>JAKFAO010000006.1:1200000-1773127 GCA_021527695.1 Naematelia aurantialba
GTTGGCGGAGGACTGGGTGTTGTCCCGTTGGCCTGCGACTTTACTGTCACCTCCTTGTTCCCAGAGCGTTCGGATGGTCGCTCCGATAACTGTTGAGGCTGCGTCAGACTCAGAATAAGGTTGGCCGCTTCCACTTCATCTTTGCTGGGCTACAAGCATCAGCCTCCAACGGAACAAACACCCACCTCTCGTGCAGGCTCATCGTCTGACTCTGTACTGGCGGGGGAGCTGTCAGAGACTCTCTTTCTTTTCAAATCCCTAAACCAATTTAGCGATCAAAGAACCCTGGCATCAATGACGGATCTACCTCTTCTGCAAGACCTTGTTCCAAAAGTTCAGGCGGATGATCCTTTCAGGCACTCGGTACTTGCGTTTATTGATAATCATATCTTCGCACTCGAGTTGCTGTTTGGCGGCGTCCTCGGGTATGATGATTATATTTCCGTTATTCCGTTGTGCGGGGCTGTCGATATCGACAGTCTCGACACCCTCTCGGACGGTCCGCCTTCGAGGCTGCTGATTCTCAGCATGGGCGCGGGCGCGGCTGTGAAGGAACGGATAGCTCACCATGACCTGCTCGGCATGATTTGGGCACATCCACTTTCTTCCACTGTTGGGCATGCTGGCCAGTGGCGGGTTCAGGCAGTCCAAGTGCCAATGCAGAGCACAATAGTCGCACGAAACAAGCTGTCGCCAAGACGCTTCGGGATCCGCGGCAATAGAGTAGAGCGGGATGGACGAGCCGCCGCAAACATAGCAAGACACCAGTCGATGTTTTCCGTCCCGCAAGCGCGTTCCGTCCCTCTCTTCTTGGAACCCCTTTCGACTAGGGATATAAGCACTGTCTACAGGAGATGGGAGACAGCTCACTCCATACGAGTCCGGGTTTCATCAGCATCGACGTAGTCTCCTCTGGCACTCGTCCCCACTGCTCGGGGATCAGTACAAAGGATATGGGACACCAACCAAAGGACACACCTCCTGCAAAATAGGTCCGTAACTCTTGTGGCAATCGAAATTGCTCGGGGTTCTCCTCATCGACCTTCCTGACCAACTCGTCAAAGATCATCACTATAGGCTTGAGAGTGGATGCATGAGCGGATTGCGGTGTCAGAACCGGTGCCGATGCAGACTTGGGTTGCTGGAAGATCAGCATTACTCGCGAAGCCCTCCTCACTCTTTCCGCCTGGCATTTCTTGCAATACCATGTCTCCTCTTCTGGCAATTCATCGATGCGCAATGGCGGCTCGAGGCACATGAAGTGAAACGACCGGGGGCAGCCATCACAGCACAAAAATCTGCCGATACCCCGGCAAGCCGAACAAAAGTCCTGATTGGGCTGCCATGGGTCAGCACCCATCGGACAAAAGTGCCACACTCACCAAGTCCGCCCCCTTGCCCTTGCGCCGTACGACAGCCGGACCAGCCCCTTTAGCAATCCCACCCAGCTTGACGCCCTTGCCACTGGCACTGACACCCGCTTTCTGGTTATCTCGTGCAGCGCGAGAGGGACGTAGGCGAGATTGTAGGCCCTCTGCAGCTTCTTTCATCATCTCGTCCCCATCCGCATCGTGAGGGTTGGTCGAGGTGACCGCAGTGATGGCATCGCGTGAAACTAGCGATGGTGTCCCGGGCCCACTAGCTGCCGCCAACGGTACACCGGATGGACCAGCTTCACTGACTGTGGCGCCGGTAGATTCGACAGATGACCCACGAGCAATAGAAGCGGACACTGGGGTGTTCGGTCCGGTATCTGTGACAGGACGAGGGGAGGGCAAGTGTGCAGACATTCTTGAAGGCGATGATCCAGCGGGTGTCTGCGAGACACCGTCTCGGAGGACGTCCATGTTGGCAGGTCGGAAGGCAGCTGTGAGACGAGAGTGGGATTCAATGGAAGGGGGGAGATTTGCCATATCGATTGGAGCGGTGACAGTGGCACGACCGCGGGGTGATCCGGCGTGCAGGGATTGGGATGGTGATGGAAAGGCAGGGGACTGGTGGATGGACCGTATCTCGCTGGCGGCAGCACGAGCAGTATCAAGTGATACTCTGTAGAGAACATGCATCAGTTTGTCTAACGCCACCCCACCACACCCGACTACACTCACCTTCCGTTTAGTTGTCTTTCTCCCGTAATCCGAGCTGATGGACTAGCCCGCCTCCCTGATCCCTGTGCCGGTAGCTTGATCCTGATGCTCGGACCAGCATCGTGTCGTCCCGCAAGTGTTACTGTTGCTGGGGTGGGGTCAACTACGGGGGATCGTGTAACCGTGTATGATTCCAGAGGTGGATCCGACGGGTCCCTGAGCACGGTGACGACTGTTGGTGGAGCCGAGTTGACCGCCTGCCAGTACGCGAGTTGGCCTCGCTTTAGTGGAAGCGGAGGATCGTCTAGCCCTTCTTCGTGGCGGTCGACAGCAGGGCGAGCCTTGGAGGGTACCGTAGGTGCATCGCCGGATGCGTTGGCTGGAGATGCCCTCGGACCTTCAGGAGTACTCATGGGGCTCGGAGAGGATCGCGCAAGTGCTGTATTCGTGCAAGACAACCGGATGACCGAAGTGTAGTCGACAGTCGCCTCAGCGGCGAGACGATTTCAGTGCCCAAGTTGAATTGGTCTCGCCCTGTCCACCGAGCGCCCTGCAGACCACGTCGTCGTACGTCGATCGCGAGTAGTGGTGCAACACGTCGTTGGGCGGCTGGAGTAAGGCGAACACCAATGCGCGAGAAGAAAAGACGGACGATAGGCGGTGACACCGATGCGTATAGAGTGAGGATGAAGTGGTCAAAACGGACGAAAGGACGATGAATACAAAGTGCCACAAACCCGAGTTGCCTCCCATTCGTCGCTCTCTGGCGCCAACGCGGAGAAAAGCCAACAGTCCCAAATAGCTGAAATCAAGTGGCAGATTGCTAAGTAAATGTAGCCACAGCCTGCAGGAAACTCATGCTCACTTGCAGAGCAGGACAAGAGTGCTCCATGTGTATATGTAACGGACTAGACGTCTGCGTCTGTCATCCCCCTCAGCAGAGAAGAGGGAATACGTCTGTCTCTGCCCTAGTCCCTAATCATGACTAGGAGCACGATTATCTGACGCTTTGCTTGCGGATATCATGTGCTCCTCAATGCATGGCGAGCAAGATGGTGGCGAATACGCTCTATATTCACTCAAACGAACAGACAAATGCATACGAGGCCTGTATGCCCCTCTTCGACCCGTCCCCCCACGGCATTTCGCAGAAGAGACAGGAGATACGTGAGCTCCGCATTGTCGTTGAACCGATAAAGCGGTGGTCCTTCTCTCTACAACATAGCACGCGAAAGACTGCCGAGAAGAGAGTCGCAGATTCACGGAATAGAAGAGAGTTGGAGGAAATCAATAGGCGACGAGCAGGTCGTATTGGGCACAAAGGCGGAAGCAAAATTTTACGGACTTTTGGCGTGTGGCGGCAAGATATGGCAGTGGCAAGAACAGGCTCAAGTTACATTATTGGCGACAGACACTACTATTGCACCGAGGGAGGACAACATGTGCAGGCCCTTGATGGGGAAAGGTGACAATACAAGCCGATACACCGGAGCACAATCAAGTCACTTGGTTGTTTTGAAACCGTAACAGTCTGTGTTAGAGGTAATGGGAATAGGACTGTGAGTACGTTGGTCGCGCAAAAGCTGGGAGTGAACCGTGTTCTGAGAAGCACGCCTGAACCCACTCAGCGAAGAATGCAGGCGAATACTGACGCATACGTCGTCCGCCCTCGCTTCGCACCAGTCTTCTTCGTCTGCGCCACTCTCACGACTGTCATCGCCTTCGACCCCATCTTGTGTTCCGAGTTGATCCTTTGTATCGCTTTGATCGGTAATATCTGTGCTGAGCTCACTGGAAACATGGCTCATCCATGAAACGCCAACGGAAGTGCAGGGGATGTTGGAATATTTCGGCTGGATGCAAGAGTAATCCGGCGGTGATCTGGACCAGCCCAGGGGCAGGAATGCGCTACGAGCCGGTGATGCCACTGTCATGCACTGCGGGTTCGCCTCGGGTAATGTCCAAGCGTCTTGAGTGTAAGTCCATCTTGACGGCCAATCGTTTCGATACACTGCAAAAGAGGCCGGAGAAGGCGGCCTGCACCACGCTCTTCAGGTGGCTGTGGTACCGGGTTCCTCGCTACTCACGGAGCTGAATCTGAATACCGCCAGTCAGACCATACGTCCTGACAACCGAGTAGACTTTTGGCTTGTCTGGCACTCCATTGCGACCAGATGTGAAGCTGGCTCAATGGCATTTTCGGTGTTCTATTGCCTCTGCTCTCAGGTACAGAATCGAAGGGTGATGGTAGATGCCGCCAGTCAGTAATTAGAACGTCAGCTGCGATAGGCTGAATGATTGCGAATAGACCAGACAGGCGGAAACCACTTGTAGGACAGTATGGTGGAATCAGGGCAAGTGCCTTTACAGTCATCAGGACACGTAGCGTTCATAGACCAAGACTCACAGCCGCAGTATGAGGCTCTCCCTGCAACATGCGGTATCTCAGAGCCTCTATTGTCCATCGCAATCCGCATTGACTACTGCAGAACTCCCGATCAGCGAGAAACTACTGTACTGGCTGGAGAGTGACTGACGATCGCGATGCAAATTGGTCAGATGCCATCCCAAGCGCCCATGCTACGCGCTGCGTGATGCTCACCAATTGCTCGTCCGAATCGAGAGCAGCTCCTGTGGTGGCAAGCCACAGGTCATGCTAGAATTGTCAGCGAAGGAGCTTACATGGAGAGTGTGTACGGCGTTGGGGTCACACCTTATATATATGCACTCGAGGATCAATAGGCACTGGTGAGCAGAACGAGCAAGCATCGTGAACCTCGCCACGGTCCTCGCAGAGTCTCGGCTCGTGGCTGTAGATGCAAACCATTAATGGGGTTGTGTGAACAGGGGATAGGAAGTCTCAGCGCACTAGTTGAAGAACTGCCCGTGCATGGGAGGAAAGATGACCAGGTACGGACCGTAGGCAGTAAGTCGGAGTATCAGACGATCAGTACCAGTATCGATCAGGCGGATTGACCCAAGACAGGAATGAGAGGTACAAACGGGGGGCCAAGGCAATAGAGTAGCGGACTGGCTGGAGGGAAGGGAGGAAGAAAGTGTCGAGGGGGGGAGAAAGGCGAGAGGGAAAGAAAGAAATATTGTCGCAGTCGTACGCAGAGGAAATCTGCGAGCAGGTCGGATGATGGAATCTCTGCCTCGTTTCTCTATGTATACAAGCATACATCTAGTGTGACATGTATTGACTCATACTTGCCGTCGACGTCAGCTAAGACCGCCTGATAGGAGGGGCTGCATCAGACTCACTCTCGCTTCCTCTCCTCCTGCGCCTTCTTCTCCAGTCTCGCTTCGAGTTTCGCAAACTCGTCCAACGCAATGACCTCCTCCTCATCAAGCACCTGACATCCGTAAGTAACAAAGAACATAATACTCAATTGCACAAGCTTACCTGCTCCACCCCCTTGACTTCTGGCACGTAGTGCATCAACATTCGCTCTATGCCATTTTTGAGCGTCACGCTGCTCGAGCTGCAACCTCTGCAGCTTCCTTTTAGCTTGAGTTTGACCATCCCGATATCCTCCTCGAATCCCCTAAACTCGATATCTCCTCCATCCTCCTGAATCGCAGGTCGAACCCTCGTCTCCAACAGCTCCTTGATCATGCCCACGATCTCCGAGTCAGTATCCAAGATCCGTGTATCCTCAGGACCATTGTCCGCTTGTCCTTCCTTGAACAGCGGGGCGCCAGATGAGAAGTGTTCCATCAGCACTGCAAAGATTTCGGGCTTGAGTATCGACCACGCATACGACTCGTCCTTTGAGCAAGTGACGAAATCGGGTCCGAAGAAGACGCCAGTGAGCCCATCGATGGTGAGTAGACGTGTGGCAAGTGGAGATGGGAGTGCTGCACGAAGGTCAAGGAACTCGTGAGTTGCGCCATTGGTCACGGGGACCCCTGGAATGAATTTGAGGGATGCTTCATTTGGCGTGGTTTCTGTCTGAATGAACATCGACCGTTCTGGCGAAGAAAATCAGTCAACACGCTCTAACTATCGGCAGATCAACTCACGTTGTTGACGGAGAGCATTGGGGAGAGGCGGGACAGAGCGATGCAGTGCTGATGGGTGCGGCGATGTCAGCCTGGCAGTGTAGCGAGGACTGGCGGCAAATGGTGTGGGTCTCGAGGTAGAGATCAGTCGGGCTCGTACAGTCCTTGCTACTGGAGTAGCGGCACGTGGGAGACGTGATGAGGATGCGATTGCCGAGTGCATGGCTGTGCGGGTGGATTTATGTTGTTGAAAGTTGAAAGTTGAGTAGTCAGCAGAGAATTATGAGTGGATGATCATCGTTGGGCGGAGAGACCGAAGATGTCCGAAGGCTGTGGCAACTAGTTTCCCACGGTGGTCTCTGGTAGCTTCTCCGGTAACAAGCAGTAAGCGACGACACCTTTGAACCCAGCGTTCAGCACCATGATATCTCGACTACCCACCCACAAGAGACTCGCCTGGCTTGGCCGCTGTATGTAGCAATACCCAGCTTGGTACTCACTTGAGCGATATGTCCAAGCCTTTGTCGCCTTTTCAATCGCCACAAGCTCTCATCGCTCGTTTGACGAAACTTACCTCGACCATCCCGGGCCTCGATGCGTCGCTCATGCTGGCGCAGTATTCCTCGCCGATCATCGTTGCCCTTTTGCTTCGACTTGCCAGACTACGAGCTGCTCATCCACGAGTTCGAATGTCGTTCTCAAAAGCAGGAACAGCGAGTCTTAAGGTTGATGCTGGATTTGGACTGGCCAAACTTGCAGAGGGCTGGGGTCGGGCGGCTGGAAGTATCGGTGATGCGCGGGTGATCATGCGAGCGTTCGGTAAGGAGCAATGACAGCGTTGTTGCAACCGTTTCTAATGGTGTTAGGTCTCCTTCCAATAGTGCAATGGTTGTTTGCCCTGCACCCGAAACCGCTCGACGCGCTCCGCCGGCTACTCACTCCGTCTACGCCCGCATCTGCCCTTGCCTCTCCAAAAACGCTACCCACTTTGCAGATTCTCACTCTGCTGTGTTACTATCCTCTTGAACACCTCTCATGGCTGGCTAGTAAGGGCGTCATTCCGCTCACACCTCAAGGCGCTGGACTGGCTTCACTCTGGAGCGTCAGGTTCTGGGCGTAAGTGGAGCTTGTCAGCTGGAGACAAAAACTCATACAAACAGGGCATATGTTGTTCTGGAGATTTCCCAGCTGCGGCAGAGATATTTGTCTCTTGAGAAACGTACAAAGGCACTGCGATCGACAAGATCAGTGGTGTCAGTGACCGAAGCAGAGGGATACGAGTTGCAGGAAAACTCTGCCACAGAGACCTCGGCTTCCACGACAGCGACCACGGCCGAAACGGCGATGGCACTACAGAGAGACTGGAAGGCGTGGAAGACAGCCGTCCTCGTGAATGGGTGAGCTTGTTTTGGTTATTCTTAGAGGTTAACATTACAGGGGTTATGCTCCTCTCACCATCCACTGGTCGACTCCCGGCGGACTGTGGGCGAATCCACTGCTTACCAGCATCTTTGGAACGATGGCAGCGATAGGACAGTTAATGAATGAGTGGAGGAAGGGAGACCAATGATTTGGTAGAGGGCAAGAGGAATAAAACGTGTGTGAGTGCGTCGTATGGATGTGCAGGCAGTTTGTTCAGACCGAGGATGCATATCTTGACAGCCCCTTTACTCTCTCGCAGTGCAATTGGCAAACGGAAGTCTAAAGGAAGCCCAATAGATTCGAGCGCTACAGTAGAGGCATTGCAAGAGGCGAGTGGCGACTGCTCTTGCCCGGACGATATCGTGCCCGCCTGTCTTGTCCGATGACCATCGAGGCGACCAAGAGCAGGGGTGATTTCTGACACACCTCGGAGCCTTGGCCCGAAGGCAACGAGATGGCAGCTAAAACTCTGCTGCTGCCCGTCATTCTCGGCGGACTGATAACGATCGCGACTCTCCTTTCATGCAACAATGGTAAAGGAGCGATCATCAAGTAGGGCTTGCTCCGCCCGGCTGTCTTCGTATATAATGTACTGCTTGTTGGACACTTGTCCAGGTCTTGTCGTACTGAATCAGATACTACCATACACTGACATACAATATCATCTTCATAACTTCCAGTACTCGCATCCAAGATGGACAGCTCACTTGTTCCGCCTTTGCTCACCCAGGAGGAGAAGATCCTTGAATTCACTTCCCCAGCCTCTTCGGACTCAATCAACGGCACTCTTGGTACTAGTCGTTTTAAGCCTTCTTCATAATGCGCTGATCGTCAGATGTCGACCTGAGGTCGCATGGAATGTTCAAGCTTTACGGGATCTGGGCGATCGCGTTTCTCTCCAACTTTTTCTCTGGGTTTGTCAATGCCATGTTGACATCTGTTGACATTTGGCCCAGATATGGTGTGGCCTCGTTGGTCGCTATCAAGTGGGTTTTTATTGGCTGATTTATCTTCTGGCTAATCCTTTCACGTAGTGCCATGTCACAGTACCAAAACTTTTGTGAGTTTGTTTGTTGAAAATCGGAACTTGTATGTTGACGTAACGCTAGTCGACTTTGGCGGCCTCGGTGTAAGTGTCGGGAGTTCTGAAGCTGATCTAGTGTCGAATAGGTATCTACAGGGGTGAGGAACCTTATAAACCCCCGCTGCTCTTTTGCTCATCAGGGTAGCTGGTGTTCTCTCTGTGGCCGATAGCAGCATGTGCGACTTTCTGGCTTGGACCAATCCTGGTATTGTTGTTTGTGATATGACATTCGTACATGTCGCTAAAACAAAGTGCAGTCCGACCGCTTCGGGCGTCGTGGGGGCATGCTTACTTGTGAATCGTCGCCTTCGATGTAACAGAGGATGAGTCTGACTGCCTGTAGGCTCTTTGATCTTCATCCTTGGTACCGTGCTCTTGGCGTGCGCCAAGGACGTGGCGATGCTCCTTTGTGGGCGATTCTTCGTGGGAGCTGCTGTGGGCATGCTACAGCCAGGTATGCCTGGCCCTGCGAGTACAGTACTCTCCAAGTGGCTGATCATCTGCTCAGCTGTTGGTCCTTACCTGACTGAACTTTCGCCACCCAAAATCAGGGGGATCGTAGGCGGTGAGCCAAATTCTGCACCTGGCAATCCGTTTGCCAGTTCTGACCTCCTTTTAGGACTGTCTAACGTGTGAGTGCTGGTCGGTCTAAATCTATCCAAGGCTTGTTTTCCAGAGCGCACTAAATTCCAACTAATGGGTAACAGAAGTTGGAGTAAGTCACATTCATAACGGAGAAAGTTGAGGGGAAGCTAATCCGGGACAGTATCGGGAAACATTCTCGCCACTGGCATATGTATCTGTACTTTGCAAGTAAGCAAAACCTCGGTCGTAGTAGCACAGTCTGACACCTCCCAGATCGGCAGTACCTGGGCCTGGCGTGCCCCGTGGACCATGTACGTGCTGCAGGTGCTCCTTGCACAGTTTCCAGGCTGATCGGTTCATCTTAGACAGCTTTTGGCTCCGTGAGCACATCTTGATATCGAGTCACGAATAATCCTACTGATCTTCTCAGAGCTATCCTGGCGCTCTCATGCATGTTTTTACCAGAATCACCGCGGTGGTAAGTGACCTACTCTGGAATGATCTCCGATCCTGACCGTACTGACTGCTGGCCCGTGCGCTTCGAGTTCTGACATAGCGCAGGCTATATGCAAATGGTCGACCTGACGAAGCTGAAAAGGTCCTGATTGACTTGCACGGTAACGGACAAATGACGGATTTTGTCAAGATGGAGATTGAACAACTGAAAAGGTCTCTCGTAACAGTGCCCAAAAGATGGGATTATAAAGTTCTAGTCAAGAACAGGGCAGCGCGATATCGTACAATGTTAGGTCGGTCGCTTTCCCCTGAAACCAGTGTGGGTTTTAATTTAGGGTGGCAGCTATCATGATGGGGATCTTCGGACAGCTGAGTGGATCGGGGTTGTGAGTTGTGCTTACCACCGTAACTCGGAGCTCACGTCTCTAGTACATTCTTTGTAAGCCGAACGGTTACCAGCACTCACATGCTGACGACCGTTAAAGCTACCATATTTGTATCGCCAAGGTCAGTGTGCCTTCGCCCCCGCGAAGATAAGGGGTCAACTGACCATTCAGTTGGCGTGACCGGAGTTCGACCCCAGCTGCTGATGACGCAAGTCCTCCTACAAGGTGTCCTCTGGGCTGATAGTTTTGCAGTCTCGCTGCGTCCCTGGTATCACTCTTTGGAGCAGTCGTCGGCTCTTGGCAGACAGACAGACTGGGACGCCGAAAAGCTCTAGTATCAGGCACATTTGCATGTGCCGTCACACTTGCCTGTGCCATGGGGTGCAGCGCCGCCAGTGGCGTGAAGACCGATGGCGAAGCCGCCACCAACCAGGCCGCTTCAAAGGCTGCTATCGCCTTCATCATCATCTTCGGGGGGGTCTACGCATGGTGCTACCAGCCTTTGCTGGGGCTGTACCCTACCGAATGTCTAGCAATGGATCAACGGTCAACCGGAATGGGGTGCATGGTATTGGCCCTCAATACATGTTGTGAGTGTGGACGGACGAGCTCGGGTCCATGACTGATCAGCTATAAGCATTCATCAATCAGTTTGCTATTCCAGTCGGTGAGTGGATACAACGGGGACCAATTTTTGACTAACACTTTGCTAGCCATCAAGAAGATAGGCTGGTGTGAGTATTTGGCATCTCGTTCTATCTGCACACCAGAGAGGAAATCGGAGGCTGAGAGTGACAGGGACGTATCTGCCTTATATCTGCTGGGACGTCTTCGAGACTGCAGCCTGGTACTTTCTCGCCGTCGAGACCAAGAATCGTACTTGTGAGTGCACTTGAACCCTTTGCTTGAGGCTACTCACGTAAGCAGTGGAAGAGATTGACACTGTGAGCTTGCAATGAAAGACCTTTTGCCATGCTCATCCCCCTAGGTATTCTGCGCTGCGAATCCAGTAAAGGCGTCGAAGTCCGCTTCGGCCCCATGGGCGCCTCTTCCGGAGGGCGTCACCGACGAGGATTTGCATGTTGTATGATGTAGACCCAAGGAATCTTGTAACCTCTCTCCCCTGAAGCTCAGCTTGCTTGCGTTCATGTACGGAATGTGGCCGTCAAACAAACCAAGTTAACCACCGTCCGAGTTGCCACTTGCGCCACTCGAGTGCCACCTGAAACGAGTCAAATCTCCGCCACCACCCTCGAGAGCTCTTTTCCAACAACGACGATCTCCGCATTGTCCTCTTTTCTCTTCATTCTAATTTTCTTCTACTCGTCTTTGCATTCCTCCTCTTGGGATACACTTGAGCTGCGAGCTTGCCTGGTCACTGGGTTGACCCCCACGAGTGTCAGACGTGCCGTTCGCTGCTTGCCATAGATGCTGAAGTACATTTGAGTAAGTCTGTGGTGCTTGGAGCAGTATGACGAGGGCACGGTGAAGGATTGCAGATGATGGATGGGGTTTGCGTGTCTTACTAGCAACTGCTGACTATGCAAAATCAGTTGACTTGTCGCTTGGAACCTTGTCTCTTCCTAACTTTCGTTTTCCATGAGCACCGCCGCCGCCCACTTGTCCGCTGGCGGCGGGGCTGCAGCTGGCCGTGATCCCGACGCTTACGACCGCGACGCCGACGACTATGGTCCTCTCTCTGGCGGGAAGAAGCGCAAGGTGCCGCAATTTCCTCATCCGACTGGACGTAACGAGGACGTCGAGGGCAGAGGGCATGGCGAGTGGGTGCGGCATGACCCAAATGCCGTTCCAACTTTTCCCATCAACCACCGCTTTTCGCGATCAAGGGCGGCTCGGGCGGCGTCGTTTCGCAAAGCGTTGTTTCTGCGACGAAAAGCCGCGCTGATCACGCTATATCTTGATGCACAGAGCGCGGTGCTCGCTGGGACGCCTACACTGGGGGGCAGCAAGCTGGCCCTCCCCGACGTTCCCGCCTTTGAGAAGCTGATTCCGTCGCTGGAGCAGCTGGGACTGGGCGACTGGGAGCCGGACAAACCTGGTTGGAGAAACAATTGGGAGGAGCAGAAGCAGGCTGTTCGTCCGTTGGAGCGGTGGCGGACTGGTTATGACCTGCGGAGGCGGGTGCGAGCGGGACGCCAGCAGATCCAGCGTGGAGGTTGGGCGCCAGAGGGCTCATTTGAATTCGAGATGAGCAACCAAGGTGAGCCATGGATCCCAAACTCCCCCAGCAGCAGCTAACAGGCGCTCAGCTTCGACGCTCATGAGATCTCGATCCAAAGAGCAGGCAGCACTACAGCGGCTCGTGGTACATCTCCGAGCCGTTATCCTTTCCTCCAACAAACCTCCAGCAGCAGTGACCTCCACCGCTCCACCCATTTCCAGCAACTCCTCGACCTCGGCGAAACGCACTGCCGACAAAGCCTCGACGGTCATTCCAACGTCTAGGCCGATCCCGCCGAAGATCGAGCCTGTTGAACCCAAGCAGGCGGAGTCGATGGTGCAGACTGCGTCGACGGATTCCAAGGACGGCAAGAATGCTTCGACGATGAATGGCAAGAAGAAGTCAAAGAAGAAGAAGAGGAGCGTGCTGGCGAACCAGAGCAACCCTCATCATGTTGACAACTGTGAGTATCAGATCGCCTTTGGCCTGTGCTGATGTTGCAGATCGTCCAACGCGCACAGCCTCGCCTCAGGGCGATCCATTCGAGCCATACCCCCACCACGAAACCCTGGTCTTCCCTCCACCGATGCGCCTCCTTGCCGTCCGACCGCGCGGGAAGACGGCGACACCTTCCGGTCAGCCTGAAACTCCAAGGATCGTACGAGCCGCGGAAGACGACTTTGTCTGCTGGTTCTGCGAGTACGAGCTGTTTTTTGGTTCTGAGCTTGCGCGACGGCGTGCTGTACGACGTATGAAGGCGGAAACGAGGCGCAAGGAAAGCATAAGGGCTAAAGCGAAGCATGTTGCAGAAGGCAAGGGCAGATTGCGAGACTCAGACGACGACTATGACGATGACGATGATGAAGACGGGTGCCAAGATGACGATGGCCATGGCCGGTGTTCGTATGTATTTCTGCACGTTAACGGCCGAGTTGTGTTGATGATGTACAGATGTGGCAGAGCCATCAAGGGCGCACATGCAACGGAGCACGACAAAGTACCACCAGATCGAGAGAAGATAACCGACCCGCCGCCGTTGTCTTCCTCAACTACGCCGGTCCCACAGCTAGCCGATGCCCACGAATCGGTAGGTGAAGAAGAGCTGGATTGATATCATTGCGCCACAACACGAAACACTACGGCATACCATCGCTTAGCCATGCCGACGACTACGATATACCCCCGATTAGTCTTGCCTAACACGATATGATAACGTTGACTACCTTCTACGACCAGTATACCATCGACCCGCGAGCCCAGAATTCACGATCACTGCATAAATGCCTCTAGGCTGTTCCCCAAGCTACCTCGGTACTCATA
The DNA here is from genome assembly GCA_021527695.1 of Naematelia aurantialba. NCBI lineage: Eukaryota > Fungi > Basidiomycota > Tremellomycetes > Tremellales > Naemateliaceae > Naematelia > Naematelia aurantialba. The sequence goes on from JAKFAO010000006.1 coordinate 1,213,528, forward strand.
GACCACATGTCTCTCACGATAGAAATAGCATGCCTCTTTACCCTCTTCCTTCTGTTCTCCAGTTTCGTCCTCGATAGATCGCGCGTAGCTTGATGCTACGCACCATATGCATTCATGACCACCTCACTTCCAGGGGCGACTGACATGTGCAGATAGGTAAAGCAACAGCAGATGCATGCACACGGTGTATCTTTGTCAACCTAGGCATAGACACCACACAAAACATTAATCCAGAAAGGGTCTTCTGATCTCGCCACGCGCTCGTATGCCGTCCCTACGCCGACTTAGAGGTTGGCAGTCTTCTTGGCGACGTTGGTTTGAGGCCAGTTGCTGCGCGAATTTGTTAGCACATGGTTCGCTGTCGCCTGTGACGAGAGGAGGACATATGGCGAGGGGAGACACTCACTAGTCGTCGTTGGACCGCTTGAATCCGTATCTGGCAGTGTATCCATCCATCCCCTTAGGTCCCCTCGATCCGTAAGGATACGGCTCTACTGCCGGCTTCTCGCCTGAAGGGATCATCAAGTCAGCCATCAATGTCCGTTTGACCCGCCGCCGACCGCTATTTGGCATTCATGTTCCACTCACCGTCTTTGCCGTCAATCCAGTGCAGAATGGGGGTGAAGATTTTCCAGGCGGCATCCAACTCGTCATCTCGCACAAAGTTTGAATGGTCGCCCTTGAGCGCGTCCAAGATCAGAGCCTCGTACGCCTGTGGGATGCGGGCCTCGGTAAATCGCTTGCTGTATGTCAAGTCGAGCTCCACGGGCACGGCGCGAGTTTGGAATCCGGGTAACTTTGAGTTAAGCTTCATGTAAACGGCTTCTGAAGGCTGGATTCGCAGGACGAGCTCGTCGCGGCCAATGTCATTGAAGATACCCGACGTGGCGTCTTTGTACTGTATGCGAACCTCTACTTTGGACTCATTGAGAGCTGCATAGAAGACATCAGTATATATTCACCAGTCACATATGGAGAAGGGACGCACCTTTGCCTGCCTTCATGATGAATGGAACGCCCTCCCAACGCGGGTTGTTGACCCAGAGGACCATGGCGGCAAACGTAGGGCTGACAGAGTCTTTCGGGACAGTGTCATCGTCCTTGTACCCTGGTTTGTCACCGCTGGCAGCATATTGACCGAGCAGAACGTCTTCTCGCTTGATTGGGGGAATACAGCGAAGAACTTTGACCTATAAAGTCATCAGCTTGTCTCAGGGTATCGGCTACGCCTAAATACCTTCTCGTCCCGGATGTCCTCGGCGGAGAAAGAAACAGGGCGCTCCATAGCGAGTACCGACAAAGTTTGCATGAGATCTGCAGAGTGAGCTGAACACCGAGAACGACGGAAGAATAGACGTACGGTTCTGGCAGACATCGCGGATGATTCCAAACTCGTCAAAGTATCCTCCACGTCCCTCGGTTCCAAACGGCTCCTTGAACGTGATCTGGACGTTGCTGATAAAGTTGCGGTTGAAGGAAGCGTCCAGTACGACGTTGCCAAACCGCATGACCAACATGTTTTTAATCATCTCTTTGCCAAGATAATGGTCGATTCGGTAAGTCTCGTTCTCGGCCCACTGATCTTTGAGTGCCGACATCATTTCGCGACATGATTCAAGGTCTTTGCCGAATGGCTTTTCGATGATGATACGATTGATGCCGTTCTTTGAGTGGCAGTTCTTCTTGAGACCTTCCGCAACGACAGTGAAGACCGAAGGGGGGAGCGCCATGTAGAAGACTCGGTTCTGATCGCCCTTGTTTTGGCGCTGACCCTCGATCTCCTCGATGTGCTTCAACAGTTCCTGGAATCCAGAATCCTCGTCGTAGGGACCAGATACGTAAGTCGAGATCTTCTTGAACTCTTCGACCTTCGAGTCGAAGTCCTTCGCCAATTCCTCGTCATCCTCATCCTTCTTCAGGTACTGCGTCTGACGCTTATGGAATTCCTGCTCGTCCATCTCTGCCGCTGTCAGCACCGGCAAAAGAGGAGAACTCACTTGTTCGGGCGTATCCCACGATGTGTACATCCTTCGGAAGGAATCCTTGCTGGAAGAGCGCAAACAAAGCAGGAAACGTTTTCTTCTTCGCCAGATCGCCAGACGCTCCCAACACGACGATCACCGTCTCATCCTTCAGCGCCTCTCCACTCGTCTCCATCGACGGGATCGATCCCCGACTTGCATGCGTGGACATTGTGCTGACGTGATTTCGGGTTCTGGGGGGAACGGCGGCACGTCAGCTACCTTGACCGCGGTTGATAAGAGTATGGTAGCGATTTGTAAGACAAGGTAGAGGACAGGGCAGATACGGGTGAATAACTCGGCACAGCAGGTTCCGAGTGCATAAGAGCTCCATGAGGTACCACGATCCATGCTATCCCCGACGCCCATGCGACGACTCATCTGTATTCACAAGCGCTGTCTGCCAAATCCGCTGCGATGAGAATTTGGCACAACACTCACCGGACAGGGCGTATCGTTCGTGGTCAGCTCCGGAGCGGGTGCGTGAGCCTGTCGTCGTCTTCAAGACCTGTGTTAAGAATCACCGTTTAGTTGATAGGCAAATGACAGGAGTAACAGATATATGGGACGAAACGGGATATAGATGGAGGAATAGGTGGAGGGGAGAATAGGTGGAGGGACGGTCGGCCGGCAGAGTTGAGCGGCTTTCTCGGGAAGTTATGTCAATGTGAAAACGCACCTGTTGGTTCAGTGATGCTTTGGGAGAAGCAGCGAGCTGCGTTGAGCCAGGTTGGAACGAGTCGTCTTGGAAGCAATTTCTAGACTAACAACGTTGTTATGGGACGGTATCAATGGATGATTGTTCACCAAATGACGACTGGCCCTCTGGGCGGTTGTCCATTGCACTGCGGCGGCCCGATGAAGCCCGGTTGTTCCCCCAACCTGACGTGGCTTTTCTGCCTGGCTTCAAGTCCGCGCCGGCTTAAAGCTGACAGAGTGAAGAGGGAATTGCTCTTCCGTCTTGCACACGAGAACTAATGTTCTTATGGGAAATGTACGCTTCCACATGCGATTGTCTGGCAGAGAAGATGCCACCGTCATTCACCTGATGTCTTCCTTCTTTCCTTGTCTTCTGCACTTCTTTCCTTCTCTCCTTCTTTCTTTCTCTCCTTCTCTCCTTCTCTCCTTCTCTCGCCCTCTCCCTCTCTTCTTCTCCCCCTTCCTCAATTTTTCTCATTTCTCCTTCTTGTTCAGTTCAGACATCCCTCAACCCACTTGTGTACAGATTCCATCGAGACAGACATGACCGATTCAATCTATACAGTCTCAGTCAACTATGTCATCGGGCCGTCAGCCGCGGCTGTCATTGAAGTCCTCGGCCTCACAGCGGCAGAAGAGAGAAGCAGAGAAAAGGAGAGAGTCAGTCCCGTAAAGTCCCAGGACCCCATCTGATATCCCAACTCAGGGACAAGATGAGGGCGAACTGGAATCACTGCAGACGCCTGGTTCGGAGATAGCGCGCGCGGGTCCGCCCTCCAATATAACACAATCATCGACCTCTTTAAGACGGCCGAAAGTTGGGGTCCATTCAATTCAAGCATTTTTCGAAGACGAAAATATAGCAGAGTTACCTCATGCGTATTTGAATACAGTAATCGACGATCTCCTGTTGGAAGAGAGAGAGGAACAGAGGGAGAAACTGCAGCAGAAATATGATTCTCAGAGAGCTACTCTCCGCCGTGAGCACGGTGACCACTGATAGAATCACAGCTGACCCAAAGAAGCATCAGCCTCGACTCCAAACTTCCTTACTTCGGAAGCATTATCAGATTCTAGGTATGCTGAAAGCACAATGACCCGGATGCCAAGTATTCCCCAGTGGCGAACCGCAACGCTGGAGTTATCCATATGGGGTGGTCCAGATGGGGGTACTTTGATTCTTACAGATACAATTGCGGTTGGCTACTGCCCTCTCAGATTAGGAAGACAGCTGACTTTCCTAGGGCCAGTTGTTTCGACTGGCTATCCCTGATGTTCAGTCACCTCATCCTGCCTGGGAATACACGGACGTTCAACAAGTGCATTTCTCCGTGCTACGGCGATACAATGTTCTGTCTTTGATACTTCGAACTTCGTCACGGATACCTGGAGCTACCGAGGCGCGGTTTCCTCCATCAACACCCAGTGTCACCCATACCATTCAGACGTTGCCAGAGAATCAAAGTCCTTTCCTCGTTTCGTCAACGCATTTGAAAGGGCCAAGGCGTCGAAGGTTGACACTTCCGGGGACAACCAGTGCAGTCGACAACCTGCAAGCTGAAGGTACCTTTGTGCCCACTGAGCCGGCCACTTCAAGCTTGACGAGAGCCTCGCCTGAGTCTAAGTCGGTATCACGAGACCTTAAGCAAGAACAACGGGCTATTGTGTTTCTGCAGTTTGGCAACAACAGGGACGCCGTAGAATGGAAAGCTGCACTACAAGCGCTCTCCATACCGTCCTCGGAGACTCGTTCACATATCCACCGCCGTTTGGAGATATCTATACTCGATTTACACGAAAAAAATGAAGACCAGCAGCCATCACAGTCACCTGGAGTAAATGATGCGACTTCGGGAGGAGGTGGCAGTGCTCAAGACACGAACATTAGAGCTCTCCAAAAGAGATCGGCGAAGGGTAAAGCACGGTCTGATCCTCTGGCGCCCAGCGAAAGCACCAGGGCGGGATGGAATTGGCGAGAGAAACTATCCATCGAGATGTGGGAACCAATATTAGCTCATCGCTTACGCTATGAGTATGCTGGATCAGACGCCTGTCTGCCGAACCACATTTGCACTTGCGGAAGAGGTAATGGGCTCTCCATTTTGGAATGAGAAATTCGTCCTCGAGGGACTGCGAGAATTTTCATCCTGCAGTAGGCATATTGCTCCACGTTTGCCGCTGATTTCCTTAGCTGCCAATGTGTATCGCCTCTCTGGCACTCGAGCAATTCTCTTTGCTGCAGGTGCAGTATCCCTAATGCCTTCCTTGACCAGTCGAAATGATGAGCGAATTCCAATACACGACATAATGACCAGAAGAAAGATAGGGGAGCTGCGCATGACCGCCTTGTACAGTGAGACGTCGGGGCGGCACTGGACAGGTCGAACACTCTCCGAAGTACGAGGCGGTCCAGTGGATTTACCTTCGCTAACACCGGCAGTATTTTGAAGGGACTGTGGGAGCGAAAGTGTTTTACGAGTTGATCGGAAAAGCGCAGTTCGATCGGATCCCTGAACTGTTCGCTCGGATCGGTATCGCCGAAGGTTGCTTCCTGACCCAATTGGAAGGTCTATGTAGAGATACCAAGTCTAGTGAGTGGCCCCTAACTGCCGAACTCAAATCTGATGCAGGCTGGTCCACGCTTCTCCGAGGAAATTCGCCACTGACCAAGATCCTCGAGTCTTCCATGCGTTTGATGTGCCGTGACTTTCTTCACATTTCGCTCGGTTCTACCATTGAACAATGTCACGAGAATACCATCGACTTGGACTTCACGCTTGATGATGAGGATTTGCCTGAGACACATCCGAAGAGTTTTCGAGTAATGAAAAACCTTGCATATGACTGCTGGGCTGATATATATCGTACGTCACAGTCTGTGTTCCTTTCGTACCACCTACTGACAAGAGAAGGGGCACAAGCAGCATTCCCAGAGTCAGTACCTTCTTCCCGCTTTACCGAAATTGATGCCGTCAGTCCCATGAGGCAAGCATTTCAGTCGATCGTCCGTTGCGTCAAAGAACACCATCAGGAGCGTGAAGTGTGAGTTCTACTTGTAGAAGCAAGCACTTAGACGGCAGACGCGAGATCGAGTACAGAGTGATATCATCTATGCTGTTCTTGCGTCTCATTGGACCCGCACTGATGAGTCCGCATTTGTTTGGACTGGCGGAAGGTGAGTAAATCGTTAATCGTTACGAGTCTGCTCTGAACGGGAAAGGCCTTTCATCTCGTGCCGTCCAACATACCTCGAAGCTCTTAGCAAAACTCCTGCACGCTCTGGCGTTGTCTGTCAACACCGACAAGGATGTTGCCCGAGAGTCAGGAATGACGCATTTCCTCGACTTTATACTTGTAGGCGGTCAGAGAAGGATCACCTGACATGAAGGACAACCGCGAACAAATGATGGAATTTCTCAGCGATTGCGCGGTGCGTGCCTTTCTTGATGCATGCTGAGAGCTGAAAAGAGTAGACTCCGCTTCAAAGAGACTCCACATGGGAGCCACCCCTCAGAGCGCTGGACACTTTCCTGATTGAGCGGGCGAAAAGCCTTCGGAAGCCGGCGGGAGATCTGATCTCTATTCCAACAGCGGCTGGACCAATTGACACTGTCACTGACAAGACGATGCTAATGGAAATGTTATGGGCTCAGCGCCATGATCCTGACAGCGTTGTGTTACCCCGCGTCTTTGAGTCATCGGAATGGGCACTTGAAGAAGCAATGCAAGATTTTGACGCCCTGCTCGCCATACATCATCGGGAGGCGATTGACGACATGAAGAGGGAAAGCGCACGCACCCATGAACTGTAAGTTGCCCCTCGTGCGTTCTTTGGTGACGACGCAGATTGCAGACGCCTACTCAGCCGTCCAGGTCGACCGTCGTTATAAATCGCATCCCTGCTACAGAACGACCATCCCTGCTCGAGCGTCTCAAATTACGCAAGTTCACGCCAGTGTCGAAACAGTCAACTCGGCCATCCCCTCAAGTTTTTGTTTCACCGACCGGACTTCCTTCAACATCGACAGAGGACCCACCAGATCAGAATCGTTCGCGGTCGGGAGCGAGGCGAGATCGACAATTCACGAAGCCACTCTGAATAGAAAGCGTATCGCCAGCACAAAAGTGAGGTAGATGGCGCGACACTGAGAAGAGCAGCCTTTTTCATGGATATCCGTATCCAGCGGAGTATGGGAGTTATATCAGACCGACTTGCTGGCAAAATGGAAGACCGAACCGCATTTATTGCGGGGGTGATGTCCAGTAGGGAATTGCCAAGAGATGAAGGAGATAGAGTAGGGGCAGCGAATGTGTCTTGTTTGATGCTGCTCATCATAGTTGTGGTGTACAACATTCACCCTCGCGGAGATGCATCACGCCATTGCCTTGTTGACGTTACTATAACCCACACCGACACAGCTAACGAGTACCTCTCCCGTTCCGTCTGTCCGCTCTGGAAGCACGTCGTCGTCATTGTCATCGACGTCCGTCTTGTTGGCTCCAGAGCGCTGCCCCTTGCTCGTTGATATACGGGGAACAGGAGTAATTTTGAACTTGACACCAAAGAACAATAGCAAATCCCGCATGAATTGGACGCTGGAGTATCGTGTCAGCGAATGCACACTGGGTTTGTGTATTCGGTGAATGTTGCCCGCAAGGAGCAAATGAGGAGTAACGGAGGGACCGGAAGGGACAGGGCCAGAAGACCTTGTAGGTCGAGGGGCATGAAAAGGAGAAGAGGATGGCGAATGGAGAGGGACGACGAGCAGAGGGCTTGAGGGGACTGACGTATGTGCTGTGAGGCTTCCAAACAGGCATTTTCCAACATCCTCTTTACCAAGCACCATGAAGAGCAGCACCAGCCACTGATGCGCGCTGTCCACACACCCGCCCCGCGAGATCTCTTCAAGCAAGAGCCGCGCTGCGTGCAGGCCGAGATCTTCGGGCGTTTGTGGAAGATTTGAGGATGCGGACTGCGAGGTCGTGGTGCTCGCAGCGCTGGCGGAGGAGGAGGCGGAGGAAGAAGCGCGGGAGAGGGTTTCGGAGGCATGTAAGGCGTCTGTTGTGGATTGTGAGACTAGAGTTAGGCCGTATCCAGGTGATCTGACCTTGTCAGCCGTGGAGGGACGTGGCATTCAGAAAGGCCTTGGAGGGACGTGGTATGCAGCAAAGAGCCTTGGAGGGACGTGGCATTCAGCGGAGAGCCTTGCAGGGACATGGTACGCAGCGAAGAGCCTTGCAGGGACATGGTATGCAGCGAAAGGCATGGGCCAGACTACGTACTTGCCTGAATCGTCACCCTTGTACACATCAGTGTAGAGGTAGATGTCGGGGATGTAGCGGTTCAAGACGGAGCGGGCAGAGTCGACCATGCGATTTGCAAATTGCGGAGAGACACGAGTCGAGTATCTGTAGGGATACAGGTCAGACTGATCCTCCTGGGCAAAGAAAAGGTGATGCCCTCTACGAGGGAATTCCTGACATGGGAGCCAGGGAAGAGGCTCAACAGAAGGGGGATAGGTTCCACTCACGCGACACCCCTGATCTTGCGGATCTTCCCTCTCTCGACAAAGTTCAGCGTCTTCAAATGCCGTACCACAGGCGATTTGAATATGATCTGTCCGCCGCCCAACGGCGCTGCCCCCCTCTTCTTGATCTGCCGCCTGTCAGCGTTCCGCATATGACACAGCATGAAGCCTCAAAACGTATGCAACGCCTATCCATGAACGCACCTGGAGTTCCAGACCGTCGATAATGCCGAACAAATGGAGGTGGGGGAGGGTGACGGTGCGGACCATGTCGACGGTCATGTCCCTGCCTTCTTCGCCTGTGACGCCGTACAGGTTGATGTCAAATGGTCTCTTACAGAATGGCGCGAGGGGCACAAGCAGCTCGAGGTAGTACCCTATACTCCGGCCGACGTGGCATGTATGTGTAAAGGATCCGCCGGGTAACAGCCCAGGATGAAACAGAAACGATGTACCTAAGCCGCAAAAACCTCAGCCGCAACTCGGATTTTATTGACCTGGGAGCCTGAGGACTAGGTCAGACGTACCCGTCACGGATATTTCTATCGTACTCCCATTCGTCACCTTCTCGACCAAGCGCAGCAGGTTGATCTCATAGTCCCGCAGACCGACATGCACGTCGTCTGACCGGATATTGTCGACTCGCAGCGACTTGCCCGAGAGGATGGACAGAAGCAGCCGGTGGCGCAGGTGGTGATGTGTCTGGAAACGCAACAGATCCGACTTTGGCCGAGCCACTGGAGCTGGCATGTCAGGAACAGACTCGACAAGCGCTGTGTGCGATGGACGTGACGGTTTCCTGCAGCTTTGTGTCTACCCAAAGAGACAGACAGAGGACAAAAAGTCAATCGTGGTGACTTTTGCTGAGAATCACGTGACTTTTGCCACGTGGTCTAGATTGGCCGGATCTGGTACAGGGTCATCATAGGGGGGAAATACCAACAAAACCACGACATACTCGTATACCGCATCTGTCTCCCATCTCCTCGACAGCTGGGGGGGGGATCAACATCTACAGTGACTACTTTTTGCTGCAGGCTCTCATCCCTCGTCTCTGGTTAAAGCCCTCATTGTGCTCTACTATCGAAACAAGCTGGCTTGTTTGACGGGTGAATAATCAGAAAGTGCCGAGCGAACACGTAATCGTGCTTGCCTACTGGTCAGCTCCACGCCGGCGTCGGTGATCCCCCATCACCGAGCAGCAGCGGCAGCAGGCCTTGGCATATATACTCCAGAGAATCCTCTCGACGTCCGGAATTGCCAGCTGCATTCCAAGTTGCGACGATTGCACGTTTGCTGCATACCGAGACGGCTGAGTCTTGCGTGTCACCCCCTCCGTATATTTCGCCGTTGGAGAGTCAATATTGTCACTCCAAGAGGTGAGAGTTGCTTTTTGTAATCACTAGCCAGCTGAGACCAGTCAGCATCCGTCAATCCCATCGCGATCTCTCCGGGACTAGCATATGACTACGCTCGTGTAGCGTCCCCACCTTCCCGCTCCCCCGCATTCTCATCCCGTCAAGCCTGATCAACACCAATCATGCCGTCCATTCCAGCGATCACCCAGCGGCTTGGGAACCTCCTGAACCCCTCATCGTCGAGCCTGTCGTCTTCCAAGTCTGAGACACTACCGTCCAAAGCCAGTCCCAGCCTCTTCCGCTCCAAAGCTTCAGAGGCCGAATCGGCCAAGGTGCCCAAATCCAGACAGCGACACACCATTTCAGGCGTTTGCCAGTCGCAGATTGCGTCGTCTTGCGAGCTCTTTGGCATGCTCAAGGCTTTGGCAGCGGGGGGTAATGATGCTCATGCCGGAACAAATGAAGGAGACAGCGACGAGGATGAAGAGGCCTGTATCGGCGGGCTGCCACAGCGCACCGAGTCAGCCGCGACTCTCCGGCCCACCGCAAAGACACCCACACAACCGCAGACTGGCTTCCCCCCTGAGCAGTCAACAGTACCCGACTCGGACCCGATCAGAGGGCGAGAGGAGACTCCCATATCGACCAACATCAGCAACGAGAGTCCTGTTGATACCGAGGAGAAGAAGCGGAGAGTGCTGCTCAAGTGGGTGGACGATACTATGGGGAAGATGATGCGAGACCGCGAGGCAATAGGGTCCAGATTTACTGGTACGTCAAACTGGTTCTTCCCACGGCTGATTTGTTAGCGCTGTCGCTTAGTAACTTTTCTCCCCTCTCGTCCCGGGAAGACGATGCAAAGGCAGGAGGAGTGTCTCGGAGACATCGACCTGCTCTGCCACACATTTTCCCAGAAAACCCGACTCACTCGTCTCCTGACCAATCTGATACCGAGGAGTCTGATAACCCGGAACTTGAACCCCAGACATCGACCAGCGCCGAGGAGTCTCCTGAGACGACGGGCACGGCCATCTCCGCCGACGACTCCAGTACCTTGGCGGAGTCCACGAGCGGAGGTCCTGAAATTCAAGACTCAGAGCAGATCTTCTCCGGGAGTCATTTGGGTCCTGTTAGGACGGATGCGGAGAAGCTGAGCGCCATCGTGGAGGAATTCGGTCCAGTTGACCAGTTGATGGTCAACGCGGATGATAGTCCATCCGAGCCCGAGCGTCTCCTAGCAGAGAGCAAGGGTAGTTTATTCAAGTGAGTTGCCCCTTTGCTCGATAGCATCTGACTGACGGTTACAGGGGTATAATGATGGTTGTGAGGCGATCATTGTTGACGTCATGTACTGTACTGATAGCAACAGGGCAATCTCCATCTAACAACCCATCGCCTGCTGTTCCATGCTGTGTTGCCTCCCGACGCTGCCTTTACTGCCCCCTCTGAGGCGTCTGCGATGGGCAACGATCTGTCTTTCTCTTCTGTTGCCCACCAATCTGACGTTCTCCAAGCCGGTCCCGTCACGCTCCACCGCAATGCAGCTCTTCGCCCACCACGCAGAGTATGGATGGAGCTTAGCGCTGAGATGGTCACCACTTACCCGAGTGGAGACGAGGCAGGTAGAGTACGGCCCCTCAGATGTCTGCTTCGTAAGTCTGGACGCTTTTGCGGTGCTGACGGCAGTATCCTCTATCCGTCGAATGGAGCCATTGGATCTGGAACGACCGTGCGATTTTCATGTCACATACGAGACTCCCGACGGTCCTCGCGTCACATTTTTCAGTGTCGATACCGAGCAGTCTGCGATTGCATGGCGACGGCAATTTGAAGCCGCGCTCTTCCGCCATGCACGTGTTCGGTGGCGCGAGAACGAAGCGGCAAAACATGGAGTGGATAACGAATCCGTTGCTGGCTTCCCGAATGGGGAGCAGTGGTCGATGATGCGCTGCTGCCTCCCCCTCGACCGGGTGAACCTCAAAGGTGTCGTGAACTACCACTCGTTCGCTACTCTGGTGGGCTTGGAGGTCGAGCTTTCTGATGGTGAGACCGTTGACTGGCATCCTGAACGGATTGCCCAAGGCGATTTTATGTCCAGCCTCGAAGGAGACAAGACATACTCGTCCAAGAGGATCCCTAAGCTACGTACGGGGTCCGACTCGCTTCGACGAACGCTCGATGATCGACCGCTGAGAAGATTGTCTCTGAAGCCTGGTTTGGGCTTCTTAGGCCGTTCGCCATCTGCCAGAGGCACCCGCGATGCTTCACCCGATAGGCAAAACACTTCATCACCCAGATCTTCATCACCCAGATCTTCGTCACCATTTTTTGACGCTTCACCTGTGGCTCGGGACTCCACCAAATCTCCTGTGACAAAAGGAACCCGTTATCTCGACTCGACACTACCCTCTCACTTGATAAGACCATCACTGGCGAATCCGATAGCTTCCACAGGTCTCGATCCCACGCCCTTTAGGAACGGAGATGAGGTTGGACGGGTGTTTGATTTCAACGTGGCTGTCCTGCAGGAGCAGACTTGGTTCGCAACGGCTCTTGAGGCGGCGGTGAAAGCGTCTGCGCTTAGGAAATATAAAGACGGGGTGAAGCGCCCGAAGATGGTGCTCAACATTGGCGGATACGACTGTTTGGCAACGGACGACGAATCGGGCATGCCAGCGGGTGTTCGCGACGAGGCAAATTCTGCAGAGACATTGGACCTCGAAGAAGACGAAGAGATGGAAAAGAACAGTGTATCGGTTCAGCTAAGGAAGGAACAAACAGCAGCGATGGCAGCCCGGCTCTTTGGGTTGAAAGAGGACGAGGGAATCTGGAGTGAGTAGCTGCGGAGCACTCCAAGTGGTGCCACACTGATATGCTTAGTCAAGCGGTGTTATGTCTCGCAGGGGCTGGTACCTGCCCGAGGGCACATAATCCTCACTCCCAGGTATATCTGTTTTTGGCGTAGGGCTGCGGTCGGAGCCGATATCAAATTCCGGTTCAAATGTAGCGACATCAAGGGCGCAGATGAAGTCGCTGGCATACGTCCGGCGTTCCATGGGATGGCACTACACATTAACGGGCACCACGATATCACATTCGAATTTTGGCAGAAAGCTGCAAGAGACGAAGTCTTGTCACGCATCCGCCTGTTGGCAAGTTCATCCACCCCTGCCTCCACGCTCTCGTCGAAATCGACGCCTCCCCAAGTTGTCAACAGCTCCTCACAAGACATCATCTCCGTCTCCGAACGCCAGACCTCCATGTTGACAGCCAGCACGGCCAGTGATGGTCCCGTGCCCAGCAAAGTGGAGGAATCCCATGCCGCCGACATCCTGGCGCCTCCAAAAGACGCGATGTTCGAGTCACGAGCGTTCACGGACGAGGCTCTTGCGTACATGCCCTTTGTGGCCAACAAGCCCTGGGGGGCTACATCGCGCCTCATGCCTCGCCGCTTTACGATGCTCACTATTGGATCCCGGGGAGATGTACAACCATACATTGCGCTTGCGCTGAGACTCATGAAGGACGACCATAAAGTGGTGATCGTTACACACGACGAGTTCAAAGGATGGATCGAAGGCTATGGGATCGAACATCGGCAGGCCGGCGGAGACCCCACTGCTCTGATGAAGCTTTCAGCAGAACACAAGGTAAAACCGCGGCGAACTGCAAATTGCGCGATCAAGCTGACGGATGCAGATGTTTTCGCCGGGATTCTTCAAGGAGTCGTTAGGGTCTTTCAGACAGTGGCTTGACGAACGTGAGTGCCGAGGTGTGATGCATTGCTGACAGGATAGTACTGGTCGATTCGTGGGAGGCTTGCAAGGATGCTGACATACTCATCGAGTCGCCGTCTGCTATGGCTGGCGTTCACATCGCCGAGGCGCTCAAGATCCCCTACTTCCGCGCTTTCACCATGCCGTGGACACGGACCACTGCATACCCTCAAGCGTTCCTGGTGCCCGCCTTTGAGATGGGTCCTTCTTTCAACTACTCGACCTACGTCCTCTTTGATAACATCATGTGGCGAGCAACGTCTGGGCAGATCAACAAGTGGCGGAAGAAGTACCTCGGCCTCGCCTCAACCGATATGAGCCTGCTCAACGTCACCAAGATCCCATTCTTGTACAACTTTAGCTCGGCCGTAGTTCCGAAACCGTTGGACTGGCATGACGATATCACCATCACGGGGTACTGGAACTTGGAGAATTCCGATACAGAGTGGAGCCCACCTCAGGACCTAGTGGATTTCATGGCCAAGGCCAGGGCAGATGCAAAGCCGCTTGTGTACATTGTGAGTAGTTGGGGATGGTGCTGCTGGTCAGAGGGTTGAGTGGTGACTGATCTGCGAAATAGGGCTTTGGATCGATCGTGGTGCCGCGTCCAAACGCGATGACGAAATCGATCATCAAGGCCGTCGAAAAGGCCGATGTGAGAGCGATCATCGCGAAAGGCTGGTCTAGTCGTGGTGGGGATCCCGCGAAAGAAGGCGAGCAGATCCAGTTCCCCGCGAGCTGTTACGGTCTGGACAAGGTGCCTCATGGGTGGTTGTTCCCGAAGAGTAAATCACTAGCTCCTCCCGTCATTTGGAGACAGGCTGATGCTGTGCAGTTGACGCGGCCTTGCATCACGGCGGTGCTGGGACGGTTGGAGCGAGCCTGCGCGCTGGGATTCCGACGCTCATCAAGCCCTGGTTTGGTGATCAGTACTTCTGGTGAGGGACTTTGCATCTCTGTCCCCTCCTCTTGGCTTCAGGCTGCCACGAGAAAATTGCGGGGACGGGAGCTGACGATACACAGGGCCCTACGAGTGACAAAGCTTGAAGTGGGGCTGAAAGTCTCTTCGCTGCGCAGCGACGAGGTCGCCGACGCCCTGCGAAAGGCAACAAGCAGCAAGGTCATGATTGAGAAAGCGGCGCGGGTGGGCGAGCGTATCAGGGCTGAGAACGGGGTCGAGAACGCCCTGCAGGCGATACATTTTAATGTCGTCAGGGCCGGCGGGGACAGGACCAAGATGCGCTGGGGGTCAAAGTGATAAGATGCGCTGGGCGCAAAGGGCAGAGGGGGGGCGGTTAGATTTGTTTTGAGTTTACCGCTTTTCCCTCTTTCATCTCTCCTCAAGAGAGAGAGGGAACGAGGCCCCGGTTGTGTCTGTGTGTGTGCGTGTGTGTGTGCGTGTGAGAAAGAGAGAGAGCAGATTGTACTCTGGCAAGGCGTAGATGAACGAGCTGGTGCCGTGGGAGTCTGACTGAGCATGACCAGGCATAGAAGCTTTGGGGTTTGACGGGATAATAATAATGTATACTATCTCTGCCAGGTGTGGGCGGTTGTAGCATCTTGTACTAGAGCAGACAGACCTCAATAAGAAGTATAGACTATGCATCAGAAGGGCGAGGCGTGCAGCGTATAAAGATACAACCGTTTCAGATAATCAGATACATGGTGCCTATGACCTGAACATCAACACGCTCTGGGATCGACCTGCCGTGGCAAGGTGAGCACGCGGAAGATGGAAAAGGGAAGAGGGAACGAGAA
The DNA here is from genome assembly GCA_021527695.1 of Naematelia aurantialba. Classification (NCBI taxonomy): domain Eukaryota; kingdom Fungi; phylum Basidiomycota; class Tremellomycetes; order Tremellales; family Naemateliaceae; genus Naematelia; species Naematelia aurantialba. The sequence continues at coordinate 1,228,668 of JAKFAO010000006.1, forward strand.
ATGTGGGAACGAAGGATGCGGAAATTGGGACGTTGGAACGCATGCTTCACGCCCTGTCGGTGTGCGGCAGCCTAAACTTGCCCGAGCACCTCGCCTGGCTGTTCGCCCAGCTCTCGGCGGACGCGCCAGCACCGCCATCCGTACACTGTTCCACGGACCTGCGCGTCGCCCGGGTCGTGGTCAAACATGGCCCCGGCGAAACGCTCCAAGACGCGCTGGTACGCCCATCCGCCTGGTGCGTGGGCCGAGGACGCCGCGAGCGCCGGGAAGAAGTTGAGGTCGGCGGCGACGAGGTGAGGGCGGTGGTGCGTTATGAACACGAGGATGGAGGGGTGGTCTGGTGGTGGTGGCGGGGGTGGCGGCGGGGCTTCGGGAGCGGCAGTGGCGGCGAATTGTGATGGGCCACGGGGATGTGATGACGGTGAATGTGACGGTGATGGTGATGGTGACAACGATGGTGATGGTGATGATGATGGAGGAGGCGTCGATGTAAAAGGCTGCGCACCGGCAGTCGAGGAAGTAGTGGAGAAAGTGCTACTCGACGGCGCATGGCGAAGGAGTGAGTTGACGGAGCTGATCAAGGCCGGATGCTGTGCCGATCAGCTTTCGTTGTCCGACGCTAGGTGGATGAGCGGAACGTACTTGCGAGTGATTGAACACTAGGTCGCTGAGGATCAGCAGATCGTAGCCCTCGCCGCCTGTCTTGGCCAGCAGCGGCCCCGGATCTCGACCCCACAGGAAGCCCTATCAACGTCAGTTCGGCCCTCCGTGCGATTCTACAACGCCCTTCAAACGGAAGCTCAATGCGGGCTGGAAAGCAGGGCGAGGCTGCGTGGCGAGACTGAGGGATTGGAAGAATAGAGGAAAAGATGCAGAAGACCAACCTCCACGTCCGCGTGCTCTGCGAGCCCAGGACCGAGATTGACATCGACGTTGTACTGCATGTTATCGACGAGCTGCGCGTCGGGGTAGTCGGTCATCACGGCCTTGTCAGCGCCAGCGAGAAGCGCGACGATGCTCGGCAGAGCTGCACCGGCCCCGAGTTCGAGAGTCGTGCGGCCACGGACGAGGGCCGGGTTCTCGAGCAGGTAGTCGGTTAGCGTGCGCGCCGTGTTCCATCTGAGCAGTCAGCGACGGGGCGACGAGAGAAGATGAGGCGACGAGGTGACGAGGCGACGAGGCGATGTAAGGATTGACGTGTGCGTGCAGAAGCAGATGGTGTTCGACGTTCCAGCACAGGAGGGATGGGGAACATTAGGGTACTTGAGCATGGATGGATGTGCATGATGTGGATGGATGGCATGATGGCTCTGAAGAGATGACGGCCCTGAAGAGAACGATGTGTGTGTTCCCGAGTCAAGCGGACCAAGGCATTCAAATTGAAAGGGACGCCAAGACGTACAGGTGGTGGCCCCATAACGGATGCGACCCAACCAGACGAAGTATGAGCTGCGTGCGCGAGTCGAGCATCGGCAGCCCGCCAATCACGGGCGGTATGTACGTCGAGAACGAGTACGGAGGAGGAACGGGCGACTCTGGTAACTGCCCTGGTCAGCTGCGACCTGACCGATGCCACCGTGTGTAAAGACCGTGCAATGCAAAGACGGTACAATGCAGCGAGTCGAGACGAGGAGGCATGGCGAGTCTGCAAGAGAAGTAAAGACACTCACGGGGAGGAGGTCGTCGAGACCAAAGCCTTGCTCGTCGTCGTCCGAGAGCATTGGAGACGCGGGTCTCGGCGTGTGCGAGGTGGACGCCTCGCTCTGCGCCATCGTGTTCCGTGTCGAGACCGCTGCTTTGTGTCTGACGCTGGATGCAGAGCTCACTGCTTGAAATTTCAGAAATCAACAAATCAGCCGGGAGCTTGAGCTGGGTGATATGACGTGGCATTTCGCCGCTTTCGCTGTCGAGAATGTCGCCTCGAGCTCAGACGTTCGACTACTTGTCGCTTCACCTCCTACACCTCCTACGACCCAGGTCAGCGAGCGCTAGATCTCCAGGACGCATTCTAGCCCAATGGCGATGGCGTGTGCGTCGACGTCGTCGTTGCGCTGCGTGCGGCTTGCCTCGTCGACACCGTCGTCCGTCCTCACGTTTGCCCGGCGGCACGCCAGCTCGGACTCCTTCCCTTCCCGAGGCAGGGGCGGCGGCGGGGGCAGCAGGGGCGGCTATGCTGGCGGATTCGGTGCTGGTCGTGGCGGGTTTGACGACATCGAGCCGCCTGCGCGGCCGCCGCGACCTGCCTCGCCGTACTTCTACTCTGGGCAGCCCGTGTTCACTGCCGAGATGACCGCGCTCGAAGACCTGCTGTCCAAGACCCAGACAACGCTGCAGGCCGCGCACGTCTTCCCCCTGCCGGCGATCCCGGCGCTGCAGATGCCGCAGCTGCCCGACGTGCGCTGGAAGACGCCGGCCGAGCTGGCGCCCCGCTTCGGCCGGCGCACGCTCAACACGGCCCTGCACCGCCGCATCACGACGCTGCTCAACGAGCTGAACCGGCTGCGCTACCTCGCCCAGGTGGGCGGGCGGCCCGACGTCGCCCAGCGCGTCGCCGCCACCCTCGGCACCTACTCGCGCCCGCCGAGAACCGCCCCACAACCCAAAGACCCCGCCGACGTCGTCGGAAAGTACGCCGGAGCCGGCATCGACGCCTTCGGACGCACGTACGGTCTCGGACGGAGAAAAGAGGCTTCCGCACGGGTGTGGATCATCCCCTCCCAGCAGGCGGGCGCGTTCCTCGACGCCCCATTCGAACCGTTCCGTCCCGACGAACCCACCGATATCACCGCGACCGCCAGCACCACAGCCGCCCTCCCCACGTCGGAGATTCTCGTCAACCACCTGCCGATGCCGTCGCATTTCCCCAGGCCCATCGATCGCGAACGGATCGTCAGGCCACTCCGACTCACCGGCCTCCTTGGCGCCTACAACATCTTTGCCCTCGTCCGTGGTGGCGGCTTGACCGGACAGGCAGACGCCATCGCCATGGGCCTCGCTAAGGCTCTCGTCGCTATGCGTCACGAGACAAAGGACGTGCTCTTTTCTGGTCAGTCTCCCTGCACCTTCACAGTTCTATCCGTCACAGTGCACATCCTGACATACTCCAGCTGGCCTCTTGATGCGCGACACGCGCATGGTTGAGCGAAAGAAGACTGGTCGCGTCAAGGCCAGGAAGAAGGTCAGTCTGGAGCATCTCCACCAGCCACGTGCTGACACCCGCCATAGCCTGCCTGGGTCAAGCGTTAGAGTCGACGAGTCGAGGGCATTGTATTGCATATGCATTCACATATACCTCACAACACGCCCAGGGCATTTATATCTCGCTGTGGCAGCGTCGTCTACAGCCGCTGACTGACAATGATATCTCTTGTACAGTTCTCCGCCGCTAACTTACAATGATAATTACCCTACCGACATGCTCTGCGTCGTCACCGATAACAATGATTTCTGCCACACAAGATTGCGTCTTCAGTCGGCTCGACGCACAGAAGGCAGATCTCGCCTCATTTCCATACCAATCATGCAAACCGAATCCGAGTCTTCTTCGACCTCGACGGACCTGCAACAGACGACGTGGTGGCCGACGTCTCTTGGTCCGCCTTGGCTCGTGCACGCTTCTTGGACGTCCGCTCTACCTCTACGATCTCAACTTCATCTGCAGCGTCCGGAGTGACTGGCGTGAACTGTACATTGAACCGCGCAGTCGGCTTGTGGGAAGTAAACACGAATCGAGGTTTCTGGACATTAGACGTGCCAGAACCGCCCTAGCTCACCTCGATCATCGCCCGCGAGTACAGCTTTTCGTCTTCGTCCGTACAAGGTACGTTCCCACGACGTGCAATATCCTCCTCAAATGTGCCCCTTGTAACGAGAATCTCAACTCTCGTAGGACGAGTTTGTCCGATTCGATGAATACGCTACCGTGAGGTTGGGAGTCAGCAGCTGCAAGTACGCAGGCAATGCCACCCACTTTGATTGCTTGTGCTTGGACATCCAGATTCCACACTGGCGATAAAAAGATCATACGATTTGCAAGCGTCATTGTCCTATCCATGAGCATCTTCACTACCCACGGCCCAGTGCAGACATACAACCCCCGAGCACCGAAGTTGAGCTCCAGCATGCACACCTTTACGTCTGGGTCCTCGAATTTCCGTAGGCTTTCGCGACGCTCAATCTTCTTCTTGATCCCAGCGCCCACATAGCACCTATCATGTCAGCCGCGTATTTTGTGGAACCGTGTACGCACCATTTGACATTGGCTAGATCTAGGACCTCTGCGAGAAGCCCAATCTCGGAGGTGCTTCCGAAGAGGACAAATTTGTCCTCCGAAGGTGCATGGAGAATACTATGAAGCACATAGTTGACTTTGGCCGATCGACTGAAGGTTTCTATGCGATCAGGAAGCGGACGAGGCATGTCGCTTTGATCAAGACGCTCTGATATGACCGCAGCATTTTGCCTTGCAATTTGTAGCTGCGCGTCCATTTCTGTGACAGTTCGTCGCGAGGACTGTTTACGACTGCCGGGTGAGGTCGTTACTGAGCCGGCGAGAGTCGGAGCCGATGACACGCCGTCGTCCGTCTTTTTCGCTTTGCCAACCTTGCCTTTGCCTGTGACGGGCTCTGCGCTAAGACTCGCGGCGGCTAGTTCGATGGCAGCGAACGTCTCTAGGTCGTCATGTGAGACGCCGCCCTTGTTGTGGTTTCGCAGTTTTATCAGCATGCCTACGTTGACCAGGCTTGGGTCGAAGTTTGGACTGCTCGACGCAGCGGCCTTGATACCTTGGGGAAGTGCAGCGGCGTGGAATGGAACAGATAAATGATGAGTCGCGTTCCACTCCAACCAGACTGGATCCTGAATCGCGCTTCGAAGTTGCTGGACAGCCTCTTCCAGCAGCGTTCGATTTTCCTCCGTCATATACATTGTATTGAGATGCGTTTCTGATGCTTCCAAGCTCTGTTGAAGCTTCATGTCCGGACTCGTATACCAGAAACACGCCAAGTGAAGGTTGTAGATGACATTTTGGAACGCATCCTTGTTTTTCGCGTGGAGGAAGTGTCCTCGACTTTTGGCGGGTACTACCTGTTAGATCATCCGGCCAGGACAGACATACCAGTATATATATTACCAGCGATCAAGGCGGCCAGCGCATTGTAAGTGGTCCGCTGCAGGGGATCCAAGTCCAAGTATTGAGTCGTCGTCTTTAGCGGGGGAATGTCAATCTCTCCCTCTATAGTGGCCAATCTGTTGGCCAGGTCAGCTTTGTTGATTGGCATTCTTGGGCCCATGACTCACCGATGCTTCACCATAATCTTCTCCATAAGCTCTCGCATTCGGGCGACTGAACCATACATGGGTCCGCCCTTGGCGCACAGCTGCCCGGTGATAACCGACCCAAACCTCACGCCTTCCAGTGAGAACAGGTCAGCTCCTAAGAAGTCGCACAACATCTTTCCGAATCGGTTCGAGTCTTCCCTATCTCGTTTTGACCAGGTGGTACGTTGTTCGCCCTGCAACGTGTCCTCGTCCATCAGGTCCAGGCCTAATTTCAGGTCCGGTTTCTGGGGCTTTTCGTCACCGACGTTGAAGTCGGCAAAGAGAGGGGTATCGTCTTCGATCCGGGACCTTTCAATTTTCGTGTCATCGTCGTCACCTTCAGTCGTTGGCTTGGTGTCTCTCGACGTCTGTTTATCGAGTGGAAGTGCCATCGCAATATCCGCCGCTTCGCCCTCGGCTCCTTGATGCAAATTGCGAGTAGGCGCTATGGACCTCAGCACTCTTTCGGACCTTTCTCGAGACTTCGCTCACTTCCAGTGATCAACCATTTGCGATCGACATCGAGATCGCGAGCGAATAGAACAACATTGCTCTGCTGGCTGGCCAGACTGCCCTCGTCTGCGGCTATTAGCAAGCGCTGACATGTCACCCACCTAGCAACAAGCGCTTCCATCTCGCCTGTTTCAGCACGGATTGGGAGCCCTTTCGCGCCTCCATCCCGAGCTCTAAGCTGTGTTAGTCGGTCCGCTTCAGGGCTGGGAGATTTACTGTCTATATCCAGCAAGACCAGCTATGCGATGTCAGCTTGTTCATGGGCACGTCGTGGAGAACGCACGTCTGATGCCAAGAGCTCAAGCAACGGCGGCATCTTGTCTTCTGCTTTGATGATACGGACCCGAAGCGCGTCTTTCTCCAAGTGTTTGTCGATCTCCTGCTGCCATTGTGGGAGGAGGATTGCTGGCACGATTACGAGCGTGGCGGATGAAAGGAAGATTTTACGTGGCTCTCTTGTTATCTTGTCAAGCCTGGTGTATCGTAGTCGGGTTTCTTGCCGAGCAATAGGAAACTCATAGTAGAACGGGACCTGATTAAGCCTGCCCCGCAGCTTCTCGTTGGAGGTGAGCATCGCATCCCTGGCTGCCGACGGATCGTCCTTAGCAATGATGTTTGCGCAGAGCACTGCTAGTGACGGTTTGCGCGGTCTGTATTGCTCGGGCCTCTTGTAAGAACTTTCCAGACGCTCTCGAAGGGTGCGGTAGGGAGGATAAGTGTAGGTCCGGATCTCGTGGTATGTGACAGCTAACGAGGTCTGTTCACCCACTGGAGGCGCCTCACACGGCTGGTGAAGTGTTGCCACGACCAGTGCCAAGCAGATGAGGGTTTTTCCCACTCCCATTTGCTCACACCTGTACATCAGCTCGTGTGGGAGTGCAAGATGACGGGAACGGCGCACAATATGCCTCCTCTGGGCATCGTGCAAATGGATGGTTTGGTGACGATCTCAAACGTCAAGTAGTTGACATAGTATATGCCGTCCCGACCGGCCTCTTGCACGGGGACGCAACAGAGATCTATCAGAGTTTCGGGGTACATCTCATGTCGAATCATCTTGGCCACGGATCGCTGGATGTGGTGAGCCGGTCGACCGTAAAGAGAGGATTGTTTAGGGACGACGGGGTAATGCGTGGTGGAAGGGTATAGGGACGGGGGAATGCGTGGTGGAAGGGTACTCACGACCTGATATGATCTGAGCACCGTCTTGACGCCTTCGAGACGTTCGTATCCCTCCAGGCGTTCGAACAGCTCCGCGTCCTTTGCTCGGGCGATGGAGCATTCTGCGAAATCTGGTTCTGGCGGATCGGAGAGCTCTGTATAAATCCCACGCATGCTGAGGGCAGCATCGTCGAGCTGTCGATCTGGTCAGCCGTGGCCATCTGGAAGATAGCTGGTGCTACCGACCAAGATGTAACATACGTTGCGGCCCATGACTGGCACTCCATTCCCCTCGCCCCCCCAGTCGGTCGTGATCCATCCCAAGAGCTTCTTCATGTGCCCCTTGACAGCGGATCTGCTCAGGACTGCATCGGAGGCTAGGAATCCCTGAGCGTCGGCAGGGAGGATACTGACTCGCACGAAGAAGCCGCCCTCGGCGCGGAGGTACTGCGCGTCGATAGCGATGGTCGGTTCTCTAAGCAGCCAGCGCAGCGTCCGGACCCGCGCCTGCGTCTCCTTGTCGTCGGGGCTCCAGTCGCCATGGTCGAGAAAGTCGAGGTCGAGCACACACCAGCAGTGGGGGAAGGCTATGGTTGTGTAGTATGGGCAGTCTACGAGAGGGAAGGAGCCAAGCTGGACGGTGCGGCTGCGCGGCGCCGCAGGGGTCGCGTCGAGCGAGTCCATGCTTCCTGGGAGGCGGGGCTACTAGACCACCTAAGGCTGGAGGGAAGGAGGAATGGATGGAGGTGAGGAAGGAAGGAAAGATGGAGGGAGGGAGGGAGGGATGGAGGGAGGAAGGAAGGAAGGAAGGAAGGAGGGAGGGAAGGAAAGAAGGAAGCTTGCAAGAAAGGATGATGGATGGATGGACGGCAGCAAGAAAAGATCAGCGTGCCTGAACACGTTGGATTCGATAAGAGTGGCGTGTGGCCATGAGATCTCTGGCATGTAGGATATGAGGTGTGCAACACATCAGGATGTAGAAGCTTAGATGTACAACACATCAGTATGTAGGAGCCTAGATGTAAGGATCAGGATGTAGAAGATTAGAGGTAAAGATCAGGATGTAGAAGCTTAGATGTAAGGATCAGGATGTAGAAGATTAAACGCGCAAGATCAGTATGTAGAAGATGAAACGTGCAATGTGCAACGCACCACAAGCAGAGGATCGTATGACTCTGTCATTGCATACTGCAGTGTACTATGCTACAAAAGCTACTCGGGCGATCTACGCCGAGCGCGCCTGTACAAGTGTTGATAACGCGTGCCAAGATGTGGTGAACCGGACCGTACGGGAGCGAGATGTCGGTGTGGTGTCTGCTGGTGTCTGTGATGGTGGTGGTGGTGATAATGAATGTCATGCCCAGCATCGCGTACCGCCTGTCTCATCGACCCGCACCGTCCAGATCCTTCTCGAACCGTCCCGGTACCCTGCCCGTCCGTCCGTCCGTCGTTACAAGAAACCCGCCTTGATTGCGCCGATTGCCCTGAAATCCCAAAGAGCCCAAAATGCCTGCCAATGATGCCGTGTGTAGCGTGATGCATGGACGTGGCCGTCGTCGTCGTCGTGTCGTCGTGTACGTCGATCTGTGATGCACGTTATCGTGATGTGCATGTCCTGTAGCGCGTAGCGACTAGTCGAAGGTGTCGTCGACGCATTACATCGCCGTCCAGGATAACGCCGCGACGGCCTCTTCCTCCTCTTCGAACCGCGAGCTGGCCTGCCGCTTGCGGTCCGACCGGAGGAAGCGGTGCAAGAACCCGCCGCCCTCTTTCGCAGAGGCCGGCGGCGCAGCGGCGGCGCGCTTCTGCTCCTCGAGCTGCAGTTGCCGGAGGTTGAACGACGACGTCGTCATGGACCGCGGGATCGCGTGGCTGTACGCACTGGGCGCTTCGTACACTGCTGGTGGCTTTTGGATCTGCACCTGCTGCGATACGGAGCGTTTCTGCGCGACGCGCCCGGCCTGCGGTGGCGACGATGACGACGACGACAAGGACGATGACGACATGGACATGGATGACGAGAGGGATGCAGACTGCGTGGGGGTGAGGACGAGGTCCGACTCGAGCGAGTGCGTCGAGCCAGATCGGTCCAGAGGAGGTGCAATGTAGGTATCTGACCCGCGCGACGAGACGCGCCGGTGTCGCTTGGCCGCTGCTGCCTGCTGCTGCTGTTGCTGCTGAAGCAGGAGCTGTTGTTGTTGCTGCTGCTGCTGAAGCTGTTGTTGCTGCAGTTGCAGTTGTTGCTGCTGGAGGTGGTGGTGGCGGACGGGGGTGGAAGGCGTGGGCGGGAAGACGGGCGAGGCGGACGAGGACGAGGCGATGGGAGAGTCCCAGGTGAACTGGCGGAGGAACGGCTGGAAGTGGTGGACGATCTCAGCCTCGTTGATGGCGAGGTCGTAGTCGAGCAGGAAGAGCAGCTGCTTTTCCATCAGGTTGATCTCGGCCTGCGAGAACATTTGCGCGTATCGGCACTGCACGGGAGTCAGCTGTGTTCTGCTTCTGCTCAACCAGCGCTTCGTGTCGCCTCTAGACCAGTCGGAGCCATCTGGGTAGCAAATAGCACTGCCACTCACCCAGTGCTTGTTCTTGGGAGACGAGTCGTTGAGGTACTTGGCGGCGACGATGAGGGTGGCGAGGAAGACGCGGTGGCGGGTGCATGGGAGGCCCTTTGCGACCTTTGGGAGACGGGTGCGGAGGCGCTCGAGGTAGACGAGGGTGGCCATGAGCGTGCCCATCTGGACGTTGGACTGCTCGCACACGACGGCGATGAACGTGTCGAGCGAGGGGAAGCCGGGCTGCGCCTGTCCCGGCGCGCAGTCGCGCACTGGCGTGAGCGGAGGCGAAGGAGGCGCCGGGATCGTCGTGGTGCATGCAATGACCGAGGTCGCGCGGTCTGCCAGGTAGTCTATGCGAGTCAGTACGCGGTACCAGCACCAGCGTCGACCAGCACCCTCGCGCCAAGACGCGAGGCTAGGGATACGACGTGGGGGGATCAGGCCGGCCACTCACAGACCATCTCGCGCGACACGTCCTGGCGGATGAGCTCGAGCAGCGCGGGGTCGTGCACGCCGCACTCGAGCATCGAGGCGGGGTGGAGCCGGTCCTCAAACTCGGGCGAGGCGGGGCAGAAGGTCGGTGTGCCGGCGGGGTAGAACGACATGGCGGAGGAAGACATGGTGGGCGTAGGCTGAGGTTTGCGGGTTCAGCGCAGGGACGAGCAGTGCAGGTGCGCGTCGGAGGGAGCGAGCTGATACCGCGCGAAGGGGGGGGGTATTTCAACTGTCAAGGAGGCGGGATGTCAGAGTGACTCGGGGAGGGAGTGGTTCTCGTTTCGGACGTCGAGACTGGTCGGGGACGGAATGAGGTCGGGAACCAGGACGAGACGACGACGAGACGGTGACGGTGACGGGCAACAAGACGGACAGAGGGACGGGCTGGCTGGGCGAGCCGACACGCACCTCTATATAGATGTAGATAGTGGCTGCGGGCAACAGACGGTCGAGGCGAGTGCGGGGGGTCGGGCCAAACGTCGCGTCCCGCCGGGGGTTTGCGCGAAGCAGGAGCTGGTAAGGTGTGGGTGTGATCGGAGCGGGGGGCTAGTGACGAACAGGGCGTGGGCGTCGGCGGCGGACGCCTGGCGTCAGGAGCACAGGGGAGACTAGGACGCACCAGCCGATTCTAAAGAGTAACTACACGGCCACGGACGTTTTTTGGATTTCTGCTGTTATTGACGGCGCCTCGTGAGTAGGGATCAGACGGTTACTCGTTGCTCTGTGTCTCTAGGGATCTCGTGCTGTTCCCGGAGCTTTAACTGCCCTCTGACTTTCACGCTGACCGGAGCGTGAAAGACGCGCGAGTCAAAAGTGGTTCAATGGACGGTAGCAGAGCGAGACGACCAGGTCCCGGCACGGCAAGGGAGGACAGCGCCAAGGTCACGGCCTGGGATCGGAGAATAAACCGAAGGAATCGTCAGCTCAACAGAGTTTTCCCGGGGGAGAGGGACTACTGCCAGCGTAACGGTGACGAGCCACTGGAATCAAAGCGGCACTGGAGCGCGTTTGAAAGTTGGCACGGCCGGGGGGGGGGGTGTTCTGACAGAGGGTCGGCCGTCTAGGCTTTGACCGGGAAGAGCCCAGAGTTTCGGTTGGCGGCTCGCAGCGGGGAGCGAAATAGAAAATATAAAAAGAGTGTGCGAGGTACAAGGGTGAAGCGGGGCGGGGGGGGGTACAGGCGAGAGAGTGAGAGGGTAAAGAGAGTAGGGATACTTGCAACACTAGCAGAGCCTGGCCCTTTTTGTGCATTGGGCGCGTACGCTTCATCTCTCCTGCAGAGGATCGCAGATGGCTCTCGCCGCGGCGTCTGGGACCGAGACGCAGCGCAACAGCCCAGTGGCACGCTCGACTCGCACGCAGGCTGTGATCACGCCGCGCAGTCCGGAATGGAATTTCAGGCCTACGGATGATCGACGGGGCGGCATGGCTCAGCCAGGAACTGCTGCTGATCAGCGTGCTCTTCTCCAGCCATGCAGGCATCAACGTGCGTGGCATCGCGTGCACCACTACGTGGACAAAACAGACACACGAGCACCAGCGCACGACAGGTCCAACACGCCAACGACACCAAGCACTGCTGCATTTTTCCTCTTGGCGTGGAAGCGTCCGAGACAAGGCGTCTGCGACGCGTCTCTACTAAATCTTCCATACGAATCACCCGGTGGCGCTTGGCTCGCAGCGTCCGACGCGTCACCAATCACATGGTCTGCTGCCACCCAAAATGTCCATGTTCATGGCTTGGCCTCGTGCTCGGGGGCTTGTCGAGGTGCAGACCCCCCTTGGACGTGTAGCATGTTCCCAATTTGGGAGCTTTGCAGGACACATGACACGGCAGACGGTTCGATGAGCGTGACGAACCCGAGTCACTCTGGGCAACTGGGAATTTCCCAATGGCCCAGATTTTTTTCACACGACGCGTCGCAGTCCCGCGTTCAGAGGGGGCTCGGCAGCTAACAAATAATCAACGCATCTCACCCACTGCTATAGGGTTCGGGTGCAAACGTACCCACGCCCGCTCTCCCGCTCTTCCGCCGCAGCTGCAGACCGCAGCCCCGCCGAAGCACCCCGCAAATATCTATCTAATCTGCCGGAAAATTACCTTGGTGTTCGCGGGAGGCGCTCGACCCAAGTCACACGCGACGCAGCGACTCGAGCCGTAGGACTTGCCTTGGCGTTGGCATCCGATAATATTTTGGTTTCGATCAGCGCTTGGGATTTAGGCTGGGAAGCGCCAGGGACATTAGGTACAGTGAGTGGTATAGGAACGGTAGCAGAGTATAGTGTAGCATAGTATAGTGTGGTATAGTATAAGAATCGGGTGCTCTCGGTCGGGGCATACTACAGGCTTCAAGCTTTTGGGCGCTCGCTGGAATGAGATTGATTAAATCGTTTGACACGCAAGTTTGGGGTCACTGGCAACGAGGTTCCTCCTCGAAGGGCCAGACTCTACGCGTCGACGCGGCTCGTCATGATCTGCAGTGTCTTTGTCGTACGCATGCTGTCGCATGCCCGGCGGTAGCAAGGATGATATCACTCACAGTGGGAGAGTGGATCACGACTCACCTGACATAAGTACGTATGATTCAGAGCATCGAAGACCACGGGCTCTACTCGGCATGTGCACAGTGCACGATTCACACTAATACTCGCACTCGACTCACAGTACCGGCTCACAGTACCGACTCACATTGCATGACTCACTCGCATGCTACGTTCGCGTGACTCACTCACACACTCACATTCGCATGGCTGGCGAACGTGCGTCTGGCGATCACGGCTGGGTGAACGTTCAAAGTGCCGTCAGTGCCTTGGCTGGGCAGACGACGCTCGGGGCTCTATCGATCTTCCCAGCTGAAGCGATGCGCTATCGATTTCCCAGCTCAAGCGGTGCAAGCGATGCCCGGCTCGCAGCCGAGCATGCTGCTCAAGAACTGAATCTCTCCCTTCTCACGCTCGTTGTTTGCATGCTCTGAACACGATGTCCAAGTGCTCCCTCACATATCTCGATCACCAAGGTGCCAATGTACTCCTTCCGACTCGTTCCAGTCCTATGTGCCATTCTTATGCCCAATGCAAATGCTACGACAACCCGCTCGCCCCTGACCATGAGATGCTGCCCGTCCTATCCGGCAGCAGCTGATGCGCCTATGCTTCGCCTATGCTGACCCACCATCCCTACGCCCTATACCCAGCGAGGCGCTCGTCCGCCCAATCGAGGTACTCCCCGCTCAGCTCCATCGGACCTCCACGGGCCACAAGGCCAGCTAGGACCGAGCCAGGCCTGCACATCAGCTCAGCGGCAGGGGCACTCGACCCGACTGGACTCTGGCACGCACTGTTCGGGAGCAAGGAGCTTGCCTTGTTCGTGTGCCGTTTTGAATTTTGCAAATTCGCCAGGGTGCATCGTCTCGGCGCCAGACGAGCGCAGCAGGTCTTGCATCTATGGCCACTGTTAGGTCCAAGGAATTGGGTCGAGTCGAGGGGATTAGGGAAGAAAGGCAGCTTACGGCGGTCTGTGGTGATCAGCTTTGCTTCCCTTTCTGGTGACGAGTAGCGGGTGGTGCGGGGGCATCGGTCGTGTGAAAGGAGGGGCACATGATGCCTACTGGTCCCCCCTTTCACAGCATAAACGTTCGTTGCCTCGTCGTGTCCCTGCTACAAGAGCAAAGGAATAGGAGGGCTTTGAAGGCTTTGGAGCTTTGCAGACTTTGAAGCTTTGCAGACTAAAGGCTCTACGGGAGAGACGCACATCAACAAGGCCGGGCCGTACGGCCCACACCCCGACTCCTGTCCCATCGAGCGCTTCTTCCGCCGCGAGGGTCCGAGCGAACGAATTGAGCGCAGCCTTGACCGCGCTGTAGAGTCCCCAGCCGACGTAGCCCTTCGACGACGCTCCGGACGACACGAGGACGATCCGGCCGGTGGGAGGTGCGGCTCTGGCGGTGTCTGTGGAGGCGGGGGCTGTGTCTGACAGTGATGATGTGGGCGCGGGCGTTGTTGCTGACAGTGATGATGCAGGAGCGGGCGCTGTTGCTGACAGTGATGATGCGGGAAAGGGCGGAGCGCCGGAGGACATCGACTTGCGGAGGTAGGGCAGGGCCGGCTGGACGAGGTATACCAGAGAGGCGAGGTTGGTCTGTATGTATCCCGGGACAGCGTCGAGCAGGACCGCGTCGATACGAGCTGGGCTGTCAGCGACTGCCGGGCCACGAGGCACTGGAGGCACGGATTCCAGCTTCCAGCTGCAACGTAACCTGGCCGATAGAATAGAAAATGGACCCCAGCCTGTGCTCACAGACTCACAGATGTTCATCGTGCCAGCGTTCAACACCAGCCCGTCCACTCCGCCCCACTTGCGCACCGTCTCCCGCACCGCACGGGCATTCACCTCGGCCTCACCCACGTCCCCCTGCAGCAGCAAGACCCGAGCGTCGCCGTACTGCGTGGCAAGCGCCTGGAGCGCTGGAGAGACGGACCGCGATAGCGTGGTGACTCGGGCGTTGTGCGTCGACAGGAGGATGGACAGGACGGCCAAGCCGAGGCCGCGGGACGCGCCTGTCAGGATGATGATGGGCGAGTTTGGAGCGGCGTCTGCGAAGGACATAGCAGAGGCAGGCAGGCAAACTGGCTCAGCCAGGGGAACGGCGGCGGGGAGGCAAGTAGAGCTTCGAGCGCGGGCGTCGAGCGCTGGAGGCAGTAGTGGGGACTATGCCGGATCAGGCGCAGGACAAGTCGCTTTGGCGCACGACTTGCTGTCTGCGCTACAAGGGGTCGAGCGCTCTTGTGTGTGTCTAGATCTAGAAGCCGCAGCCGAATGGATGCTGTTTGTATCGATTCACGAACGTGAATGGCAAAATGCAGAGCAAGCGTCTCTCCGCTGTCGAACATCGCCCGACCCATCTGTAGCGACTGCGCCTGCCACTCGAGTAGCTCAGCAGCTCGTCAGCTCACTCAGCAGCCACGCAGCCGTGCAGGAACAGAACATGCATCAGTCGTACTACGGCGTTGGATGCGGGCGATTAGACAGTGATGTCGACGCAGGCTTTTGAGCAATGCAGCCCCACCCTCCTCCTCACATCAGGCTAGTCGCTGCTGGCAGCACCGACGACTGACGAGCTGGCTGTGCTGCAGGTCTCTCCAGACCGTCTCGCTGCCGCTGCCGCTGCTCGCTGCTCGCTGCTCGCCGCATGAACGAGTACTAGGACTAGTATTACTAAGGGCGAGTGGCGATGAAGGATTGATTTGAATTACGACGCAGTCCAATTTGTACTCTTCCACCAAACTGGTCTCTTCCAATCTCTCTACGTCTGATTGCTCTACGACTGCCCATACTCGGCAGCGACAGCGACGGCAGCAGACAGCAGCGACTGGCCCAATCACACCCAGTGGCTCCTCCTTTATCCCTCTGGCCTCGGCGCCGCTCGTCTTCCCACGCTCAGCTTGAATCTTGCTTATATCTTGTCTCTTATTTTTTTGTCATCACCAGCCCGGCGCTCGCTCGAGCGTCGTCGTCGACTAAAGGGAAATGTCGAGAATACCCCCGCAGCCACCGTACAATGCGCATCCACCCCCTGCGCCGGGGTACTTCCACCCGTCGATGGCGGGGCAGCCGCCCGGCCCACCGCCGCCCATGCAGACGTACCAGGGCAACGACGGACTCGTCTACGCCTACCACCGCCCCGCATCCGGGGGATACGAGTACGGCCCACCGGCCCCGCTTGCAGGCCCGTCACGCGGCAACCCCAACGTCCATCCCAACGGCAACGGCAACGGCAACAGCAACAGCAACGGTTACGCCTACGCTCCGCCGCCCGCCGGCCTCCAACGCGTAGGCGCCAGCAATCCTGCGATGGTGGGTGGGAGTGGGGGCGGAGGCGGACGTGGCCCGCTACCTCCCCCTGCCCAAACGAACGGATGGTCGTCGATTCACCCGTCGGCGACGCCCACGCCAATACGGCGGCCAGACACGGCGCGCCCAGCGACCGGCGGGCCCGTCAAGCTCGAAGACCTCGTCTCCCAGGCGCCATCACGGCCGGGCAAGGCGAACCTCGCCGCTCCTGCTGGCGGACTGACATCACATCCGCTCAGTAACGACCCGAGCAAGCCGTCGACCGTCGGCGGCAACCCCGCCATCGGCAACAACAGCACCAACAACAGCGGTAACAATAACAGCAACGGCGCGGACGGAGGCGCTGGCGGAGGGTCGGGGTCGGGGTCGGGGTCGGGGTCGGCGCAGGGGCCGAGCGAGTTCATCAAGAAGCTGTATAGGATGCTGGAGGACGAAGGCGCAATGTACGGCAAGGGCAAGGCGCCGGGCGAGCGCCGAGGCGACGGCGCCAAGCGGGGCTCGGTCGGCTGGGGCAAGGGAGGCGCGAGCTTTGTGGTGTGGGACATGAACGACTTTACCACCAAAGTCCTGTAAGCAGTCGTCCTTTCATGTCTCGTCTGGAGTCGAACGGGCCGCAGGCGGTGCAGGTGCATGGTGCTGACTCGCCGGTCTAGGCCACAGACGTTTCGACATTCCAACTTTTCCAGCTTTGTCAGGCAGCTCAACAAGTATGGCTTCTCAAAGGTACGCCGCCGACCAACACCACATCATTGCACCAAGGACAAACACCGCACTTGCTGACTCTTGACTAGATCAAGCACACCGATGAAGAGACTGGACAGATCAAGGAGAACGTGAGTCGGGTTTGCCGTGTCCACCGTAGCGTCACTGTTTCGCCGCCATCCCGGTGCATCCCAGTCAGCGCTAATCTGCCTAGGTCTGGGAATTCCAACACCCCAACTTCCAAGCCGGCGGCAAGTCGGATCTCGACAGCATCAAGGTATGTCCTCCGCTTAGCGACAGGTCCACTGTCCTTCCTCTTCCAATGGCCTTCCTCGTCGACTGACTTGACGACTCAAGTACAACGTTGTCCACCTACTGATCCGTGTCCAGCGCAAGGCAGTCGCAGCCAAAAAGGGCAACGATGTAGAAGATACCGCGTCGCCCCGACTTGTCATTGGCGAAGATCCCAGCCGACTGGCAGAGATGGAATCCCGCGTGATGAATCTCGAAGATCGGTTGGCCAGAGCGATGGAAGAGGTGCGAGACGCGAGGAACAGAGAGATGGGGATGATGGGCTTGTTCAGAGAAGTTTTGGGGCATCTGGGACAGATTGAGCGTGGTTCGTTTTCCTGTTCCCGTCTTACTCGCCTCTTCCCTTCCGGTCCCCTCTCTCCTCCCGTCGCCTCTCTCCTCCATCACTTCTCTCCTCCAATCACCTCTCTCCTCCCTCTGTTAGCCGGAGCACGCCGTCTTCCTCTGTCCTCTCCCTTCTCGCCACGTAAACTCTGCCTCGGCACTCATCGTTCTCAGAGACAGGCGGGTCACCAATTGGCGATATGAAACCCTCTGCTCGCATCCAACATCTCTACCAAATGTTCGACTCGATCTCCCAGCCCTCGATCTTCCTCCCTCCCATCCCGTCCATACCGGCCTACGCGCCTCCTGGTCTTCCGGGACACTCCTTCACCCCTTCGGTCCGGTTCAATCCGCAATTTACAGCTGGTGGCCCGTCTCAAGTTTCTCCCCACTCGACCGCATCGCACGATGACCAGTCGCCTGCGGGATCCCGCGGGTCCATGTCTGCCTCTGGCGGCCGCAGGTCGTCTGCTATGATGCCGCGCTCGTCTGACCCGATGGACGAGCCTGTCGAGATGGCGTCGACGCAAGGTCGGGGCCCGGGACAGGTGCAGGTCCCGATACAAGGACAGGCACATGGACAGGTCCAGCCGGACCCGGACCAGACGCTGTACAGCGGCGAGCCGCTCGGTGTGACGCCAGTGTTTGCAGAAACGCCCACTTGGTTGACGGAGAATGCGCCACTGCCGCGCAAGTCGAGCGACGGCACGACGTTGCGGCTCATGTTTGAGGCGCTGTCTGGCCAGGGCCAGATGCGATTCGACGAAGTGCCTGATCCCCTCGACGCAAGTGGCGCCAACGGCAGCGGCAGCGGTGGAGGCGGTGCCAGTGCTGCTGCTTCGACGTCTGCCCGTCCTGACGGTACGACCTCGTCCGCCCCCGGTGGTGCCATTTCGACCGATGGGAACGCTACGGCGTCGTCGTCGACCGCGACGACGACCGTCGCTGCGGGGACGCCGGCGGTCCAGCAATCGCCGTTTGGGACACTAGTGGTGCCGCCGCAGCCTGCGGACCGGAGCAAATCTGCCGCTCTGCGTCTGCGCCGCTCGACGACCCTCACCACCCACTGGACGCAGACGCCACGCATCCTCGTGGTGGAGGACGACGTGGTGTATCGCCAGCTGAGCGCAAAGTTCCTAGAGAAGTTTGGGTGTGTGACAGAGACGGTCGACGATGCACAGGGCGCGATCGAGAGGATGAATACGACAAAGTATGATTTGGTGTTGATGGATATCTTCTTTGGACCGAGCATGGATGGGTGAGTTTATGTCGCATCGTCCGCACGCATTTCCATCTCCCACCGCTCATCAACGATGCCCCGTCACCAACCCTATCCTCGGTGCTGGCGGTGCTGGCTCTGCTGGCGCTCAAACCTCGCGGCAATGCACATCGCTGACGTTGCCCAGCCGCAAAGCGACGAGCTTGATCCGCCAGTTTGATATCTATACACCTATCATCTCGATGACTTCGAACGCCCAGCCTCGTGCGTAGTTTTCTTCTTCCTGTGGCTACCTTGCTTTCGTTCCATTCTGCCATTCCTGCATACGTGCCGCTCCTGTCGTTCTCGCCATTCCGCACTGAGCGACCGCTCACGCAGCATAGAGGACGTCGACTCGTACTTCCAATCAGGGATGAACGACGTGCTCGCCAAGCCATTCACGAAATACGGCCTCTTTGGCATCCTGGACAAACACCTGATCCACCTCAAGGCTATCCAGCTGTCGGCCGAGGTGCCCCGCTCGGTTGGGCTGCCGCCATTGTCAGACCAGGGCGTGGTGGATGCCGTGGCGACGGGCGCGATGATGTTTGAGAATGCGCATGCGAACGGGAATGATCCGGGCGACGCCGGCGAGGGTGGAGCTGTAGGGGTGCGGAATCCACTGGCAGCGATGGGGTGGTCGGACGATACGTTCCAGTTGGTGCTTCATGTACGTTGTCTCGCTTCAATATTCTCTCCTCTTTCGTGCTTCCTTCCATTCTCATTTCCTACCTACCTTCTGCTTGTTCGATCTTGTCTGTCTGCGATAGGCCGTCCCGCTGACAGTCGCAGCAATTCATGGCTACGGGGCAGATGCCAGAACTCACCTCGGTCGCGAGTAACGGGCAAGGATACGGCATGAGCACGATCGGCACCTCGGTCGTGTTCGGGGACAGCACGACGTTCCGCGACCGCGATCGGAAACGGTCGTTTGAGCTGCTTGGGTCGGGCGACGGTAGTGTCGGGGAGTGGACGCCAACGCCGACGCCGGGCAGCACGAGCCTCGAGACGCCGGCTGCCAGTGGTGGTAGTGTGGGGTCGGCGCAGGCCGGCCATGGATCAGATGGCGCGCGGAAGAAGGCTCGGAATGGGTGATGTGGCGGTCGCGTCGCGCCTGGTGGCCAGCACGCGATGGCGGCCGGGTTGCCCGTCCAGTAGGCCCCCGGTGGCGACTGCGCAAAGTGGCTGCCCGGTTAGCCAGCGCAAGATGGCTGCTGGCTGTCACTGCCCAAGGAGCAGGGTGGAGAGGTGGGAGGGGCCGAGGGAACGTTTGAAGCAAGTTGTCGAAGAATGGCGTTGTGAAGTGTATGCCGGAATCGACAGGCGGCCACGACATCGGATGTCACGATTGACGCGGACGCGATGACGGATCGAGTCGGAGGACGACGCAAGCAGAACGCAAGACGCAAGGCTGGTCCTGGCGCTTGTTCTGGCATAGCGTGGACGCGTAGATGTGGATGCGTGGATGCGTGGATGTGTGGCTGTGTGGCTGTGTGGCTGTGTGGCTGTGTCGTGTGGAACGGTGTGAGGTGGTGGCGTGCCATGGAACCGCTCGACGTGTGGGCAAGAAGCCAGGTGCAGGATGCCGGCTGCAACACGATGTTGCAACTCAAAGGTGCAACACGAAGTTTGATATGCAAGTTGCAACACGAAGTTGCAACACGAAGTTCAATACGCAGGTGGCAACACCAAGATCAATACGCAGGCTGCAACACGCAGGTGCAGGTGCAGGATGCACTGTGCAGGTGCCAGGTGCAGGACGCCAGGTACAGGATATGTGGTCCGACGAGTTTGTCTCATTCTTATAGAATCGCGGGAGTAGTCGCGTATCCGAGTACGAATGCGAATCCGAGCACGAGTCAAAGGTGCAGTGTGGGAGACGGAAACCTCTTGTAGCGATTTATCACGTCATGTCAGGTTATGATTGCTTCGCTCCCCACTGTTACAGTACTGTATACGAGTGCCACTGCGATCACCTTTATCACTGGAAGCACTGTCACATTATCCAGCGGCTCCTTGCGTCGTCCCGACTCGTCAGCAGAGAGTCTGTCGTTGCGTCGCATCTGTTTGCATTTTGTCAACTACGCTACACCCTCCACCTCGTTGACACCGCCATGTCCACCCGACATTCCGTCGTATTCGCTCGTTCCGTCCCTTGCTGACGTGTTCCTTCGTGCTGTCTTGTCGACTTTGTCCGGCCCGCCTCCCAAACTCCGGCTCATCGTTTCCTAGTGTTCTCTTCTCCTGTCTTTCCCTTGCCTGCTGGATCGTCCTTCTTGCTCTGGCTCTTGCCTGCGTCTCCACCCTCGTTCTCCTTCCTCTGCTGTCCTTCAGACTTTTGCGCCCCTTAGGCCTTCTTGGCGCCCTTGGGCTCGTCGCCGCCCTTCTTGCCCTTCTCCTTGTCCGTCTCACCGTCACCATCACCGCCACCGTCCCGCTCGCCCTCGCCCTCGCCGTCCTCGCCTTCCGTTCCTTTCTCGTTCTGGTTCTTGCCTGTCCGGTCCTTGGCCTCCGACTTCATCTCGCCCGGAGCCTTGTCCTGCTGCTGCTCGTCGCGCTTGTCTTGGAACTCTTCGTTCTCCTCCTTCTCCTGCTTCGTTGCATCGGCCTCCTCGTCGTCCTTGGCTGCATTGCGCAGGATCGTATAGCTCTGCCCGCCCGGGTTCGGCTCGAGCGACAACGCGCCACCGATCGAGCCGGTCTTCTTGCCCTCCTTGGCGCCAGGTGAACCCGATGCGTTCTTCTCCCCCGCCCGGTCTAAGCGTTTCAGAGCAGAGACGCGCTCGATCGTGTGTCCGTAATGAGGAGACTTGGAGTCGGAAATAGCGCCTGCCCCCGCCCCAAAGTACGACGTGCCGGCAAAGGTGGCCATGATGCTGAATCCCACTACAATGGAGAGGTAAAACCGATACGTCGCGTACCAGGGCGGTGCTAGAAGCATCATCCATCAGTGTCTCTTCTTACTCGGTGGTCAATTCGTGATATGCTGCCCTGGAATCGTGATATGCTGCTCTGGAACTCACTCCAGCCGTTCGTGCTAGCGCGTTGGTCGATCAACCACATGCCGGTGAAGCCGAGCCACTGCACAGCGAGGGACACGCCATGGGTCAAGAAAGTGGTCGGCCACGCAAACAGAATAGGCACGACCCCCATCACCATACGTCTGTACCCCACTTCACCGCCCAGGCCGGCGAATTCAAAGCCCCAGTGGATAGCGCCGAGAAAGGAAAGGATGATCGCGCCGTACGTGATTTGGATGTGCTCGATGTTATGCAGCAGCTCCAGACTGCCAGGTAGATCCAGTCCGGTGAACGTTCTCCCACCTGAAGGCCTCAGCAGCGAAGACCGGTAGCTCAACGCAGTCCTGCTCACCCTGAGACGAGATCGAAGCCTCTCGAGCCATGAAGACCGTGGCTGCTGCTGTGCCCAGATATGGCATCAGACCGGCAACACCTGGGAATCGTCAGCTGGCCTTCTCAGTAGGCATGGCATGAACGTGCCGAAGACCATGGCGGGGCGGGGCACAGCTTCGATGATGCCCCTTGTAAATCCATACTACCTCTGATCAGTACTGCATCCTGCACTGTTCTTGCATAGCCGCACAAAGTCATCCACCACTGAACCCTTGTGTCCTATGGACGACGATATCTCTCCTGCGCGAAGTGCATTTGCTTCTGTGGGAGACGGCATCCGGTTTCCCCCCGAGATGATCTCTGCGAAGCCCTTTGTGATTCCCTTGAGCTGGGCTCAACGTCAGCTTCCAGATCCTTTTCAATCTACAGTGGCGTGCAGACACACCTCTTCTCTCGCACTCGACGTTGAATTCTGGTACTCTCCCCTCTGGTCCTTCTTGGGCGGCTCATCCGCATGGAATCGCTTCCGGACTAGTGCTGCGAGTGAAGGCGTTGCCTGCGCCTGCCGGAGCTTGAGAGCAGGCGAGAGCGTCGAGAGCGGGCGAGCTGGGGCTGCTTGCAGCGAGCCACTGAGCAAGGGCCGTAGCACGCGGGAGGAGCGATACATTGTCGCGCGAGCTGTCTAGAAACGACGGGATGCAGACTGGCCATATGGCGAGCGAGAATTGACACAGCCGACCTCGTCGTGTTATGACGTCAACCCGGGGGTCAGCCGACGAGCAGTCGTAATGAGAAGCAGGCAGTTACGTAATCAACCATTAGGAATGGTGTCCCCTCGTTTGTAGTGGATTACAAACTCTCTTATGGGAAGGAGCTTCGTTCGTGCCCACGAAGACGGCGACGGTGTGCAAGGGGTATTATCAGTGGCAGGGGACATGAGGTGGTCCACGAGTCGTGTCAGTCCTTCACTCCCTCGAGCAGGGTATGGCGGAAGAACGTTGCCACTGCCTGCAGTCATCCACTTTGCCTGTCGGCACATTTCCGGCTCGAAACCCCGCGTGAGAGACCATGCCACAGGTGACTGCAGTTCCTAGGATGAGCAGAGAGGCAGGCGCTTATGATGCAAGGGCGATGCTGGGTATGAATACTGGAGTTTGCCATCTGTGAACTCGATGTCTTGAGCTTCTGATTATAGTCATTCGGCCATCTGTTCTCTAGCGGGACGATCATGATAACTTCGGGGAAATGCTACCCCAGGCACTCGGAGAGGCAGTTGTCACCGACTCGGTAGGAGCTGCTGGAAATCCCGTTTGTAAGGTGCATCTGTGGTCCGGGGGTCTCCCCGTGACTTGTCGCGAGTCCGCCACAACCTCTCCCTTGGTGCTGCATCACCCAGTTGCGCTATATCCAGTCTCGTAGATGGTGGCCAGGACACAGATCCCCCCCGGCAACCGGCCCGTGGGCTGGAGAAGAGTGGAGGTGGAGGGTCCTCCGGTGTATATCCAGAGGGTATATCAAATTGCATGTATCCCCGCCGGTTCAACCTCTCTCATCCTACGTCTGTGAGACTCTTCTGTCATCTCAAGCCATGGCGATCATCAAGCAGGGGGATCTCGTCCTCGTAACCGGCGCGTCGGGCTACATTGCTGCGTGAGGCGTCCTGCTGCCACTTCCGGATAAGCCGGGATCGTTCTTCCGCTGATAATGAGTAGGTGGGCGGTAAAGACGTTCCTCGAGAGGGGATATAGAGTGCGCGGGACGGTGCGGTCTACAGGTAAGGGCGAGTATCTCAAGGATCTTTTCAAGTCCGACGGGTTCGAATATGTGATTGTCGAGGATATCAGCCAGGTAAGCAGTCACTGGTAGAATTGGTCGAGATTTGGACCGACGGTGTGCAGGATGGCGCGTTTGACGAGGCGGTCAAGGGCGTTGATGCCGTAGCTCACATGGCTAGGTGAGCCAGCACGTTCATGCATT
Organism: Naematelia aurantialba; assembly: GCA_021527695.1. Classification (NCBI taxonomy): domain Eukaryota; kingdom Fungi; phylum Basidiomycota; class Tremellomycetes; order Tremellales; family Naemateliaceae; genus Naematelia; species Naematelia aurantialba. The sequence continues at coordinate 1,252,488 of JAKFAO010000006.1, forward strand.
CCCAGACCGTGAGGAGCCGGAAATTGACCGGACGCCAGTCCGTACCACTTCAAGGCGGATGATCCGGAAGAGCTCCGAGTCCCAGCTGTGCACGGCACGACCGGTATCCTCAAGTCGTTGCAGAAGAACAAGTGCGATATAGCATTATATCCTTGACCCGTCGCTGACACGACACCAGCCCGAACTGCAAGCGTATTGTCATCACTTCATCTGTGGCAGCAATTATGGATACATCGCTCCCGACGCCACAGCAGTAAGCCACGATCCCATCTGGCCTCTGGCCCGCATCGCCCTCATCACTTCCGGCCGCATGATCAGCGATTGCGTTGTAGTGGCTTTTCCTCCTCCAGGCGCCTTGGGTGAATGCTGACAGAGGCACAGCTTCACCGAGAAAGACTGGAATCCCGTGTCGGTCAAGGAATGCGAAGAGAAGGGCCGAAATGCAAGCCAGGCTGACAAGTACCGAGGTGAGTACGATTGCACTATACGATAGCCTGTCAAGGACATGCTGATATGACTGTGCAGCTAGCAAGACGCTCGCAGAGCAGGCTTTCTGGAAGTTCTTTGAGGACGAGAAACCATCCTTCGAGGCTGTTACCATCAACCCGCCTCTTGTTCGTTGTCATCTTTCTACGATCCCCAATCCCATCCACTTCACTCTTCGCACTTCACTTGGTGCTTCCGTGCCGCCTTGGAGGCAGAGCTGGACTGACACGGACAGGTGCTTGGTCCTATCATTCATCAAGTCGAATCTGGCGACGCACTCAACACCTCTGTCGGTCCGTCTGTTCGCGCACGGGTACGGGCATGCTGCTGATGCGTTTCAGCCGCGTTCTACGAGTGGATGAGTGGCAAGAAGACCGAGGCTGACTTGCCGGCGGGCAATATGAACTTTGTTGATGTCCGAGATTGTATGTCAAAGTCTACCTGTCATTCCTTACCTGTGCCAAAGGCATCACTTGGGAGTGTAAGGGGAATTTAGTGCTGACACAAGGGGTCTAGGCGCACTTGCTCATGTCCGCGCGTTGGAGGTGGAGCAGGCCAAGGGCCAACGATTTATTACCTCGGGCGGCCCTTTCAGCGCCAACGACTACGTAGTGGTGAGTCTTCCCGCCACTTTTGCGACTCTCTGCACATTACATCCCACGGCCCATAGCCCTCTGCGTCACCTTGCAGACGATGGGCAACTGGATTTTCTTGCAGATATATCCCACTCCATCGCAGACACGCTCTGTATCTTGCACTGGATCTGCATTCTGGAGCGTGGCCAGACCGCTGACTCTGTATCAGGGCATTCATAAAGCTTACCCCGGGCTGCCCAACATTCCCAAGGGCGATGCAAGCAAGAAACAATCGATCGATGCCCAATGCAACGTCTTTGACGGGAGCAAGGCCACCAAAGTCCTGGGCATCCGATTCAACCCGATCGAGAACGTCGTGGAGGACATGGCGAAGGACTTGAAGGCGAAGTTTGGGCCTTGAGTGCGAGGCTTTGATAGACTATGCAGGTTTTGCGCGCGATACAGTAGAGACGGAGACAAGGTCTTCGTAACGCCGACCGGGCCCGGTTCGGAAGGCCGCATTCCGTGAGGATAGAAAGGCCAGGGATAGGTCCGGGTCCCAACTCCAGGGGCAGGTCTCGAGAGCCCAGTTCCGTGTGGTCGAAGGCTCCGTTCCGTGTGGCCGAAGGCTCTTCCGTGTGGTCGAAGGCAGACTTTCCGTGTGGATCAAAGAACTAGCCTGTGGGGTAGGGTAGCGCAGTGCGATAAAGTCGGACATGGACCTTCCCGGCGAGAGATGGGAGAGGGTGGACGGCGGATCTTGACGTCATCTGGGCTTCCAAGCCCAAAGTCAACGACCGAGATGAGCGCGCAGGCCACCCCGGTCTATTGTTCGCTCGCGGGTCGGGGTCGCCAGGGTGCCCGCGGGTATCGAGCGCCGAGACGCGGTATGACGGCGTGATGAGGTAGCTTCATCCTCTGACTGCGTATTTCAAGAGTCGCTGCAGCAGCGTCGCTCAGGCGCGAGGGCTTCGCGCCACTACAGTCTATCGACTTGACTTTTAGGGAGTCGATCTTCACGCTGAGAAAGGAAGGCCGATGTTCCAGATCTTCAGCGCCACTCTGATGGGCGGCCCTTTGCGCTGCATCGTTGGACACCTAGGGCCGTGTCCTGTCTCCTTCGTATACTTGCTTCCCATCGAACGAGGATAGTGCGGTCCATTTAAGCACCACGTCTGATCACTGACTACACGTTGAATCCCCCTCCCCAGTTGACGACACTGTCAGGTTGCCACCGCAACTGACGACATATTCAAGTCGCCACTCCAGCTGACTAAGCGTTGAAGCCAAGCTACGACCCTCAGTCGATATGTCTCGATCGCAAGGAACCAGCCAGTTCGAATGGATCAGGAGCGAAAACACCACTGGCAAAGTACACAGCACGGGTCTGTACCTGTCCCTACCGGGGGCGACGAGCTCGATCTGCCTCCAATCGACATGCACATTCGACCGTAGCGCTTTCTTCTGCACCGTCCCGCGCTGTTCGCTTCCCGCTGCTGTGCCCTGCCCTCTCGCGCTGGAGGAACTGCGAGACTGGGCCGAGCTCTTGGTAGACGCCAACGAGCAGTTTCCCGATCGCGCCGGGTCGAGCTCGATGTCCAAGTGGCCGCGCGGGCGTGACATGAGCTTCACGGAGCAGCCGGAAAGCCACGTCGCTGTCGGTGTCCTCGCGGCCCTGAGGGAGCAGCTGGCGCACAGCCTCGCGACCTATCTCCTCGAAACGGTGCGGGGTATGCGCGTGCAAGAGCTTGGCGGGATCCCGAATCTGGAGGTCACGGTCTACTCCATCGCTGGGGCAGATACGAGAGGCTGGTTCCGCTCGTCGTCGGTCCTCTTTCTCCCTTGGAGCCCGTACCTGGAGGCCAGGGTGTTGTCGCAGGAAGACAGTATTTAGCTCGTTCCCCCAGGGTGGACCACTTGGGCTGGTGCAATGGTGCAGATGCCGAAACCACACATGGCACATACACGGTGAACAACGGAGTTGTACACGTAGCGCTCAATGGAGCTGCGAAGGGTGCGGCCGATGCGGAGATATCAAATGTACTTATGCTTGCGAGTTGTTATCGACAGGATTGTTAGATTTGTTTCGAGAAGAGCTGGGATATGCAATGCGGTAATTATAAAGGCGGCACGGGTCGGTTGGCTCATCTCCAGAATGATCACACTCTCTCACTGAATCAGTCCCCATACCACGGAGTTACTCTTGAAGAGGTCCGTGCGCCACTTGCCGGCTTGGAATGCCGACACTTGCTGTGCTGATCACACGGCCCTCAAGTGACGGCGACTGGCCACGAGAATATGTTGCTGCCCTGTACTCTGAGAAGTTAGGAGGACGGAACAAAATGTCTCCCAAAACTCTCAGCCTGATAGTCCGAAACGGCGTAGCTGCAGCGCTGGACAGCGTCGTGCGTTTAAGATTCAGCCGAGAAGTCGTAATGATTGCCGGGTGGTTGTGGTCGAGGAAAGGCATCCTGTAGCGCTAATCTCGGGATACGTGCAGGTCTGAACCCACCCTAGAATCATATTTAACCATCGGCGGTTCTCCGGCTAGGTTATGCATAGCGGAAGCCGTTCCATAAAGGATGCGGAAACACAGGAGAGACGGTGAGGAAAGTGAAACAATGTTTAGTGGAGCGTCTTACCTTTCAGCCGGCAGAGCAACTGAGTTCAGAAGAGCTCGCGCTGAAGTAGAAGAATCCAAACGCCTGCGAGTGCACTGAGTTCTCAGAACGTATATAGGCGTTGGGATTCGGCTTCCCGCCTCTGCCCACATCGGGAAGACTCGTTTCTCACCGCGCAGCGATCGCCTGCCTATCGACAAGTCTGATACCATGGCTGACAATTCTGCGTCACATGTCGATTCTGGCCTCGTGGCTCGAGGATGGACAGATACACTTCCCAGCGGTCTCGTCGATAACGACCAGACTATGCTTTCCTGCTGGCACCCGGAGGACGTGGCACGGCTCACGGCCGAGTGCGTATGCACGTGCCACCGTGGCGTGTTTGCTTACTCTGTCCCGACAATTCGGGAATCACTCGTTGTAGAGCGCTCCACCATCGGTCCGGGTGAGGAATACGCCATCGCCGCTCGATTCACAGGAACGGTGCAGCGCCTCAGCAGCAAGCCAGACGAGACGTGGGCCGTCTTCGACAATGACCGTATCGCGATTGACCTGTCTGCAACCGCGCGTGAGTTTGTCGCCACCATGCGAGAAGAGCTCGCGCATCGGATGGCCCTGGTATTGGACGAAGAGAGGAAACTGAGGGACCGTGAGGCGATGGTCGTTTGCCCGGGCTTCCTACGCACCGGCTTCTCAGTGACGGTCACCTCTATCCCCGCCGACACCTTCGTCGAACGCCACGGGCAAGGTCTGCACGAATGTATCAGCTCGGGAGGCACCGCCGCGTTACACTCTCGGACCAGCCGCCGCGGAGAGTCAGCCAAGCTGTAGAAACTGCGCGCGCCGCATCGAGACACGGTGATTGTCGGTGGCGAATTCAGATGCTCGTGTTGTGGTGTTGAAAGGATGAGGTGACAGCTCCTGTAGCCTGAATGTGAACTACCCTCTGTGAAAGTCCCAAGCGAGACACCTATGTCCTTGGGAAGCATCGAAATGAAGTAATCCTTGCCGAGAAGATTCATACATCCAAGACCCAAAAGTGACCCACGCCTGAGCCGCGAATTCCGTCGCCACTCACCCAGATCAAAGCCAGGAGAGTGTAGGAGCGTGTGGTGTATGGCCCAAAGTGACCCTCCAGACTCCGTCGGCCGCACTCTCGATCGTCGCCCAGTCTCGCCTTCGGAGGTGATCGTTCGGGGATTGAGACCCTCGAGACCTGAAAAGAGGTCGCACAGCCCGGACCCACGTCGATGTCGTGGCGTCTACTTGTCGTTTAAGTGTCAGAGCATCGGTATGAATCCCGACAACAGAGCATGGAGTGGAAGCGAAGAACTGTGAGTATCCGGATAGAATACAGTATAATGCCCATAAAGAAGGCATCTAAGGGGGTCATAAAATCGCCACCTGCCGTGGGCCTCGGTTCCTCCAGTTGTCCTCCTGGGCATTCTGAATAGATTTCTAACCCCACTATTTCCTACCAGATCCGATTAACCAAGTCGTCACCGTGGCGAAGCATGGCGTGGACCACCAAACGTTCTACTAAGGCTTCCAAAGGCTCTGCCAAGACTGAGACGAAAGCCCAAGCCTCAGCGCCTGTGCCCATGACCGCAGCGTCCACGACCGCGGCGTCCACCGCTGCAGAGCCGAGCAGAACATCGGGGCGGAAATTGAGAAGGCCGTTGGTCACTCTACCTGCTCGTGAGCGCTCTTCCGAGGGGCGAAAGGCGTTTGACGGCGGTGCTCGTGAAACCTCACGGCCGTCGTCCCGCTCGACCGTTCGAACCGAGACGACACGGGTTCCACGCCGAAGTTTCACGGAAGTGGGAAGACCGCCGACTGCCGTTGCGCCGAGTTTTGACAAATGGACGCGGGAAGAACAGCCCGCCAGCGCAGAGAATCAGTGGCGATCAGTGATCTATTATGACCTGCGCGACGAGGCGCACGCCTTCCAGGTCACCATGCACGCGCGGTACACGGACGGCCCGGATGGCTTCTACTGCACGGTCCCGCGTTTCGGCCCGCTGTACTGGTTCAACCCGAGCACCCGGCGGGCCGAAAAGTCCAGCGGGTCACGCCTCAAGAGCCAAATCAACGGCCCCAGCAACGGCATCAACAACGGCAACGCTGCAGAGCCTGTCGATGCGGCTACCAGCACCGCTGGGGCCAGTGGGTCGAGGCGGCGAAAGCGATCGAGTACGGGCTCGCTCGGCGAAGGCCGCAAGTGGTGGGTCACGCCGCCGACCAAGCAGGGCCAGATGGGCAAGTGGCGGCCGTGGTGCTACATGTACACCAAGTCGCTGGAGGACGATCCGTCCTTTGTGCGACTCGGCAACGAGCCCGAACTGGTCACGCACCTCGCCCAGTCTCTGACGGGATATCTCTGGCAGATGGCCGCAGCGCAGCGCGACGTGGATGAGATGGACCTGTGTGTGGCGCTGCACGGCGACAGTAATGCCGACCTCGCGGAATGGACGAGGATGTACTCGCTCATCTCGGCGCCGTGGTACACCCCTGCCAGCGGAAACGACGAGGCAAAGACGGCTGAAGACGGGAACACCGGGGCTGACCGCGAGTCAAAGACTGCCGGTGGCCCGACAATCGTCTGGGCACAATTCCCAGCACACGAAGAGACGATCATAGACCAGCTCAGGGCGTCCACGCCGTCTCCAAATTGAGAAGATCAGTCGTTTCCAATGGCCACTCTATCGTGATGTCGCACCCTCACCAATGGCGAGTCGGGACACCTCCTTGTCCGCAGAGTCAGGACAGAGTATATGAACTGTGTTTCATACCTATTATTCACATCAACATCTGTATTCGGTCCAGTAGAACGTGCGCACGATACCCAACCAATGCCAGTCGGCCATGTCCTCTCGAACCTATCCATTACATCTTGTTACAGTACCGTACATATGCCATGCTTATTACAATACGTGTGTTGCGCCGCGTCCAGCATCATCCTGCGTCCCGTGTTTTAACCTTCTCCAAGCATGTCTACCCAGCCTGTCCTAGTCCCTCCAGGCTTCAGTGTGCCCAATCGTCCCTAGCCCTCTCGTGTATTGTCCGGACTGTCCTGTCCCGGTTGTCTCTGCCGTCCATCCAGTCTCTCCTGCCTCACAGTCTCCTGCCTCACAGTCTCCTGCCTCACAGTCTCCTGCCTCACAGTCTCCTGCCTCACAGTCTCCTGCCTCACAGTCTCCTGCCTCACAGGCTCTCCTGCCTGACCAGCCTCAATGCTCGTCCATGCGTTTTGCTAGTCCTTTCCAAAATTCCCATTGTCCATCTCCCAGCGTGCCTACATCTTCCCACACCCCATCCCATCATACAACAACTGCGTCGACCTTTCGTAATGCGACGGTAAATGATCATTCAACATGGTCTTGGTGAACAGCGCTATCTCCATCAGCATTGTTCCACCGACTCGCGTTGAAGACCTTGATGCGACTCACGTTCTCTGAACCGTTCTTCTACAGAGTCGCATTGCCTCAATATCTGCGTGTGTCGTCAATTCGGCTTGGCCTGAGAGTACCACTACCAGAAGCAAGACACGCACCACTCTGTGAGCTTGTTTGTGGTGAGTCGCTTTGGCTCCCCTGCGCTTTTCGGCCTCGTTGGCCTCGGTCGTGACGAATACGTCGAAATATTCCTTTCGATCGTCAGCTCGAGATCCAGCGTTGAGCATCGGGAAGAAATCCTCGGGAGTCCTAGGGAGTAGAGCTTTGGAAGAATACTTGGGGACAGAGCCTCAGGATAGAGCCGGGAGGTAGGCCGTAGGAGACGGAGAAAGAACGAGCCGGAAACCCACGAGAATATATACAACCCCAGGGGGATAGAGCTTATCACTGTCCATATCCGCTCTCATGGTCTTGATGAGGCTGACCATCCAGTCGCGCAGAACCTCGTCGTCGCCTGGCACTGAGGCGCTGGGGCTCTGGAGCGCCGACGGCGGGGTCGAGAACCGTGAGCTTCCAGGTAGGCTGACGAGGGAATTTTGGAAGGGCAGTTTGCTGTGGTATATCCCCACCACCTGCGGCGGGTTAGACACAGACCTCGCTGGTGCACGGCGACTGGGACGCGGGGCTCGCAGAGCGCAGTGAAAAGCAATGAGTCCAGGTGGAGAGGAGATAACGCAGAACTTGTGGTGCACAACGTGAAAAGCAACGAGACGTGGACAGCGATGAGACGTGTACCATGAGGCGTGGCAGATATTGAGACGTGAAAACAGAGACAAGAGGGACGCAGCGACGTAGGATGGACCTACCCTTCCGACAATTTCTTCTGCCACATTACCTTCTTCGTACAGCGTCAGGGCGATATTCCGGAGATCCCGCAACGTGCCTAGGCTGATACAAGGGACGACGTCCGAATTCTGCACGACGGACGTGATGAGCCCCCGCGCATACTTTGCCAGGTCGGGCGACGCTATCGCTGGCGGTCCGTAAGCGTAAGCGTGGATCGGCCGGCCCGCCGGCAGACCCGAGTTGAAACTCGTCACAAAGGGCGTTGTGATTGGCGGGTGAGTGACCGAATGTGCGCGCGCCTGGTTTTCCCTGACGAACATGGCCGACGGCGTCGAGCATGCAATGGCAAGAAGAGCGGCAACGCCGCCGCCCAGCGAATGGCCAGTCACCACAAGACCGTACGTTGGGTACTTGTTGAGCGTATCCACCAGCGTCTGATGCACTGTCGACTGCTTGACGGTCAGACCCAGCGCCGACTGGTACATCCCGCTGTGGACGTAGTAGTCGCCGTCGGGATCCCCGCCTTCCACCTGGATGCTTCGATACTCGCACGTCAGGTCGACCAGGAGATCCGACAGTCCAAGTGTACCCCTACATGTCCTGCTGGACTCAGCCGCAGAATCCACAGTTGAAAATCGGAGATGGCTACTTACAGAACGACGGCCTGGAGTTTATGCTCCACAGCAATATAGTGCACCAACGGTGGCGCCTTGCTGCGCGGAAACGACGTATGCTCCATGAATGAAGATAGTAGGAGCGAGTCGATGGGGATATTCGTATGCTGAGCCTGAATTTCAGTCAGCTCTCTCGCATTCTTCCCACACCACACTGCGGTATAACGCACGAATGCCCAGCTGTTGGCGTGGTGTCGCGCAGTACTCGAAAAGTTGTAGTCGCTGTTTCCCAAGCCGAATATGCGAAGGAAGTTTTGCTTTTATGCGTCAGCTGACATAAGCATTCGCTGATCACGGTACGTACGCCATATGCCGCACTCGAGTATCGCATAAAGCGGTGGATGTTGCGAATCAACGAATCGTGCGGGAAGAGGCTACCTGGCGTCTCATCGGCCTGCTCGGGTCGTTGAGACGAGGCGGCTTGAACGCGAGTCTGGCTACTATGCACCGTCTCGTGTACCGCGGTAAGGGACGGCCGGTTTCTCTGAGTTTCTCGGCTCCGATAGGTGTCGGAAGACTTTCGCGACACAGGCACAGAGACCATTGGGGATGGTGGCGGTGCGCGGACGCCAGTATCAGGATATCGCTGCTCAAATCGCCCCGATCCCGACTTGGGCGGCTCTGAGCGCCGCTCTGTGGGGACCTCCTGTCGATGAGGACTGGTTTCTCGAGAAGTCTGACGAGATCCCATCGAGAGCGCTGCCCGAGCTCGTGAAATCGCCTTGCCTACCTGAGATTCCGCCTTGCGTGGCGACAGAGGCGAGTCCGGCTTGCGTGATGAGGGAGTTGGCATCAGTTCCGACTTGCCGGATGGGGCATGTAGTGGTTCCGACTTGCGTTGTGGGGGTTGCAGCGGTTCCGGCGTACGTGTGGAGGTGTGCAACGGTTCCGACTTGCGTAGGGGTGTTTGCAGTGGTTCCGCCTTACGTGTCGTCGGGAAGCTGGATGGCGTTGTATCCGTCTGGTAAAGTGAGACCCGGGTCGTCTTGACTGGCGTCCCACTTCCATTTCCACAGCCAGGTGACTCGGAACGAGCCACGGATTGGATCGATACCACCGGCGGGCTCTTGGATTTCTTGCTCCAATCGACTCTCCGCACATCTGGTCTACTGCCCAGTCGACTCGCGCTCCGCTTGCCCGGGACACCCACGGCACCAAGCGCACCAGCGCCACCCGTGGTATTCTCGCGACCACTTCCACTTCCACTTCCCTCCGAGACATCTTCCGACGGCCCCCTGACACGCCGGAACGTCCGCTTGTGCTGCAGGAGCTTGTTGGTCATGGTCCGCAGCACGAGCCTCCGCTTAGGACTGGCGGAGGAGCACTCGAGCGCATCATGGTACGACGCACTGCCGCCCGGAGTACCTCCGTTCGGGACGGACGGGATGACGGGTCCCTTGTCGTCCCGCATCTCATGATCTAGGAGTTGATCTACCTCTATCCACTCGTTCTCATCGCTGTCCATGACTGCAGCTTCGCCGGTCGATCCCACTTGCTCGGCAAGGGGCATTTGCTCGTCTTCCTTGTCGGCGTCGGCCTCTTCGACCTTCAGTTCCGGCAGTCCTAAACTAGGACGTCGCGAGTGACTGGCTGAGCGTCCTGGATTTTGGCCGCTCCCGACCTGTTCAGGTTCAAGGAGATGGGTGGTGAAGGTCAATTCGGTGAGCGTATCGGTGATCTCAAACATATCTCTAGTTCTCCGCTTACTGCGGCCGTAGCGTATCGAGCGATCTCTTCCTTCCCCCACCTCTTGTCCGGTATTGTCCTCTTCGAAGCCTTGCCCCGTATCGTCCGCTTTCACTGCCTGTCTAGTGCGGCCGTCTGGCTCAGCATCAGATCCTCCGAGCAGTTTCTCTAGGGCACTGAGATCGTCGAGGCCGAGACTCGACTCGTGCGGCGGCCGGTGAGGAAGGAGATGATTATCTTGTCCACCCACTTGTCCCGCTTGCCCGGCTTGTTGAGGGCCAAACGAACGCCACCGAAGATCTCGTGCAGCGAGGATCGACGGCCCATCCAGTGGTGCCGGGTGCGGTTCATTGGGCTGTACTAGCTGTTGCTGATGCTGGTGTTCAGAAAGAAGGTTGTTGTAAACTGCAGTGGCCGATTGAAAACTCTCGTCCAATTCAGACGTCACTGTGCAGTCATACAGCCTGCCAGTGGTAAGCGTGTCCCAAAAACATGCACGAGAATTCGTCTTCAGACAAGTGACTTACACTTTCATCTGCAGTCTGTCCGCCGTTCTCTTCCAAGTAGCAGTCTGCAGACACGCAAATGCCGTCAGTGCCTTGGTGAGCGCCGTCAAACTCGTCAGTCGTCCCTTGTCTTTCGCCTTGAAGCGCTCATCTTCCAGTAATTCACGGCGGACCATGGTGATAATTGACGACAGGGCGCGAGAAGACTCGTTCGATCCAAAGATGCTATCAAAGAGCGCGACCGATTCTTGCGCGGCAAAGTGCGCAGACTGTACCGCGTTGGCAGTGAGGTAGAAGCCTGACATGGTGAATAGCTCGGCCATGGTGAATGTATGATGTATGACGTAGATGCCGAGGTTGGTGTACCTGTCCAAGACTTGCAGGAAGTGGTCGGTTGATGCCGATGTTGGTGGAGGCGCCAGTGTGGATGAGGTCGGGGCGAAGGACGTGGAGGGGAGCAAGGCAGAGGCTGACGACGGCTTGCGGTGTTCGTCAAAGCCGAATCCCATGAGGCCCACTAGGTCGCCATCCATCGCAGCATTGGACATGAGGTATATTCTCCGCGCCGACGATATAGCAGAAATCAGGACGCGGCGCGTATACCCCAGTCCAAGCCGGGTCGAGTACTGCGACGTCTCGAGGATGGCTTCGATGAAGAAGGCCGCGACGTGTAGGCTGAGCCGAGCGGACGTAGCGAGTGCAGTGACGAGGTTGGCGATCGGGGCCGGGAAGAGGGTCGGGAGGACGGCGAGATCGCTTAGTGGGATCCGGGGAGAAAGTGCACCGGCGGCGGCTGCGCCGCTACTGGCGGGGGTGGCGGGGGTGATGGTGTTGAAGGGGGCAGTGGCGGCAGCAGCAGCAGCGTCTCGATGAGCTGCCCCCTCGACCTCGTCACCTCCACAGCGATCTTTCGTGCTGTTGACCGACATGCCCGCGGCTCCATGATACCGCTCGTCCATCAAGTCCATCTCGACCCTTTGACCCGATCACTGCGGGCCTGAGAACTCAGCTCGATCTTGAGGCGAATGAAAGCGTGCTGCCGTACTCCGACCGTGGTGCAGTATCACACCTTGCTGCAGTATCCGATCTTGGTGCAGTACCAAGGACCAGTGCAATGCAGAATGGCGGTGATCCAAACACTGCGCTGGGCGATGGACGTACGTCGACAAGTCTGACCCGGGGAGGAAAGGGGCACCCGAAACCTCGGGAGCTGCCGTCGCAGTCTCACGACTCAGATTTATCCCTCTTCTTCTCCCTTGTTATATTCTCGCGCTCGGTTCGGCAGCCTAGCGCTTGGGGAATTATTGTCGTATTCTGCCTATTCAACGGTTTGATGATCTAATGAGAAGGACTCTCAGTGCTCCGCCCCAATCTAGCTGCTTGAACGCAGACGAATTGTTTGGAATCTTGTGCTTGTTGTTGTACGACGTACCAGAGTCCTGGGGTTACGACGGGCGGCAACTAGGAACACGGGACTGTCCCTCGGCGACTGCCCAGTACGGTATCCCCGTCCTCCATGGGTTGACACTACACTTGTCGGTATCCGGTGACTACACTTGGCGGTATTGAACAGCAGTCGAGATCACGATCCTTTGATGAAACCCCCTCCACCCCCGTCCCGCTCTTGCTCCTGCGTCTGCCCTTGCTCTTGTCTTGCTCCACGTCTCAGTACACTTCTTATTGCCACGAGTTCACCTGTGTGTCTATGCCTACGGCTTGGGCTTGTATGCTAAGATGGCAAAGAGTAACATCATGTTGAATGGGCTGATGTTGCTGATGTGATGTGTGATGTAAAGTGTGACGACGGAAAAACGGGGGGCACCATGCGGGGTGATGCGGGGAAATCCCCACTGAAACAATTGAAGATCGTCGCATACATGTAATAATAGCAGCAGTGGTATATACTACACAGGCTCCAAATTCTCTGCTTTCAGTCGTCTCTCCAGTCAACGTCGGAATTATAAAGAGGCCATGTACTAGCATTGATTATCTGTTCTGAGCGTCGGCCTTGACCGCCTGCGCCTCCGACCTGAATTGGCCATTGACACCAGCACCACCGTGCGTTGTCTCGCCACGAGCAGCAGCGGCCGCTGATGTCTTGACGTTGGATGCGCCGGCGCCCTGCACGGCAGCAGGGTGATGCTGACCAGTGACGGCGGGGTGTTGATCGTCCAGGAGGTCAAACGCAGGTGATCGCCATGCGTCTCCACTCGCTGCCAGGTCCTCCGTCTTGAACATGCGCTTGGCAATGCTCTTCTTCGAGTCGTGACCCAAGTCTGGGTTGAGCTAGAAGATCATCAGGTTTGAAACTCTCACGGCCCGACATGACATACCTGGTCGTCTCGGTCGGTGATGATCTTGAAGGTACCAGTCTTCTCGTCGGCAGCCTTTGCCTTTGCCTTGGCGTCGTCCTTCTTTCGGGCGTACATGGCCTTCAAAGCCTGCGTCCGAGTGGTCTCGTCGCTCTGCTTCGCATCCTCAGCCTGTAATGGTCAGCAGGCTCAATGAAGGGCTAAGCAAGACTGACAGTGTTTCGAACCTCGGTGAGCTGCTCGTCGAGGTGACCAAGTGCGGTACGGATCGCCGTCTGCATACCGACGGTGATAGCCTTCTTGATGACACCGGTCGCGACAGATTTGACAAACTTGTAAAGCAAGTCGTGCTTGGAGTCTCGGATGGAGAAAGACAGCGTATCAAGCTCTACTTTGACGTGGTTGATCTACACGCGCGCAAAGTCAGCGGGCTGCTGGCTGAAAATCAACGCAACACTGACCTTGAAAACGGAATCCCTGCGGTTGAAGACCGACTCCAGCTCAACGTCGACAGAGATACCCTTGCCGGCGATGATGACATCTGCGAGACCGTGGTCGGAGATCTTCGGCCAACCAGACTTGCGTCGGAAAGCAAAGGCAACATCTCTGATGTCGGCTTGAATCTGTGAGAGACCCGCACGGAAGACGTGGTGGTGGGTGTCCAGACTAGTGCTGGATCAGCGTCATGCCAAAAGTGTCCATGTCGATTGATAATACTCACGTCTTGTTGATGTTGCTGTATGGGCTGAAGGTGAATCGGTTGTGTGCCTCTAGCAAAATAACATTGGGGAAAAGGTTGGGTCCCGAGAGAATCAGGTCTGTAGCAGTCAGTGTTGCTGCTTGCATGAGGGACAGTTGACATACTCTCGATAACGAGGTCAATCTTGTCGTCGGTGTACTCGCATCGTGGCAGGGGAACGTAGCTATATCGATGCTCAGTTGGAATACTGAGGAAAAGTTCAGTGTGCTCACCCGATCCGCTTGATGGCCACGGGAAGGATAACGTTACGAATGTCGTTCCACAACTTGGGCTTGAATGTCAGGTTGCCCTCTTCGTTGAAGAGCAAATCCTTGGTGAGTCGCTTGACATCGTCACCGAGACGCTTGTTGAGCGGGTCGTCGCCCATGGCAGTAGTCCACAGCTGAACCTGGTCGGAGAAGTTCTCCCAGTGGCCGCGGTACTTGTCCTGGAAGTATCCTCGGCCCGAGTCGCGCAGCTCCTCGCCCTCGCGGGTTGCGTCGTCCTCGAGGATGTATCCGGGTTCAAGCAGAATACGGTGGACGTAGTCGTCAAGACGGGACCACCAGTTTCGGAGCCCTTCATCGTTCTTGGCATCAGTGTAGAGTTGGTCGAGGGCACCGAAAATGCCGTCCATCGACTTGCCATTGGCAAACCGTTCGAGGAGGGTTCGGAATTTGTCAGTCGACGATGTGATGCTGGGGTCGTCTGTGAGCGCCCCAGCAGCGTCGGTCCCCTTGCTGGTGACATGCTTGGCGTGCGAGCCATACTGGTCAAAGGCATCAAGAAGCCAAGTCATGGCCTCGTTGTAGTCCTTGTGGCCTTGACATTCGACGACCACCTGAATATCAGCATAGTAGAGAGCGTTGACTCACCTTTTTCAGGCGGTAGATGAACTGGTCGCGTCGCTCTTCTGGGAATGCGTCCTTGACAATGTCTTTGGTGGAGTTGACGGCATTCTGAGCGCGGTCTCTGTGCTCCTGAGGGATCCTGTTCTTGAGCTCGGTGGCCTTGGCGCGAGCCTTGTCTTTTGCTTCGTCCTGGTCGACGTTCTGGTCGACGTTTCGGCTGGCATCGTCTGCTTTTTCGTTGGCACGGCCCTTCAACTGCTCCTTCTGCTCGGCGTAGGAGGCGTTGGGATCACGACTAGACTGCAAGTCCTGCGCGTGGTCCTGGGCAGCGCCCTTGGCCTGGTCTGCAGCAGAATATGCTTTGGACTTTGCGTCCTCTTTGGCCTGCTGGGCTTCGTCGTAGGCCTGGCCAGCGCTGCGAGACTTGCCATTGGGGTCGGTAACCCTGCAAACCCATCAGCCTGGACCACGGTATGAGACTTGATCCGACTTACTTTGCGTCACTGGGAGAGTCTTTCGGGTTGTACTTGACCTCTGCTCCGCCAGGACCCTTGACTTGAACCTCGGGCGTCTCGTTGGGGCCGTGCTTCTTGCCATCGGCGCCAATCCACTCCTTCGAGGGCGCTTCACGGTCAACCTGGTTGAGCTGGTGCTCGCTTGGACGCGCGTGATCGGCAGCCTTGGCCGCGCCAGTCGCGAACAGGTCCCGGCCGATGATGCCGAGGTCGCTGACGATCTTGCGTGCCTCCGAGTTGGTGAGGAAGAGAGTGATGAGAACTCGGAGGTGTGCCGCGGCTGAGATAATCAGTAAGTGCAGGTATCTAGGGAGCGGTGTAGTGACTGACCTTGGTTGGCATCTTTCTTTACGTCATCCTTTGTGACTGGGACGACACCATCCTGCTTGGCACGCGACGGGTCGCTAGCGTACGAGTCCCAGACTGCGTTCTGGAAGAGTTCATCTGCGTTCTTCTCCTGGACCATCATGCGGGCAGTCTCGAGGATATCCCTGGGGCGACGTCAGCGCCGATCTCTAAGAATCCCAGAAAGAGTTTAGATGACCCACCTGGTGTCATCGATGAGGAGTCGACCTTCTGGGGAAAGCGCGGAGAGGTCTACCGGGGAGTTCTCAATGGCGTATTCGAGCGCCTTGTCGATCTGCTTGTTGTCTGGCATGCGTCTGTATTGACGTCAGTGCTGTGCTTGCTGCGGATGTGCTGGGGTGTAATGTAGGAGAAAGCGAGAGTGCGATCAAGAGAAGAGAAAGAAGATAAGGGAGGGAAAGAGCGAGAGAAAGAGAGACAGAGAGACAGAGAGAGGAAGAAGCAAGGAGAAGTAAGAGAAGGAAACGCACCCGTCGCGGAATGCAGCAATCACGCCCCAAAGCTTCATCTTCGTTTGGATGTCCGCCTCGAGCTCCTTGCCGCTGGCAGCGGCAGTAACGCCCATCTTGCCGGGGTTTTCGGCGATCTTGGTGTGAGTAGCAGGTGCGCTCATCTTGGCTACGAAAGAAGGAAGGCGGTCAGTGCTGTGGGTGGGTCTTTCCTCGATCGATGAGCTCACGCGCTGTATTCTGCCATTCACGTTAGCTCGTGATCCCACCAGATGAGCCATGAGCCCAGGAGATGGAGAAGGAGGAGAGGTGGAAGGGGTAGTTTGGAGACTCACTCTAGTGTAGTAGTTTAGGAAGCAAGTATTTCTTTTCTGTCAATAACGAGTTGAACAGAAGTCGTGGGGAGAAAAGAGAGTCGACCTGATGTGCGATGACCTGCTTTGTACCCAGTGGCGATCACCCCCAGCGCGCACGCCAGGGAGCACTGAAGAAACTGAATCATGACATCATGGGAGTCATACACGCCTTGGATGAATGATGACGCGCACCCCCCGTTCGTTGGTGCTCGTTCCCTTTTGTTCCTCTCTCGCCATGCTCTCCCGGATGCATTCCTGCTGTGCGATGCTTCAGTTCCCCCCCTGGAAACAGGGACGAACGCGACCTGCAGAGTTGACGTGACGATGCGATGGCCCAGGTCGAGAACCTGTTTGGGTGTTTCTAGCAACTTTGCAGCTGCGACCAGAGACGGTTACGTCACTGCGCACAACTTTGAGACAAGGCACGCGCTCATAAAGGGGGGCTCCAGCGCCACGCATGTTTGTGGGTATCGATAGCGCAGAGCAAAATGCCACGTCATCACTGCTCATGGGACCGCGGCATTAATGATATGCATGGCAGTGGTGGTGGTGGTGGTACAAGGCACGATGCATCGTCCTGTAGTCCTAATTTGTATTGACTAAGGCGATCAGCTGGTAGTATTGCGGCGCCATGCAGTAGATACTCACAGCTCTCTCCACATCCACACGTATCGACCACATTGGGGCTGCGCTCGTTAGCTTGCTAACCAAAAACTCTGCAATTTGAGCAGAAAAAACACTAATGACCGTCGCTCGTAGCATGAGAAGGTAACAGAGAAAATCCGGCATCGCCAAACGGCAAGTAGGAGAAAGAAAAGTCGGACGCTCTTCCGCACAGGCAGAGCCTGCTCGCAAAGATATATCAAACCAGCGGAAGACCGATTGCAAGAGAGTGACAGTACAACGCAGATCCAGCCAAAGCAAGTCGGAAGGCAGGTCGTGGGACGCAGGTCGTGAGATGGGGTGAACGCAGGACTCACTTGTCAAACACAAATCCTGCACTAAGACGATTGTCTCTCCAATCCATCACGCTCCCAATGATGCTGAACAGCGCTTTGGAATCAATCAACACCCGCACCCCGTCCTGCTCGACAACTTCGTCAAACCGTCCGCCAGGGGGAGGAACGTAGTCTAGATGGTAGGCCATTCCGGCGCATCCCCGGGACTTGACGCCGATACGGAGTAGCTTAGGCTCGGTGGGGGAGGACACGAGCTCGCGGAGGCGGGCGATGGCAGCTGGGGTCTGGGGGATGTCAGCGTTGAGTCGCAGCTTCCCTTGATGGCCATTACACCACATGTATAAGATTGATCAAGAGCATCACGTTGTCGAAGCCCACGAATTCGGTCCGTTCAACCTGGTTCTGCCTGCAGCGAGAGACACGCGGCAGTATGTGCAAAGGGCGAAGTGAGGAGCGGCGGAAGGAAAGAGTAGGAAGGGAAGAAGGGGGGTCCCAGATAAGGAGGGAATAAGGAGAGAATTGAAGGGAGATTGAAGAACAGAATAGGGGCGAGGAAAAGAGTGGAGTGAAAGTAGAGAGAGGCGAAGGCAAGAGGGACGAAAAAAAGGTGGAAGGAAAGAAGGGAGAGGTAAGGACCAAGGCTCCACGGGAAAACACCAGCACGCAGGAAAGAGGAACGAAGAAGTGCGAGGGGAAGAAAAGAAGTAGAGAACCAGAGGACGGGAAAGAGGAGATGTTGAATTCAAGGAGAAGGGACATACCATGGTGATAGCACTCTTCTTCGCTCTAATAGCCGGTCTCTGCTTCGCCTGGCCAAGGTTCTTCTCCTGGCCGGCGTCCTTCTCCTTCTCCTTTCCCTTACCATCCACCGGTCCAATATACGCAGCGGCCGGGATGCCCTCGAACCCACTGGCCTCGTTGACGGGGCGAGCTAGCGCATGTGCTGCGCGAGTCTGGCCATGCCACGCCGACAGCCGCAGATGCGGCATATGTATGCCGGGACTTGGCCCACGCTGACTGGTAGTCGGAGCATATCGAGACGAGCTCGATCTCGGCCGGACATCCGATAGTGGCGCTCTAGGATATAGCGATGACGGCGTGGGCGATGACGGCGTGGGCGAAAAGGACATGGGCGATGAGAAAGTGGACGATGGGGAATGAAGCGCAAAGATTGTAAACTGACAACTAGACGAGGCCATGTGTCTAGATGACGATGCGACCGGCCGAGCGAGGTGCGTTACATGCCGCAACGTCGAGGGACCTGCAGACATTTTGTCGAGAAAAGGCTACCCAGAATTGAGACCACGGCGAAGATGAAGGAAACGAAGAAAGCTGAAGCAGGTTTGTAATGGTGAATGGTGGCAATGTCGGACCTGTTCGGACGATTTGCTGAGTCAGGGAAACCGTCCGATTGGCTCGTCGAGGTTTGAACGCTTCCCTTTGTGCAGCCTTGAGCGCGACTTTGTATGGTCGATGACTGAGTACGCAACAAGGAAGGCGCTCAAGGGTCTGGCACTGCATGGCAAGCACGAGACAGCATGTGCATTCCAGATATAGAAGGCAGAGAGAATCCCTTTCCCGACATCCCCGATTTCTTGTTCGACACCTGGTGATACTCTGTACAGCAGCAGTGACTGATAGAGTATGATTGCACCTGTCTCGTCCAGAACGCCCGTCGCCCCACCCACCATCGTATCGTTCAGCTTCCTCACAGGATTCAATATAGGTATGCAATGCGAATTGCCACATGGAATAGGTCGTTGCGACTTTGGTCAGTTGATGAGACTCGATCACAGCTTCACTGACAAACAAGTTGACCTGTTCTCGCTTCTGCAGTTTGTAGCGTTCTTTCCGATCACGTATCTGAGGTCTCGCCATTACCGCTGATCGAGGCTCTGTTCCCGCCGGACTTGGCGGAGAGGGCGAGGGCGAAGCGAAAGGCGCTTGGTGCCAAGAGCTCGTGACTTTGACGGTCCTCCAAACAGGCGCAGCCTACGCTTCCAAGGTGTCACGCGGAGGGCAGTAGGCACCTTGACAAGGGCATGCAGGGACGTGGGTGTCTGTGAGACGGCAGAATCGTGAGGAGATGGTCAGTGGCAACATTCCCATGTTCGTCCACTGCGATCGTGTCCTTGAGAGGATGGCCGGGCCGAAGCGTATAGGACCAGGATGCGTCCGATAGTGCGCTACCCTTGGCCCGGGTTCACGAGCCGTACAATTGGTTGTTGCTGGGACATTAGGGGCATATTTGCCTTCATGCGGCCTGTCTATCGTGGCTCGCACCCAGCGCAAGATGCGAGTGTGTCGACGACTTTGATGGGTTTCGCTGTGTTGTATTTGTGCGGGCAACGTGCATGCACCACTCTATACCCACCCGCCATCCGTATGGTACGTTCTGGAGATGCAGACACAGTGTATCCAACATACTCGTCCTCTCTGGGCGAGTATTTCTACTGCGACGCTGCGACGTAGCGACGCGATTCCATGTTCCGGTCCGGCGCGTCGCTGAAAGCCGAAATACGTAGATGCTAAAGGGTTTCCAGCTAACGAGCGTCGGTTGACAACTATCACCTGCGGGTCCCTTGGGGGGGGGGCATTCTCTCATCTGCACTCTTCATATGCCCTGTTGGGCAGGATAGCACACAGGTGTAGATTCTGTACTCGTGTCTCTTTGTGGCCTACGACGGCTGACACCTTTTGCCGCCCAATCATCAACCTTCGTCGGGTCAACTTGGCCGACAGCGCAAGGGCCAAGTGCCAGGCCAGCAGAAGCAACAACGTTTGGCATTGTGGGACCATCAGTCGCAGCAATGGGGGAACAAAGGACTCTCCCTTCTTCGTCGATGTCGTCTCGACCTCCTCGACCGCCATCGACAAGCTCGTTGCGACACTACCGATCGACGCAGGCCCAGTCGGGACAGGGACCGGGCCAAGCTCAATCCCACTCGAGGCGGCAGAGTCTAGACGCTGCCATGACTACGGAACCGACGAGGTGGGTGCCCTCCTCCTAGCCCCCTCTCCTCTCCCATACTGCTCCTGGCGGGCATCACTCTCCCTCCTTCCGATGATCGATGGAATCACGCAGGGGCCGCCAGCCTGCGACATGTGTTTTCCGGCACGGTGCTGATCCCATGTGCATTTTCTCTTTGACAGTGTACCCAGCTCGCCAATCACATACTTTCCCCATCCAAACTCGTTTGCATACTCGACGTCGCCGGTCACTTCCAACATGCCCGCTTCGTCCCGCCCGCCGTCCATGCTGTCGCACGACGATGACGAGGCCAGAGGGAGCAAGACGCCGACAGGTCCACCGAGTCCTAGAGCAGCCGCCGGACGAGGCAGTATGACTATGATGTCGTCGCGCAACCGGGGGGCAAGCGCATCGCGCACCCTCTCAACACCCTCTGGCTACGGCGCAACGCACCACACACATATGGCTGGTCTGGGACTCGGGCTCCCCGATCACCCCACCTCGAGGCGGGATGACGCACTCAGTTCTCCCCGGCGTATCTCGACGAGCCAGGCTATGCCGCCACTCCCAGTCCCTCTCTCTGCTCGCGAGCATCGCTCGACACATTCGTCGTCTCTGCTGAACCCGCCGCCGACACATGAAAACTACTACTCCAACCCCCCGACCGCGTCAACACCGCGCTTCAAAGACCGGTCCCTCATGGCCGAGCACCGGCACTCGCATTCCGGCCAATACTCGGCCGGCGCTGGAACGGCCACTGGCACACCACATCGTCACGACGGTGTTAGGGAACATGGCAGGCGGCTGTCAACCGCGTCAGGCATACACACACCCTCAATGCCGCCGACCAGCCCACAGAACTCGGTCATCCGGCGGCTGCGGCACACGGCGAGTAAAGTCGGTCTAAGCGTGGGGCAGAGTGACGAGTACGATGCGCCAGGGTCCGGAGACGAGGAAGTGGACGACGACGAGGGAACAAGAGTCAACGGTACTAGAGTGTGGTACAGGTGAATTCTCGCGGGCCCTCTATGTGTATGTGCAAGGGCTGACGGGACAGCTCATACGTCACCATCGACTGGATACACGATGCGGTGAGTGCGAGCAACAAGGTGTGGAGTGTTATGGGATGCGCTGAATGCTCGAATAGATCAAAGACTCGTCTCGTGTCAGACGACTGCGGTACCGCGCTGGTCGTTCGATACGAGGATCCTTGGCGAATGCCTGGGATCGCTTCCAGGGCTGGCTTGTCGTGACACTGATCGGTTCGTCTTTGACCCACCCCTCACTGGCCTCCCTCTTTCTTCCTTGCCCTTGTTAGCTTCCAAGTCTGACTGCCCCTCTTTAGGCATTGCCACGGCCATCATTGCCTTTCTGATAATCCGCGCCGAGATGGCCCTGTTTGATCTCAAGGAAGGCTTCTGCTCGACCTCGTGGGGCACTGCTAAGCGTTTCTGCTGTTCCCCACACCACCGTGGTCCGGGAGGAGGCGAGGAAGAAGTCTGCGGCGACTGGGTGGAATGGGGCCAGGTTCTGGATCCGGGCGAGAAGGACGGTCCGAGGGGAGGCTGGGTGTTTGGTGTACCCGAGTTTGCAGCGTACAGTCTTGTCGCGGTGCGTCTTGAATGCCCCCTGCCTTCTCCATGAGGCGGGGCAGGAAGCTGGACTTGCGGTCTGCTGACATTCGACATGTATAGGTGGCGTTGGCGTGTCTCGCGTCGAGCCTGACCATCTACCTATCGTCTTCAGCGCATCATTGCACATCCAAAGACTCGACCTTTCTCGTCCCGTCCCCTAGTCAAGCCGACGCCGATGGGAACGGCAAGTCGTTCCCCCCGGGCAAAGGCAGGGACGAGCGGCAACCTTTACTGGATCCACCGACACCTACTCCCGCGGCACCGGACGCCGGGGAAAAAGTGGAAGCGCCGCGCAAAGTCATGTTCTATGCTGCAGGCAGTGGTATTCCGGAAATCAAGACGATATTATCGGGTGAGCCCCAGCTGGTTTCAACTGTCATCCCGCCGTGGAGTCATGATATGGGTGTCATGGTGTCGAGTGTCGTCGTGCCATGGTGTCGTGAAGTCGAGTACCCATGGGTCGGGGTTGGCGATGTGGAGTGTGCTGCTGACTAAGACAGGCTTCGTGATTCACGGATACTTGGGAGGATGGACTCTGCTCACCAAGAGCGTCGGTTTAGCTCTCTCCGTAGCGTCTGGACTCTCCCTTGGTCAGTTACGCTGTCCGCTGTCCACGTTCACGATAGGTCAGACTGATTCTTGCGTAGGCAAGGAAGGACCGCTGGTGCATATCGCATGTTGCGTTGGTAATATCATCTCGAGGCTGTTCACCAAATTCGAATGTAACGAGGGTCAGTTGCTCCTGTTCAGCCGTTCCCCCTCCTCATTGCTCCCGTCTCGGCCGTCCTCTTCTGAGTTGTGCTTGTTCCTGTCGTGTGGCTGTCGTGTTGCTGCGGACTCGTTGACGCAACTAGCGAAACGGCGCGAGGTCTTATCGGCAGCCTGTGCGGCGGGCGTCTCAGTTGCCTTTGGCGCTCCGATCGGAGGTGTGCTCTTCTCGCTCGAAGAGGTCTCGTATTATTTCCCACCGAAAGTCATGTGGCGAAGGTCAGCTCCCCAGTCAAACTCGAAGAGTGGTCACTTATTTTGCAGTTTCTGGTGTGCCGCTGTCGCGGCTATCACACTCAAGGGCTTGAACCCCTTTGGTAACGGCAGCCTTGTCCTGGTACGTCCTCGACCACCTCGACCTCCTCCGTATATCATGCTGATTTGCTGGTTGGCAGTTCAATGTATCGTTCACCAAGGAATACCACTACTGGGAATATGCAATCTTCATCACGCTCGGCGTGTTTGGTGTGAGCCTCCTCTCTCCTGTTGCGGCGAAGCTGACCCATTCAGGGGGTGTACGGGGCTGTCTTTTCCCGCCTCAACATTCTCTGGTCGCGTCATGTCCGTCAAGGCACGTGGGTGAAGCGGCATCCCATCGTCGAGGTAATGCTCGTATGTCCATTCGACCTCATAAGCATTCGCCATAGCGGCTTCAGATGGTGCTGACGAAGCAAGGTGACGATCCTAACGACTATCGTGTCGTTCCTCAACCCCTATTGCCGTATGGGTGGCACCGAACTTGTCGCTAGCGTAGGTTTCTAAGTCTCTTTAACGAGGCTGAAGACAAGCTGATGGGGCAGCTCTTCGCCGAGTGCCGCTCGGACTCCACCAGCTCGCTCTGCGTCGACCACCCCAGAGAGGTATATGGGGTGATATCGATGCTCGGCGTGGCGTTGCTGGTGAAAGGCGCTTTGACAATCATAACCTTTGGTATCAAGCTTCCTGGTGAGTTTCCATCCTAGTTGACATTTCCTTGCTGGAGCCTCCTAACCAGTTCACGTACACGGATGCGAGGCGTTGGTCGCGACGAGGTGGAGCTGATGTCGCGCAGCGGGGATCTTTGTTCCTTCCTTAGTTGTTGGAGCGTGTTTCGGCCGCGTCGTCGGGCTAGCGATGGAATGGGTCGAGTGGCGGTTCCCGCTCCTCCCGATCTTCGGGGTATGCAGAGACACAGACTGCATCGTGCCCGGTCTGTATGCTATGGTGAGCGGCTCCCCTGGCAACATGACATCTCCGCAGTGCCACAGCTCCACAGCTCTACCTACCTTGCACGCTCTGCCAGCTCCACAAGCTCTTCCAGCTCCGTTGTTCTACCAGCTTGAACACTTGTCGGTCATTATCGATCGTTGCTAAAGCCGTATAGGTAGGAGCAGCAGCAACACTAGCAGGCGTGACACGTACTACAGTGTCCCTCGCGGTCATTGTCCTCGAGCTCACCGCAACGCTCAATTACGTCGTCCCTGTCATGCTTGGGGTGTTGGTGGCAAAGACAGTTGCGGATGGACTGGAGAAAAAGGGTATCTATGACCTCGTCATTCAGTGGGTTTTTGGCTTGACTTGAATTCCAGCCCTCCTTTCCATAGTGGGATTGTTCACTGTTCGTTCTTTCTTGGGAGAAATTGTTGTCCCCATCCATTTCGTTACGGTTACCAGTCTGAACGGTATGACGGCTAACCCGCCCTGCCTTTATAGCCTCAACCAACTCCCCTACCTTGACTCGAAACACGAATACCTCTGGGGCGGCCGACGGGTCTCCGAAGTCGCTGACAGGCGGACACCCTACCTCCGTGCCGACAAGACCCATACCGTTCGTTCCCTGACGGGGAAGCTGCTCGAGTCGGCGCGCCATGGACTGGCGGATACAGGGTTTCCTGTATTGGTCAAGGATAGCGTGAACGACGAGGGACGGCCGGCGGCTGTGTTGAGGGTTGTTGGGTTTCTGGGCATGAACGAGCTGGAACATGCTTTGTGTGAGTTGCGATTGGGAACTGAGTGGTCACGGCAGTGTAACAGCTGGGTGGTGGTCGGTTTATGTGTAGCAGTGGGGCTGTTCACTGTATTTGCAACAGGGGGGCTGGTCGAGTGCGTCGGGGTATGGGGGAAGGGGGGGGGCAGCGGGGCAGCCGGGGGAAGACGTAGTGGAGCAGCTCAGAAGGGGGTTCAGCGGAAGCGGATATGCTCGGAAGAGCGCGGGGGCGAGTGCCTATCTGGAGACAAATGTGCTCGTGGTCGCTGGACGCCTGAGGTATCGAGTCGAGGCTCGCGGGACACCCGCGAGGACGGGATTCAGCCGGGAGGACGGGACCCAGCTGCGATGCGGAGGAAGGCCGCTGATTCATGTAGCGGTACTCGCAGACGAGCCCGACGCGAACCTGAACATCATGCCGGACGACACGGCAACGCGGACACGCGCGAGCACACTGAGCATCTTTAGTTTCGCAGAGAGCGTTTCTGACAATCGGGCGAATCCGTACGATATCTCGCGGTACATTGACAGGGTAGGTCTAGATCCGCTCCGAATCCATATCGGACGAGTATATGCTCTCGGTGTTTAAGAAGTGTTTAGGGCGAAGCGGGGCTGACGATCGGTGTTTGCTAGGCCCCAATCACCGTGCAGATACATTCTCCCCTCGAGCTCGTCCAGCAGCTGTTCGTCAAGCTCGGCGCTCGGCAGTTACTGGTCACAGACAGCCGTGGGATTTTCCGGGGCATGGTGACGAAGAAGGCGTGGCTTAGCTTCTTGGGCGAGCTGGAGCAGGACAAGGCAGGACATTGACTGGGTTGTGCTACGAGCTGTGGCTGTGGCTATGGTCGCGGCAGTGGGCAGTGGGCAGTGGCTATGGCTGCGCCTGTGGGCTGTTGGGTGTGGACTATGGCCGCGGCTGTGGGCAGTGAGGTGGACTATAGGATCTAGGGCGGGAATGGACGCACAAGGCGCAGCAGGATGACAGGATGGACAATGTGAGATAGCTTGGACAACGAAAGATTTTGACGCGCATTCGCGTTCACGAGCGAGCGCTAGTCTGTTATATCTGTATCATCTGCATGACATGAATGACCTGCACGACATGGCTGCATGACGTGTGCGACGCTTGCGATTGAGCGACTTGCGACTTGCGACTTGCGACTTGCGACTTGTACGACTCGCGACTTGCGACTTGTACGACTTGAGCAACTTGAGCGACTTGTGCAACTTGTCAAACTCGCACAGCAGCAGGCAGGTGGCACATGCAGAGGCAGACTGCCTGTGCAACGAGAGCGAGGCGGACGAACCGCTTATAGTCGGGCACGATGGATACTGTCTGTACGACTCGTCGCCGGTATTGGCCGACTGATGCCGAATGATATCGACTGCTGTCGCTGGAATGACTAGGTGACTACTGTAGGTCGTGCCGTTCCGCCGATCCTGTTCTGCCGTCGCTGTTGCTGCCGTCGCTGTTGCTGCCGTCGCTGTTGCTGCCGTCGCTGTTGCTGCCGTCGCTGTTGCTGCCGTCGCTGTTGCTGCCGTCGCTGTTGCTGCCGTCGCTGTTGCTGCCGTCACTGCCGTCACTGCCGCTGTTGCTGACTGCTGCTACCCGTGCCGCAGCCGGTCTGGGAGGGGCAGCACCTCGCCCGTTTCAGCCACCACCCCAATCGGGTCCATCTGCGGTATCACGGCCTGGTTGGCGGGGTTGTTGCGCATCAGATTACGCGTGACGAAGAGCGCGTGTTCGCGCAGATCTGTGCAGAGGAACAGTCCGTCAGTCAGCTTGTGTCTTTGCGCATGCTTTAGGAGATGGTGCCGTCCCTCCCGGGCTCTATTTTTGCGGCGGTACATTGATCCTCTCTCTAGGGATCCTCTCCTTGGCGATTGTGTGTTTCCGTGGGTGGTCTTTCCTGTGGCGCCTGTGCTTATCCTTATCCTTGGCGAGCGTCCTTCTCCAGGCACGATTCCTGGGGTGGACGGTTTAAATGGCGGAGGGGTAGACACAACGCAACGCAGCGAGATGGAAGGACGAAATGATGCACTTACATGGATTCGCCTCGTCCACCTCTGTCATGGACAGGATCAGCTGAACGCCACCGCACTCCCGCACGGTATCGCCGACAGCCACGTCGTCGTAGCTCAGCACGCCGAGGAGGCGAACGAGGTTGCGCTTTAACCCGGCCAGTGGGGCCGTGTCTGTCCCGGGCGGGCCGGCGCCTGACGAGGTGGCTGGGGCCGACGTACCTGGCTTCACGCGGGGTAGGAAGGTGGCGAGTTCACGAAGTGTCTCTGAGCCGGAATCAGCCTCGCTAACGAGCATACCGAGCATAACCAGCACAACAAGATAAGCGTGACGATTATGACAGGCAACAAGGCAGCAAGTGCCACGGTACTATACTAGTACTCGGGGGACGTACCGATGAGTGGATGCACAACGCCGACCGTATCGTCCCCGTCTTTCATAGTCCTCACCAGCGCCTCCTCACCGCCATCCACGACGACACCCTGATCGGCCCTGGCCTGCACGGCGAGACCGATACTGCTGAGCCCCTCGCAGACCAGCACCAGCGCTTCAAAGACTTTTGGCAGCCGTGCGTCGTCTGGAACCTTCGCCATCGAGGTCGTGGCGTATCCCGACAGCAGGTGGAACAGCGCAACCAGGAACGTATGTGGTGATGCAGCGGGGCTGGGAGTATTGGGATGCCCGGACGAGAGGTGGGCGTCGAGGACTTTGAGCAGCGTGGTCTGGGAGGGGGAAATCGGCTCATTGGGCATCGAGAGGGAGCTGAATAGGTGTGGATGGAGAGAAGTGGAGATGAACGCGGATATTATCTCGTGGCTACACTGTGTCAGAGGGTCGCGGTGAGTGCAGAGAAGCGTCGACGACTAGTCAGAAGCTCGTTGTGGACGGATAGAGGGGCCGAGGACTAACGATATTTCGAATCGCCCATCTTGAGCCTCAAAGTACGAGTCCATACGCGCCAGGATCCGTGAGACCCAACGAAGACCCGCTTCCGAGAGCAGGAGTTGCCTCGATCACGTTAGATGAACAATATACACGACCCAAGAAACAGAGGACTCACAGTCGTTCGGGGCTGCCGCGAGTCGTGTTGGCGATCAAGTGCAAGGTCGCTGAATTCGTCTTGGCGTCAAGCGAATCGAGTAATCGGCTAAAACGAGGATGAGCTGTCTACCCTGACGACAGGGCTACTTGGGAGCAGAAGACGGGTGGGGAGAGTAGGGGAAGAGGGAACACGCACATAATCACATCGTCCTCTCTTCTGCCACTCAGATACAACGCCAGCTGGCGGTCGGCTATCCGTGCGTCCTGTGGATCCGGTGAAGTAGGCGAGATCATATTTGACAACAACTGCGTGAGCACAGCATGGAGAGTGTAGACTGGGAATCGCTCGATCAGCATTCCTGCCCTTTCAGTCTGAGCGGAGCCCAAGCAGGAGAACAAGCGTACATCTTGGGTCCTCGATCCTGGTGAATGTCGTGAGGTCGAATAACAAAGTCCGTACGGCCGGCACATGCGCTCTAAGATGATTGTTATCAGGATTTTAATCTCATGCTGAGACGAGAACGAGAATGAAGAAGAAGACGTGGACAAACATGGCCATCTCTTGATGTTCTCGTATACCTGCTAGCAGGTTGCGCTCAAATTTAGCCAAAGCCACAGCGAGGCTGATTCGCGAATCCTCCGAGCTCGTCGATGGTAACGCGGCTGGAGCGAACGAGAGCGCAAGCGACTTCCAGAACGCCTCGAGACGACTCCATATGCTTGCCAAGCTGTACTCCCCAAATGTCTCGACGAGATGCTCCCTTGCATTTTCGTCAGTTCGACGGGCGTCCCAGTATAACAGAAGACGGAGGGACTCACCTCTCGCCTAGGTGCTGCGCTAGCCATCGCGCGGCGGTCTCGGTCGCTGATGCTACCGCCAAGCAAAGCTCGTCCGAGTAGACCGTCTGCGTTGCGTCTGTATTCAAAGCATTGCAGAGGTCATCTACTTGCATGGCCACGTCGTGCAGAGTGACAAGCAACTGGGCAGCAAAAAAACAACAAATTTCCGGGTGACCCACCGTAGATGACATCGTTTTTGTGGAGGTCCCAATGTCCAGCACCTAATTTCCCAACCTCTGTATACTTTTCTCAAGACACCTCCTCATCCTCTGTGTATAGTCCTAGTGCAGCTTCGAGAGTCAGCAGGCCCACCATCATGTCGATGGCACCGCCCCTCTCTCCCACTGCGACGCGGTTCTACAGTACCGACAAACAGGCGACCTCGCCTGCTCCTATGACGTCCGGCGCCAAGGGTCCGACGGTGGTCTTGGGCGTATGTGCGATGGACGTCAAAGCGCGCAGTAAAGCCATGCGGGAGATCTTGACGAGGCTGGTGAGCATTGAAGGAGGCGGCGTGGACGTCAAGATCTTTGGCGATGTGGTCATACTCGAGGAAGGTATGCAAAGCTCTTCTCATGGTGTACGAACGTGGGCTGAGACAGTATACTCTGGCAGACATTACCCACTGGCCGCCAGTGGATGTGCTCATCTCCTTCTTCTCTACCGACTTTCCCCTACCCAAAGCTCTAGCGTATACGCAGCTTCCCAATCGCACCCCACCAATTTCGATCAACTCGCTCGCCATGCAGTCGCTACTGTGGGATCGTAGGCTGGTTTTAGCGATTCTCGACCATGTCGGAGTACCGACGCCCAAACGGGCCGAAATTTCGCGCGACGGTGGTCCTCGTGTGCCCCGTCAGCTGAGACGGCGGGTCATGCGAGATCTAGGTCTAGTCCTTCCAGGACATAAAGCGAGAGACGAAGATACGTGGGGCGAGGTTGTTGTTCCGGAAAGATGGAAGGGAAAGGCAAAAAAGGAGCCGGTGCCCAGAGGCCGCGAGGTCATTCTCAGGGAGGATGGGGATGCGATCATCGTAGATGGTCATGTGATGGAGAAGCCATTCGTCGAGAAGCCAGTCGACGGCGAGGACCACAATGTGTACATTTACTATCGGGGTGGCGGAGGAAGGCGCCTCTTCCGCAAGGTCAGTCCCAAGCAACCCCGCCATCGGATAGCGATGCATCCGTTGTGCGTGGAGCTGAGATTTATAGGTGGGCAACAAATCGAGCGAATACGACCCCAATTTGTACCATCCCAGGACAATAGGCTCGTACATCTACGAGGAATTTATCAACGTGGATAATGGTGAGTGCTGTTAGGCGTTGCAGCTAACCAGGTAGCCGAGGATATCAAAGTGTACACGGTCGGTCCCAACTACTCGCACGCCGAGACACGCAAGTCTCCCGTAGTAGATGGACTCGTGCGTCGTAATGCCGACGGCAAGGAAACCCGATTTATCACCAAACTCTCCGAAGCAGAAGAACAGTACGCTCGCGATGTCGTCGAAGCGTTCGGGCAGCGTGTGTGTGGGTTCGATCTGCTCCGCTGCGAAGGTGGAGGGCCAAGCATGGTGATTGACGTGAATGGGTGGAGCTTTGTCAAAGGAAACCAGGCGTACTACGACAAGGCCGCGGATATTCTCTCATCCGTCTGTCAGGTAGCCCGAGAGCGAAAAATAAATGCCATGGCACCCGGAATAACCTCGATGCCTCAAGCGGAGGCTCAGGCCAGCTCTTCGACAATCAGTACACTCCGGGCGACAATCACCGTGCTCCGCCATGCAGATCGTACTCCAAAGATGAAGCTGAAGGTGAGGATATCCTCCTATGCCGTACCCATACAAAGGCAGGCGACTCATGAGAGCAGTTCTCCTTCCCCGCACATGAAGCGTGGACCCGGCCTTTCCTTAGTCTCCTCCGTGGGCATCGCGAGGAGATCATCCTCCGCGATCCTAGACAACTACAGTACATCCTCGCCGCTGCGGAAGAGTCGGCCAAGTGCGAGGGCGTTACGCCTGAAACGCTACTGAAGCTCTCGCAACTCAAAGAGGTGCTTGGCAAGAAAATGTCTCTACCGGGGACGAAAGCGCAACTCAAGCCTAGTTTCGAGAAGAAGGGAGACAAGGAGGACAAGGCGTCTAAGAAGGAGAACAAGGAAACAAAGGGCTCGGATGATGAGGATGAGACCGATCGGACGGCAAAGGTCAAGGACTGGCTTCAGAGAGGCTCGGATGCGCTCGATGAGCATATCACAACCCTTGTCAATGGGCAGGCCCAAGCTCCGGATGGGGGCGTGGGGAGCACCGCTCAGATCGACGAGGCTCCCAAGA
This sequence comes from Naematelia aurantialba, assembly GCA_021527695.1. Lineage (NCBI taxonomy): Eukaryota > Fungi > Basidiomycota > Tremellomycetes > Tremellales > Naemateliaceae > Naematelia > Naematelia aurantialba. The sequence continues at coordinate 1,283,397 of JAKFAO010000006.1, forward strand.
CGCCGGTCATGCGTGCGTTGACCCAGGAACCGACATCGAGGGAGGATGATATTCCCAAAGGTCTGGAAAAGATGCAGTTGGTGGTCAAGTGGGGTGGCGAGAGCACACATTCTGCAAGGTATCAATCGAGAGATTTGGGTGATTCGTTCAAAAAGGTGCGCGTGGTACCATAACAAAGCTGACGCCCAGGATATCATGATCATGAACAAAGATGTCTTGAACCACGTCAAGATCTACACGTCGTCTGAGCGGCGGGTCATCGTGAGGTTGTTTTCACTCTCTTATCATTTGTGCACGCGAGGAGACATATAGCTAAGGGTATATCCACGGTGATATGAAGCCTGACAACTACTGCCTCTGATCAAGAACTCAGCTAACTCTGATCAGAACACTGCGCAAATCTTTGCCCATGCGTTACTCGGCGTCGAAAGCGGCGGCTCCCAGACTTCCACATCATCCATCGCTTCATCCCGCCAGCCCGAGCCGTGTCCGCTCATCTCGCATCTGATCCAACGTCGCGACCTGCTCGACGACAATAACGCCGGTAAAGAGAAGATGAATGAAGCGAAGAAGAAGCTCAAAATCCTCTTGCGGCCTGGCGAGAGTGAAAAGCGGCCTGATCTTGCTTGGGAAAAGTCGTTCAAGAAGGAGCCGGTCGAAGTTGTCAAGGTAAGACCCAGACTGTGGCCGCGTGTCTTCACTGGCAGCCTTCGCTCGACTAGACAAGGCTGAGCAAGCGTCTCCTAGGATGTGATTGAACAGCTTACAGAGCTGAGAACGATCATGCGCCGCAACTACGAGAATGGCAACGTGGAGAAAATCCCTCAACAAAGGTGGTGTTCAGGTGACACCCCGTGGCTGTTCAAGGAGCGCTGGGAGAAGATATTCGAAGATTGGGTAGGGGTCAAACAGGAGAAGTTTGATCCGAGCAGAGTGAGCCCTCCAGCTGCGTCGGTGCGTCGGTTCTCGCTGACGGTGCAGGTATCTGAACTATACGACAGTGTAAGTCAGCGTGGCGGTTCAGCGTAGAGCTGACACCGTTCCAGCTGAAATACGACGCTTTGCACAACCGTGCCTTTCTGTTCGCCGTCTTCGACCCAGAGGGCAAGGGGCAGGCCAGCAAGCCAGGAGCAGATAAACAAGATCGACGTTAGCTTTCTGTTCTCCCCGAGTGTCGTCTGATCGTGCAGGCCTTCATGATCTGTATGGACGTGCGAAAGCGCTCTTCGACCTGGTCGCGCCTCAAGAGTACGGGTTCGACGCGGAAGCGAAAGAAGAGATCGGGGTGTTGACGTCTCTTCCGCTCCTGCGCAAGGTCTGGGGGGATTTGGAAGAAGCGATCGCGAGGGGCCAATCGCTGGCCTGCTTTTACTTTACGCAAGTCTTTGCTTGTCCTTACCCGCCATTATTAACTCAGCACCATTGCCCACTACCTTAGCCACCACCATTATCCATCACCATCACCCATCACCATACGCATCCCCATTACCATTACCATTACGCATTACCTTAGCCATGCAGGCCTAGCTGACGCTTTGTGTTTTGCACGTGTAGGAAGGAATCGCATATTACCACATTTGTGCATTTGCTGCTGGCCTCTGGACTGCCGTTTACGAATGTCCGTATACCCGAGCTGGACTACTGCTCGCATTGCACCATTGAGCTGTGGGAGAAGTCGTCTGGAAACGCAGCGACAAAGGGCCAGAAGGACTTTTCAGTCAGGCTGTCGATTAGCGAAGGGGCACATAGCCCGGCTGTTTTGGATAGCTCGGTAGATGCGGTACGTCTAGTCGTGGTCTGAGCCTTGCCCTCGTCCCTCTCCCCACACCTCGACCTACCTGGTCCCAACATCCGCCTTCTCCCTTGTCGCTCCCCCTCCCGCTCCAACTCCACCTCCCCTCTCCGCCGCCTCCGTCCCCTCCCCCTCCCCCTACCAAGCCCATCTCCCCTCCTGCTCCCCACTTCCGAGCCCAGTTCCTCTCGTTCCCAATAGCCCTTGCTGATCAGATACAGCGGCACAGCCTGACAGTGCAGCCGCGGAAGAAGCTGACGAGTCATGTGGATTACGAGTTTGCCAAAAAGTGCTTTTGCAAGCATTTCAGCAAGGATATTTCCTTTTCCACGACTCCTCTCGAGGTGAGTGCTTTTCTGATAGTGCTGGTTCTAGTGCTGGTTGCTCGTGCTTGGTTGCACGTGCTTGGTTGCTCGTGCTTGGTTGCATGGGTTTTTGATTGTGCTCGGTTGTATTAGTGCTTGGTTCTAGTGCTAAGTTACATTGTCGTTGTACTTCTCGGGTGAAGCGTGGGAGATGTGTTGCTGGGAGAAACGGGACAAACTCGCTGACTGTTTACTCTAGGGCGACGAAGTCTACCTCAAGAAACCAATTCATGACGAGTCGGTGTTGCCGCTGTCGCTGTCCCGGGCCGGCGAGGAGACGCCGAGGATGTTTAGTTCGTCCAGCAGTGATCGGAGTCATCCCGGAGCAAGCGATGGGGGCTGGTAGTCGTGTACGGGTACGTCTTGGGTCTGGCACAGTGTATCCCCATCTGTACTCTGCTCGCAGTGCATTCCCATCTGTACTGCTTGCCCTTGATGTTCTATCCTGTTGCCCGGTTGCATGTTTAGGCGCGCCGAGCGTCTGTGATGCAATGTTACGCGCGCCTATTTGCCAATGTGTCTCATATGGCCGCCGGTGCGATGACGCTGTGGAGAGATTGTCAGCACGCCGACTCCGCCTCCTCGGGCTTTTTGGCTCACTTGGAGAGTCGGGCATCGTCTCGTCTTGTGTACTGTCTGGACTGTCCTGGCATCCGCAGCCACCGTAGACTCGAGCGAAGCTTTGTTTGCTGGGCTTTGGGCTTTGGGCTCTTTTTGGCGTTGCTGCTCCGGCGATTGCGCTCCTCGTCCGACTCGTCATTCATCGCTTCGTCATTTTGGCATTTCGTCGTTTCGTCATTTTGGCATTTCGTCGGTTGCGTCTCGTCGACCATCGGACCCCGTGTAGGATCTCCAGAAGGCCTACCCTACTGGCGTAGGTAGCCGCGGCTGCCTGCATGATGGGGCTGTTGAGCAACACGGCGGTCTCGCGCGCGCGGTCCAAGTCGCGCTCAAAGTCGGACGCGTCGCAGCATACCATCGACTCGGTGGACGAATCGGCAAATGACACGAGTACGCTCGATAAGGAGGAGGGGAATATCTTGATGAGTCTCATCTCGCAGCGTATGTCCTGTCTTGTCCTGTTCCCGTGGTCGGGGATCCGGCTGGCGTTCCTCCCTGGTGTTCTCTGGCGACAACCACGCTTGCCTTCTCCACCATGATTGACGTCTACACTCGCATCCAGTACATTGAGAGACTGCTTGCATCTGTCTTCATGTGTAACTATCTGCGGTGCTCTGCTGTCCGAGAGCTTTCTTTCCTGCTACACAGGGATGGACTGTGGGCATTTCTCAGAGAGGCTCTGGATGTTCAGACAGGCGTCGTGGGTGCTGACGTCCCCAGTGCGGCCAGGGATGGACCTGAGTAAAATCGCTTTACCCACATTTGTCCTCGAGCCCAGATCGCTTCTAGAGCGCATCACCGACTTTTTCTCCCATCCCGAACTGATCTTTGGGTGAGTCGTCCCGCCCAATTCCACAGCAAGCGATGCCGCAGTAAGGGATAAATCGATATGGCTTGGGCTGGGGCTTGGCTCTCGGGGGCAAAATCTGAGAACGGCGGCAGCCTCAAGTTTTACTCGGCTTCTGACCCACTTGCCTGGAGGGAATAACCAGAGTGGCACTAACAGCTCGCAGGGCCGGAGACGAGGAGGACGCGCAAGAGAGATTCATGATGGTCATGACGTTTTATCTGTCAGGATGGCATATCAAGCCCAAGGGGTGAGCCGTTCTAGCCATCTGCGAGAAGACCACTGACGTCCGCCGTGCAGAGTAAAAAAACCGTCAGTCCACGACCGCCCCTCTCACATCCTCTTGCCGCACTCCCCCGCTGACGCAAGACAGATATAATCCCGTGTTGGGCGAATTCTTCCGTTGCGCATACTACTACGCCGACGGCTCGCAGGGCTTCTACGTCGCCGAACAAGTCTCACACCATCCCGTGCGTCGCCCAGTAACGGCACGGAGCTTTAACCGCTGCTGATGATGATCTCTGCATAGCCCGTATCCGCGTTCTTTTACATTAGCCCCAAGAACGGGCTGCTGGTTACGGGCGAGTTGAAGCCCAAGTCAAGGTTCCTGGGTAACTCGGCGGCGACAATCATGGAGGGTGAGGATCGGATACGGCTGTTGAATAGGCCTGAGGACGGGGAGTATGTTATCACGGTGAGTTTCGTCGCGCGGCGAGTGGAAGGAGGATGCACAACAGAAGGTGTATCTGATGAAGGCGGGCCGGATGGGATCCGTTGTGGTTGTGATTTGTGCCGTGGGGTTACTGGAGTACTCCCAATGGGGAGCAGTCGACGTACGCAAGTTCTGATCTGTGCAGATGCCAAACACCTATGCCCGAGGAATCCTGTTTGGGAAGATGACGCTTGAGCTGTGTGATCTCTCTTCAATCGCCAATCCGCAAACAGGTTATCAGTGTGACGTGGACTTCAAAGCAAAGGTGAGTCCCATTCCACGTCGGCTGGTCTCCGGCTGATCATCCAGGGGTGGATATCTGGCGGCTACAACTCAATTGCTGGCCATGTGCGGGGTCCGAATCGGATCGATGTCGGGGAGATTACTGGACACTGGAGCTCAAAGATGGAGTTTCTCGAGAAGAAGAGCGGCACCCGGGATATCCTGTTTGATCCGGCGCGGGCGAGTGTGGTGCCGAAATCGGTCTTGCCAGAATCCGAGCAGGAGGAGAACGAGTCTAGACGGTCAGTCGTTGGCGGGGCGGCATGTTGACATTGCTGAATGGTTGTAGATTATGGACGAAGCTTACAGCGGCGATCAAGAACGCGGATATGCATGGCGCGACGGCGGCCAAGTCAGAGGTAGAGGATCGGCAGAGAGAGTCAGCAAGGAAGCGAGAGGCGACGGGCGAGGTGCCAGAGGCGCGGTTCTTCCAGCACATTTCAGGGGACAAGTGGATGCCGAAATTGGACATTGACAAGTACGTGCGGGTGATGCTTGGACGAGCGCGTGCTGATCACCGTGCAGCTTGCCGAAAGACCCGCTGGAGATGGAGGAGCAGGTGAAGAAGTGGATCTTTGGGGACAAGGTGCCTGAACCAGGAGGCATATCACACCGAGCATCGATATCTACGCAGAACAGCGCTCCCGCTACCCCAGCGAAATTCACCGCCAGCGGCGACACGAGCCGGTTCAGCGCCGCCGCCGACCGACGGTCCACTGGCTCCGCGTGAGTTTTTTTCGCCTTTGGCGAAGGCCGCGAAGGCCGTCGCGGTGTTGGGCTAACGAAAAGCAGCCACGGTTCCCACAGCGCCAGGCCCACCGGCACCAGGACCAAAGTCGAGGCAGCCTTTATGATTCAGAACGGCTAGATGTAGAACTGTACTGCTGTAGCGTGAGCGATGCTGGCGGGCTGCGAGTGTACTTGGGATGCCATGTATATTGTGATAGTGCATGACTGGAGCGGTGACTGTGAGCCAGTGTTGACCGACAGAGCCAAGTGACAGATCGTCGCGATGGCCGGAGATGATCGGCGTATTCGGTTATATCTCATACTAATTGCTTTGTTGTCGTGGTCTATTCTTCTGCGTGAGGTGGATTAGTCAAGTCGAGTGTCCATACGCGTATTCATGTCCATCTGAGCGACAGTCTCTCTTGCTATATAAATTCGTAGTTCACCGACGACAGCTCGAGCTTGGTGCTCGTGCACTCTCGCTGGCGGAACGAGCACGGCAGTTGGGCGTGGGACCGAGATGCCCAGTTCGTCCGTGATTCAATCTCCGCTTCAAGCGCCATCAACTCTCACATCTCCTCGATCGCCGCCGACTCGCGTCTCTCCCCCTCGAGCGCCGTCGACTCTCACCTCTCCGCCTCGCGCGCCATCGACTCTCACCTCTCCCCCTCGCGCGCCGTCGACTCTCACCTCTCCGCCTCGCGCGCCATCGACTCTCACCTCTCCCCCTCGCGCGCCATCGACTCTCACCTCTCCGCTTCAAGTGCCGTCGACTCTCACCCCTCCTCGATCGCCGTCGACTCTCGCCTCGCGCGCTCCCCGGCTGCCGTGGGATATCCAAAAGCGGATCATCCGTCTTGCCCTGCAAGGCCCAGCGACCTACCCCCCGCCGTTATCCCCATCTCCACCTCTATCTCCATCTCCATCCACATCCACATCCACATCCACATCCACATCCACATCCACATCCACATCCACATCCACATCCACATCTCCAGCTACCGCCGTCTCTCGCCATCGTGATCGCGTTGGCCGAGGAGATTCTCGTGCGAGTGGTTCGTTCCCTGTAGCGGATGTCGACGGCGGCGATCGCGTTGTCGATGTCGATGTCGATGTCGATGTTAGCGCAGTAGCGCAGGAACCACGGTCGCCTCTGAATGAACCAAGATTCCCTCAGAACGAATCAAGGCCCTCTACAAACGAACCAGTACCCCCTCCGAACGAATGGGATAACCTCGCGGGGTCGAACGGGCGCGCAGCGGCGCTGAGGAGAGAGGTCACCAGGCGCGGGGTCATGAGGAGTGCGTTGGGGCTGATGCGGGTCTGCAAGGCGTGGCGAGTAAGTCACTGCTGTCCTCGATATTGCGCATAGACGATGGGTCATGATCATCGACACGCCTGGATCATGGAGACGGCTATGTCTCGTACCCAACTGGACACGCTGACGGTCGCAGAAAGAAGCCTCAGGCGTACCTCTACGCCTGCACCCTGCATCTCCGCCACCAATCTTGCCCTCCTGACCGACCAAGTCGTCAAAGGCGACAAGAAATGGACCGACATCCACCTCCACCCCACGTCCACCCCGGGCAGGTGGGTGCGTACGCTCGACCTATCCCGCCTATCTGACGGCGGTGGGGGCTGGTCCACGCCTCCTCCGCATCCTACCACGATCGCCCGCGCTATGATCGCGATGGCGCCGTTGTGCCCGCACGTACGGCACCTCGTCCTTCCCCTCGGCTGCGAGGGCGGATGGGAGCGCGGTGTCATCAAGGTCTGTGCGAGGGGACTGCGTGCTCTGGAGGGCGTCGCGGAAGGCACGCTAGTGGACATCCTGCGTGCGTCGCCGGGGTGCCTGAGCGGGCTCGAGGTGCTCAATGTTGTCGGGGATGGGTTCGCAGATGTGGCCGCGTTGGCCGCGTTGGGGCACCTTGGGGGCGCTGGAGGCGATCCGGCTCACGGACGGGACGGGGACGGGTGCGATAGCACCAGGGCAACTCGTCAGGCTGGACAAACTGCACACGCTCGTGCTCAACGGCGTCAACCACGGCCCTCTGCTGGACTTGCTTGTGCACGCGGACCTGCCGGCCCTCACGCGACTCGTCGTCACGCCACACTACGCCACGAGGGCGCTGCAACATGCGCACGGGCACAAACTGCTCTCCATCACCTACCTTCCCTGCACCGAGTGGCCGCTCGAGCGCAGTGTGCCACCCCGCTCGACGCTCGAGCTGCATCCCGCCCTCACGCACCTCTGTTACCTCGTGCGCGACTTTGCGCGCTTGGCCGCCATCGTTTCCCGCGCTAACGAGCTGAATCACCCACTACGGAGCTTGACCATCCCCAAGTGGCCGGGCCGGGTCAATGGTGCCGATACGTACAGCAGTACCAGCACCGGCATCGGCACTGGCTTGGGCACGGGTACGGGTACGAGCACGAGCACGGACACGCAGGCGCAGGAATTTCTGGCGGCGCTGGTGAAGCGCCCGCCGGCGCGGTTGAGGGTGCTGAATGTCGATGGGTTCAGGTGGGTCAAGGCGGAGCTCGGGAGGCGGGCGTGCATGACGGGCGCGAGCGGGGAGATGAGGGAATGGGCCGAGCGTCTGGCGGCGGCGGGGATCGAGTTGCGCGATGTGGAGGGACGGACGATGCCGGCGCTGGCGGAGGCGGCGGACGGAGAGCGGGGGCGAAGGAGAGCGAGCATGGTGGGTGTGTCGCCGAGGGCGGTGAGGCGGGATCAGAGCCAGGAGGACGGCGGGTAGAGCGGTCTCGTAGGGGGCTGGATGAGGGAGTTTTGCGGGGTGCGACGGAAGGTACTCGAGTATATCGGCGATTCTTATCTGTGAACGATCTGGTGTAACATACGGGTTGTATCGGTGCAGAGTCTGTATCGGTGGTGTAATGATACAACGGAAGATGCGATGCTATCTATGCAGCTATCAGACTACGCTACGATCACATCATGCAAATTATGACAACGGTGCAACCCGTGCAAACCGTGCAAACCGTACAAACCACGCTGGTCATGCTTCGCTGCTCTGGCATGCAAACCGCGGTCACGCAGGCAGGTCGTCCAAGACGCCGAAATCAACAGTATCGGGAAACCACCCATACTCCCTCAAGTCGACGCGCTCCACGCCCCCGGCAAGAGTCTCCACTTCGACGCCCTCGGCCTCCAAGCGCGCCCGCTGGCGCGCGACGCCTTGGCCTTCGTCCCCCCGGGGGGATATCTCGCCTTTCGAGGAGATGACGCGCTGGCTATCAGCTTGGCACGGCTTGAGAGATCAAGACAATTGGCATCATATACGGTCACGGACGGTTCTGAGAAGGGAGGGAAAGCAGGGAAGTATGAAGACGTAGGAAGGAGAGAAGGAGGGAAGGAGGGAAGGAGGGAAGGAAGAAGGAAGAAGGAAGAAGGAAGAAGGAAGAAGGAAGAAGGAAGAAGGAAAGACGGAGAGTAGGAAGAGGAACAGAGACTGAACTCGAAACCACCGCGCCCCGCACGCACCTGCCAGGGGATCTGCGAGTCGGGAGGCAGCATCTTCATCGCATTGCCGACATGTCTGTGCACCTCGAATCAGTACCCCGCCGAGCAGGTGCACAGATTAGCTGACCGTGAGTAGTTTGGGTATCCAGCGAGCTTTGCAATGTGTCCTATCCACAGGCTGTCTCAACACCACAACACAACACAATCACGACCACGACCACGACCACCACGACCACGACCACGACAACGACCACGACCACGCCACAACTAGAAATCTAGCCAGAAGCAGACAGGTGAAATCCCACAGCGCGCCGACATAGAAAGACCACGTACCGTAGCTGGTGACTTTTCCAGGCGGGATCATCCGTGCAATCTCATACGCCTTTGCAGTGAGGTCCGCGACGTCGCCCATCCTCCCTAGACAGAGCGACGGCACTACACGCTGGGTACGGTCAGTGTTCAGTCTGAGAGCCTTGCTGGCACCTCGAGTGGACCGCCTGTACCAACGACGACGGAGATGGCCGGATGTCCGTCCGAATCGAAAAATGAATACTCGTAGGTGGAGGAAGTGGATGGATGACGCATCACAAATCTCTCGATTGACTACACAACAGTCGCCCATTCCTCACGAGTCGACAGCACTGGCGTTGTTCACTCGGATCTCGACGTACGACACTCTACCCGAATCCACAGCATGATCTACAGAGCCGCTCTGCGACCGCTTGCCCGTTCGGCACGGCTCTACTCCTCCCGCACGACCTCGTCAGCATCAGCCTCAGCGTCTACGTCTACCAGACGCAACGTCGCCGTCGTGGCACTCTCCGCCTTGGCTGGATCTGTCGCGTATGCGGCTGTGCGACCCAGTGCCATGGCTGACAGCTTGCCCAAATCCCCGCTGGACCAGCCGTCGTTGAAGGAGAACATCCACGAGGGCCGAGGTGAGTCTAGCCTGTTGTTGGACCGGACGCCATGCGTGGAGAAAAAGACTAGAACTCGAGTCGGCATTTGGCACGAGGGAGGATGACTCAAGATTGCGGCTAGTCAAGGGTGCCGCTAGTAGCTAGCAGTGCTCAGATGGATCACAACGGCCCTGGAGAGTCATCGCGGCGGACTGGCAGGAGGAGACGGGCGAGAAGACGGCAAGCGACGGCGAGGCGTGCTGACGTTTGCAGCGGAGGAGGCCATCGTCGCGAAGAAGACGCCACAGGTCGTCAAGGAGAAAGAGGCAGAGTCGACAGATGTGAGCCAGGGGGCATTCAATCCGGAGACGGGCGAGATCAACTGGGACTGCCCTGTACGTTGCGTCTCGCGTCCCGCCCTGATTTTCTTGCCCTCTGCCTCTCGTTTTCCTCCCGCGCGGTCCCTACTCGTCCACGACGGTTCCTTCCAAAACTTAGCTCATTCTCCCTTGGGCTGCTTGGGAAGGCTGGCAGCCTGCTGGCCGCCCTGGAGGGGTGGTTAAACCGTCCCCGCCGACCTGCGAGATTGAGAATCCGCTCCGCCCTTGGAATGCTCGGCAATTCGCGTGATGGAACTGACGACCCAGTGCCTCGGTGGCATGTCCCAAGGCCCATGCGGGGAAGACTTCAAAGCCGCGTTCTCATGTTTCGTCTTCTCAGAGGCCGAGCCCAAGGGCATGGACTGCGTCGATAAATTCAAGTCGATGCAGGACTGTTTCCGCGCCCATCCGGATGTGTATGGCGAGGGTAGGTCGTCCCTGCCTCTTCTACCGTTTCCTTGTTCTGCTTGTCTCATACTCGACTCACTCTGGTTCTCGCCTTGTCCCTTGTTCTCGCCTTGTCTCTTGTTCTCGCCTTGTCTTTTGTTCTCGCCTTGTCTCATAGTCGACTCGCTGTGTAGTCGACTCGCTGACACGCGCAGAAATCGAAGACGAAGAATCTTCGGAACTAGGCCCCTCCCCTCTCCCCAATCCCGATGGCCACAACCCCGCGACGCCCAGTGGGAACCCGCCAGCGAACTCGGCTGCCGCCGCTACTAGTCCAGAGACGACGCCGACCAAATGTGAGTCGCTCAAAACGTTCATCTCCTCTTTCCTCTTCGCTCTTCGCTTCGCATCCTCCTTGACCCTTGATCACTGCCCAAGTTTTGGGCGTATTGACCCCCCCCCCCCCCACACACACACACCAACAAACGTGAAGAGGAGGGACTAAGACTCCTCGCCGCCGCTGGATGTGAGGAAGAGAAGCTCATCACGCATCAGCTACGAACAAACTCACCACCGGCAAACCCGCACTTTGACCCTAGCAGCCAAAGTAGAGGTCGAGTCTGGGGGTTTTGGATGAACTTGTCGACGTATTGCATAGGCGTTGAGGCGTTGTCCGTCGAGCGTGGGAGTCGCAACTCCCAGCTGGTTGGCGGAGAGGTGTCGTGTGTAGGAGGATGTGGATGAGGATGAGGAAGGTAGAAGTACAAAATAGTACATGGTCAAGTCGTTGCATGCATCCCAACTCGGCATTGGAGGTTGTCGTCTGTCGTTGGCCGTCGGCCGTCGGCTGTCAGGCCAATGGCACTGGGGCAAATCGTACCAAGGGTGGCATCGATATTCAAGCAAGGACACGAGTGGACCACTATCAGTCACTTGTGTGACTTCTGCAACGTCAGTAGCTTAGTAACTTCTGTGCCGTGGGTGGCGAATATTATCCCATGCCATTGTAATTTCTAAAGGGAGAAATTAATCCGACCTACACTCATCCCATGAATCACGACCCAGACGGAAACTACAACTTGGCCACACCTTTAGCTCCCGTCCCTGCGAATGGACATCCTCCGCTGGGCATCGCCGTCTTGTCCAGCGGTTTGCCCTCCCTCGCTGCCTTGTTGACCAACTTGGCGAACCCAGTGTCGTCCCTGTCCACACCGAGTTCTACGCACAGGCAACCGTCAGCCGAGGTACCCTCCACCTCTTCGCCCAGAACCTCTCTCCTTGGCTCTTGGAACACACAGCACAAAGGGTGCAGTGAACGTGGAAAGGGCGAAGGAGACCCACCGATGAGCTTCCCAAACGCCAGTGCAAAGTCCTTGAAGAACAGGTCCTGGTCTGCCGCATACTCCTCGACCCAAGGTCGGAATTTGGCGTCCTCAATCAAAGCCATCTGAATCGTTAATAATAATGCTTCAACTTTGCAGCAAAGACAGCTTCCTGAAAACTCACGTCGGTGGGGAGCATCATCAGCTTTGTACCCGCCACGGTCGTCTCGTATTGGAATGGACCGTCCCATTTCCGGGGTGTCCACTTGCGAGTCAAGAGCAGCTTGAAATATTGATTGGAGAAGCGAGTTGGGTTGACCACCCAAGGACTTGGTATGAGGTCAGCGATGCCTGCCTCAATTCATACTGTTTCATTTTCGGCAATATACTCACCCATCAAACCCACTTCGGTCGGGATGACACCGTCCTGCACCTTGTAAGTAATGTATCTTGGATGTACTCGGGGTGTGAGCTCGCAGTATGAACTAGGAGCGTGAACTACGATCTGAAATAGGGGTGTGACCAATAAGGATGGACCAGGAGTGTGGATTACACAAAAAATAAGACTTGCCGAGAGCATGGGCTCCAGAGAGGGCCACAATCTCCTGATCTGAAAACCCCATACGTCCAAAGACATCGCGGATATGGTCTGCCCCCTTGGCGCCATCCGGCAACCTGCGCAAGCTCAGCCAGTTTCCTCCGCTTCCTAGAGAGAGATACTACTGACCGATCAGCGACCTCGCCTCGATGTGCGGAAGCCGCTTCGCCACTCTCATAGTCTGTCCGTCCAGGCTGCCATGGCACCACCGGCCCGCCAAGGGCTTCGATAGCCGTCACCCCCGCCAGAGCTGTATCGTCAGCGTTGAAGGGCGACGACGGGCTCATAGTGGTAATCTAGGCGATTTCGACCGAGATGGGAGAGTGGATGCAGATTCGAGGGAGCTTACTCCATAAATCTGCGTGCGAGATCCAAGGGTTGGCTGCTTGGATTGGGAGAAGGAAGGAGATCGCGTGATACAGCCCGGCATTTGCGGGATCCACCGACTGGGTGTGTTAGTCCCATCGTTACCTATAAACATATCGAAGGGCACCCACCTCGGGAGGATATCTCATTCCTGCTCTATGCGGCGTAAGCATGGCTACAATGCAACAGAATGACGCACCCGTTGGAACCACCATTATGCTGCATACATCCGATCAGTACCAGACACTCTACAGGTATCGTGTGTCGCAAAGCTAGAACTGGCTCACTTCGATCAAGCTGTAGTTTCCAGAGGCATGCCACGCCAGACTAGACAATGAGCTACAGCTGGGCCTGGAAGGCATCCGTGAAGCTCACCGAACAAATATGGGTCCGGCACTGCCATCGTCGTAGCCCGGCTGCTTGAGCACCTTCTTCACCTCCTCCTTGATTCCTGGCAACGTCAGAGCATGCCCTCCCCCGGCTGTGTTCCTACAGCACTCACCGTTAAAGTCCCCTTCCTTTACCGTTGGCATGGTGCGTCTATAATCACTCCTGTGGTACAGACAGGAGAGATCTCGATCTACGATGGACGCTGTGAAGAATCTGAACACGACAAAGTGTATCGATCATCGGGACGTCCAGATAGCCGGTGGCGACTACTCTCCCACGGTGGGACAAAGACAACAAAAGGGTAATGAATTACGAACCCTTGTCAAATCATTACAAACTCCTTTGTAATCGATTGGAGTTGAGCGATCGCCCAACGACGTCAATCGGGTGCACTGTTGCTAACTTGATATCTTCCTCTTCCATCTCCGGTCCGCTCGCATCTCGATACACAGAAGACGTGCGCCCTACACTTCGCACCGAATACATTCGGCTCTCCCTCCTCCTTGCACGGCCCGCTGAGCATCTTCGCAGTCAGACGACCAGAGCATCCTCGGCACAGCCTCCACCATGTCGCTTCCCAAGCGGATACTCAAGGTGGGTTTCACTTGCCGGCCTTGCTTCCCTTCCTCTTCTCTTCCTCTTCAGTAGCTACATTAGCCCCAACTGGTGGATCATGGGTCACAGGGGAATGACGTCGACGTCAAGGGCGACGCTGATGTCTCGTAGGAGACAGAGCGGTTGATGGCTGACTCTCCACCTGGTATAACTGCTGCACCAAAGGATGACAATCTGCGACACTTTGACGTGACTGTCGCTGGACCTGGCCAGTCTCCATATGAGGGTCAGTCTGTGTCTGATTATCTGATCCGAGAAGAAAGAAGAGGTTCTGCGTGAGCGGCCAGTTGGGAGAGTGGAACGCTTGGGGGAGTGGAATGATCCTCGGCTCTCGGCGGCGAGCCGAAGAGGCCGTTTACACACACCGTTACCGACTGTGGTTTATCCTGTTGCATCAGCGAAGCAGCAGTGGAAGGACAGGCAGGATTGACGGCGGGACTGATTCTGCACTGTCAACTCGGGACTCAGAAAGACTGATACTGACGCCGGCGCAGGCGGTATCTTCAAGCTCGAGCTGTTCCTGCCCGAAGAGTACCCTATGAACCCTCCCAAAGTCCGCTTCCTCACACGAATCTAGTATGTTCAGCCGTCATTCTCTGCACCCTGCGTCCACTGCCCTCCTCCAGACCCGCTTACCCACCTGCCCTCCTACCCACCTACATACCTGTGTACCTACGTACTGGATTGCTTTTTCCTTTATGCCGTGCACGTCGAGCTAATCAACTGCAGTCACCCCAACATTGACAAGCTCGGTCGGATCTGCCTGGACATTCTCAAAGACAAGTGGAGCCCTGCGCTCCAGATCCGCACTGTTCTGTGAGTCCGAGGCTCCTCCGACGCAATCATGTCGTCTTACCTGATCAATCCATCCACACACTAACAATCTAGGCTGTCGATTCAAGCCCTTTTGGGCGCACCGAACCCCGACGACCCGCTCGCCAATGACGTCGCCCAGCACTGGAAGGAGAACGAGAAGGCTGCTATCGAGACGGCCAGGGACTGGACACGGACCTACGCCCACTAGATCGGGGAGGTGATGGGGCGGACACGGGTCCGGATATGGACATGAACTCGGTGCGAGAGTCTGGAGCTTGAGGAACAGAGGCGAGTCGAGGGAGTCGAGGGTAGTAGCAGTGCGTCAGCCATTGCCGCTGTCACACGACACATTGGCAGTGGTAGCAATCAGAAGGGAGAAGCCGCAGTAGCAGTCGAGTCGAGTTAATGAGCTGGATTATGGATTGGTGGTTGGGTATATGGTAGATTGGGTTGTGGTGGATTGGGATATGGTGGATAGGCGGACAGTGGTGACACGGCTGACGGGTGTTGAGTTGGGTTGGTATTGGTATTCGGCGGCAGGGCGAAGCGTCAGTAGATATGGATGAGGTATGAGGTCGAGGTCGAGGTCGAACGTAGGCAGAGGTATGCGGGCGAGGATTGTCGATGACTTGGAGATACGATTATACCCTACCTGTCGCAGGTACTCTAGATGCGGTTTACGTTTTCCTCTGAGCGCGTACTCTGTGGTTCACCTTTCTCTTATGCCTGTTCGTGCCGGCGTACCATAATGTACGTTCAGAGGCAACATTGCACTGGATTCGTGCAGTCGTACAATCCACCATGAGCAGTAGACAAAGACCTCTGAGGATTGTGACAACGTGTTCAGACGACACCATTCAGGTTCCATGGTCAAAATTGCTCCTCAGCACGTCAGCATGCCAACATGTCTCCTTCTGCAGAACTGTTCCTCTTCGGGTTACCTGATATCCGGTTGCCTGCTTCTGCTCGTCTGCACGCGCATCTTCATCTCTCTTACCTAACAAATACAAAGAGCAGCCTCCATAACTTCCAGTCGCCACCTAGACACCCAAAGCACTGACCCACCTCTCTGATCTTGCTACGTCCACGTAACTCGAGATTCCCAGCCGTCTATACCGTCCCGTCCCGTCCATAGCCAAACCCAAACCCAAGCCATATCTACCACACCGCATTGCCACGATTCTACCGATAGGCCCGTTTCTCCGGCTGCGCGTGAACGTACGCTCCCTGCCCCTGTGCCTGCCCCGCGACCGACCCGTAGCTAGGCGGTCGTGGTCCGCCTCCGCCGTCCTCGTCCTCGTCTTCCTCGGGTATGCCGTAGTTGTACCCGCCTGCCCCTGCCCCTGCCCCACTCCCCTGTCCCCCTCCAGTCTGGTACGGATGTCCCCCATCTGTGCTCGGGCTCATCGGGCCGCGCAGGAGGTCCGCGTGCGTGCCCACTAGATGTTGCGGCGTCGGCACGTGCAGGTTCCCATACCCACTCCCACTGGCCCCGCGGACCCCGCCGCCGCTGCCGCCGCCGCCTCCGCTACCAATATCGCCGTACCCTCCTCCGTAGGTCTGAGGCGCGTTCCGGCTCGGGTAATCCGCCGCATGGGTTTGGCCCCCAGACAAATCGGGGCTCTGGGCCATCCTGCCAATCGCACCAAGACCGTCGTCGGCATATCCGTAGCCGCCGTACGGATCGGGTTCAGCAGCGATCACCCTCGGCCCCGGATCAGCGTAGTGCGAGTCGGACGAGCTCGGACCCCCAGCGTAGCTGTACGTGTTGGCGTTGGGCGCGTTTGCCGCCGAGTTGGGCATCTGCATCGTGCCAGCTGCGAGAGCTGGGGGAGGGAAGGGCGTCACCGTCGCGTGCGGGGGATACGAGTGGTCGTATTGGCCTGGCTGTTGTTGAGCGGCATAGGGATCGTTGTATCCGTTGTCGTCTGTGGATTATCAGTCGAGCTGTTACACTAGAGATACAACAAGCAAGAACCGTGGAAGGAGCTGGCAGCGGAAAGCGAAATGAAGGCAGAAGGTGGAAGGAGGAAGGGAGGAAAGAAGGAGGAAAGAAGGAGGGAAGGAGGAAAGAAGGAGGAAAGAAGGAAGAAGGAGGAAGGAGGAAGGAGGAAGGAAGGAAGGAAGGAGGGGCAAGTACAGAAAGCAGCCCACTCACAGCCGTTCTGTTGATCGTAATATCCATAATCAGGCTGCTCAATCCCGCCCCCGCCAGCGCCGACGCCCGCTGCACCCGCATGCGTAGCCGCGCTCGTCCGCCTCGCGAGCGATCCTTGCCCCTGCCCACCGGCTCTTGGGGTGCGTCGACCATACCCCACCCCTACGCCTTGCAGCACGCTTCCGTCCCTCGTCAGCCCGCCCACGCCGGCGCCATTCAGACCATTCAGACCATTGGGGGCCATGCTCCCGCCCACGCCGCTGGCACTGGCGTTACCGTATCCGCTCCCGCCGCCGTAGCCGTAGCTGCCGTAGCCGCCGGGCATCGCCGTGGGCCCGCGTGGCTGTGGCTGCTGCGGCTGGTCTTCGTACAGAAACTTGTCCTCGCCGTCGTCTCCTGCCCCCGAATTCAGGGGCGTGCGTTCGAGCGACTCGAAGCTCGGCAGCCCCTGCTCCTTCTGCTCTCGCTGCCGGATCTGCTCGGCGCGTATCGCCTCGAGTCGCATGGGGTCGCTCCCGCCTCCCATCCCGTCGTCGCCATCACGATCGCGCGATCGCCGTCGACTCCCAATACAGCAGTTGCCGATTCCGTATGCACAGCCACCGAGGCCAGCCAGGATCCACGCCGCGAGGGTGAGCCACACGCAGCTCCCAATTGACGCAGACGCGCCATCCACGTCGTCGATACGCGTCTTGGCTATATAAAAGATCACGAGGTCGAGCACCAGCGCGAGGAGGGAGAATCCCGACGCCATTGATGCAGTGCAGGTCGGAAAACACAGCAGCGCCAAGGAGGAGATGAAGGACAGCAGGCCGAATATGAGAGATGCCGCTGCACAGGCGAGAGCCACAATGTGGATCACAAGCGTGTAGGTCAGGTACTTGGTGATGGCTTCAGGGATGCTGAATACCGTGACGCCAAGGAGGGCGTTGGGGTCTGGGTGAGGCGTCAGCGCAGTTTCATTTTGTCTCTGCACTTCCAATAGTGCTGGCCCAAGCAATTTGAAGGAAAGATTTTAGAGGGCGCAAGCAGGCGAACGGGATCGACGTGGGCACCAGAGAAGGGGGCAAGAGCGGCTCGGAGTCACGCCCGACACTCACTAAACTCGTATCCCACAGTGGGACCAGTACAGTTCTGGCTCCCGGAGACCTCCAAGCAGAACCCCAAGGTGCCGAGCTTGAGCGTCCCGGCGTAGTCGCCCGAGGAATACGTCGCTTCGAGGAAGTAGAGCGATTTCAGGAGCGGGGTGTTGAACGAGACGACGGCGAGGAGGGCGGTCGCAGCTGCGAGGAGGAGGACGCCGGGCGTGGCGGAGCGGTAGCGGATTGCCATGACGCCGCTGGTCGTAGCTCAGTCGGCTAGAGCGGCTGGGTCTCAGATGGCGCCGGGCCAACCTAGGCGAGGGCTTCTGTTGCCGCTGCTTCAAGGCGACAGCCCGAGGTGGGAAGGGGCGAGGCCGCTGGCGTAGACCGCGCACCAAGGTATGGGCCGCGAGGGGAGGTACAGCGAGGGAAGAGCTAGAGGAAGACTCGAGGGGAGGAAGGTCGGGAGATAAGCCAGGAAGAGAGGGAGGACGGGTATAGCTGTAGATGTCGTATGGATGGTCGCGTTGCTGCGGCGACGAGCTGGCAGTCGGCGAACCAACAATTGCTAGCAGGAACTTGATCCGTGGCCGCCTGCGACTTGACACTACGAACGTAGTCTAGATGGATGCGGCTCGGCGGTCGACAACGACAGTCGGCAGTCGACAGTTGATAGTGCGCGGAACGCCTCCTGCGTCACGTCCGCCTCTGCTCCTTTGAGATATCTCCTGCTGTATCGTGCCGCCCCAAGAGCGCTATAATCGACAGAACGCGGTCCCGATAGCGTCACAGAGATGTATCACGGACGACAACGGAGTATTGTCTATAATCGACGGGATCTGCAGTGAGATGTAGCTGTAGCTGTAGATACCGATATAGATATATACTTTCCACAGCCCAAGCGGTGCCGTCGCGAGGCGGTGTCTTGTCAACAGTAGTTTGGAATTTGGTTCCGTCGATATCTGAGGTTCTAATGGCTATGCAACATATGTAGCCTTGCAGCAGAAAGGTTGTGTACACCAGCTGCAGGCGCTGGGCTGCCGAAACGCCGGCCTTGTCATATTGCATAACGAGTCTTTTAGCCTACTGCATCGTGTATCTGTATCTGTATCTGATGATCTGTTCAATATCCAGACGACACTGTTGCGCCTGTCTACACGGTGGCGAAGATCCCAGCCGGTGTGCTGCCGTTATGGTATCCCATCCGCCAACATTCCAATATCCTTGATATGACATCCTATCGACCGCCTCGAGACCTACACAGCGACTTCCTTCTTCTTCTTCTTCTGAACAGATCAGCTGTCGGTCCAGGACGTGTATCGACCATCGCAGCTGACCTTCTTCTCCGGATCGGGAGTAGGCACGCCCACAGCGCTCAACGCAGCTGCGACCTCTGCTTCGTCTCTATTGCGTTTCTTCTTCTCCTTCTTGACGCTGGCGGTTGCCGCCGGCGTGGGTGCGGCGGCGGGGACCGCCTTGGGCTTCGGCGCGGGGGTGATGACCGGTGCAGGCTGACGATCAGCCGTGCATCAAAGGAACAGACAGCAGGTGCCTCAAAGGAATAGACAGCAAGGGATAGACAGCAGGTGCATCAGAGGAACAGACAGCAGGCGATGGGAGGGAACAGAGGCAGGGGAAGAAGAGGGAGTGACATACCGGCACGTCGTCGTCCGAGTCGCTATCGCTAGAACTAGAGTCCGAGTCGTCGGATGCCTCGGGCACGACAGGGGCTGGAGCAGGGTGCTGGAGCAGATCAGAAGAAGCGCATGTCGGGCCCAAGAACCGGCCGTACCTCGAGCGCATTCTTGTAGTTGGTGTCATTTACTTTGTACTGCGAGTGTGCGTCTTCGTACGCTGCGTCGTACACCTGCGAAGCGGTGTCAGCGCTGTCCCTTGCCCGCCTTGGTTTCCTTGTGACGCCTTGATCTGGCACACGGTGGTGGTGGTGATGATGATGATGGGGGGGGAGGTCCCGCGGATGATGACCGACTCACCTTCTTAGACGTATCAGGGAGTTCCTTCCACATCTGCGAGATGATGCCCAGAACATCCTTGTACGGCATCTCGGGATTCTTCTTCCTGATCTCCTCCCGGATCTCATTCTGGAACAGGATATACGCCGACGGCGGCCGCTTGGGCGCGTTGGGGTCCTTGGGCTTCTTGGGGCGCTTGACACGGATCTTCTTGCCGTCCTCGCCGACCGCCGGAGTGGTGGGCGCTGGCGCAGAACCAGGCGCAGAGTGCGCAGAGGTGATCGCGGCGAGCGTGGTCGGGAGGAGCGAGGGGTCGATGGCGCTCACTGTGTGCGGGGAGAGACGCGCATAGTCCTCGATGACGGAGATGCAGTGTTTCATCGCTGCTGCAATCTCACGGAAAGATGCGATCATCTATCGAGTCAGCCGACAACGAGACACGAGTGACATGGGTGACATGGTGATATGAGTGACATGGGTGACATGGGTGATATGAGTGACATGGTGAGACGGGAGAAGTGAAGACTCGTGCCACGTCGGGACACGGTTGATGGGTTTGGAGGGGTCTGGAGGAGAGATTCTTCGGTGTCATTGCGAAGAACTAGGACCCACCTCGAGCCGCCTGGCTTCCATCTCGTTATAGGTCGGTCCGGACATGGTCGGGCTCGACAGGCTATAGGCGTGACGTGCAAGTCGACCACGACGGACATGGTGTATGATCCGAGACGACGGGAAGCGACGGCGGGGCAGAAGGTGCGCAAGGGACCTATCGTCAGCTACCTGGACTGCGTCGTCATGTACGCCGTGGACGGTATACGCACGGTTAGACAGGTGTGACTGACTGGGTGTGGACGACCTCCACTCGAGGATGTATTTGCAGTAAACAAAGGCAGACAAGAGTCGATTAGGAAGTGGTGCGTAGTGAATAAAACGATTAGACAAGGGGGGGAAAGCTAGTCGCCCGGTTGCACGCTTTCGCCGCGTCTAATAACCCCGTTTTCCCATTCCCAGCCGTGGTAGTGTTGGCATTTGAAATCAAAACACTCTCAGTAAACCTTCTTCGTAGTGTCGGCCAGATAATTTCCTAATCGAGCTATAGCCACCCGAAAACCCGTAGACGAGGTTTTTCTAGACGCGCGCGGCCAGAGAATCCCGATTAGGGCGGAAATCGTATTGCCAATTACAAAACGCGGGGAGGAGGGATGGCCGTTGTTTGTTATTAGCATTCGAATATTCGATCCCCCCGTTTGTAGTGGCGATGAAACCTGCCTGCTTTGCGGTTTCAGATGGGCTGTGCAAGCTGGGGCTCCGATCTCTCCTTGGCGGTCGGCACGATCAGAGTGTCGTGTGCTCTGTCGGCTTCTCTGCTATAATACCAGCATTGACGACGGGAGGATTCACGTCGCTCAGTAATAGAGACGCTGGTCACCGCATCGAGAACACATCTAAAGCCGGCACACCTCAAGAGGCAAGTGGCCATCCGCTACTCAAAGGAACCGAGACACGAGGTCTCACATCCTTGGGAAGACAGTGAACGTCGATTCTTTCTTTTCACCCATCGCCGTGATCGACAGACGAGAGTATTATCACGATGAGCTATGGCCTACCAGCAGACTCCGGCTCCCAAAGCCGCCCTGCGTCGTATTACGACACTCAGCAAGCTCGGCTCAGCCACCCTCCGCAAGACCCGCACAAGCCCCTAAACCACCTGTACTACGAATCGCCATACGATCGCGACGAACCATTCGACGTGCGGGCGGACTTTGACGGCAATGGTCCGAGATGGAGCGAGCTGTATGGGGCGAATCGAGGAGATCCAGTGCTTGATTCAGCAAGGGAGACTGGGAGGTTGGTCTGGTCACGATTCGCCGGTCACCCTCCTTGGTGTTCAGGGGCGCGAGGAGCTGGAGCTGACAGCCATCCTAGTGTCAAGGGAGACTACCGGCCAGTCAGCACGCACATTGCACCCAATGGGTATGGGGTACCGAAATCAGCGATGGGCGAGACGTCGCGAGAAGAGATGGTTTCTGTCCCGGTTCTCGGTCCAGAGTGAGTGCGGTTGCCCCGACCCGTTCTCTCACCAGCCCATCGTTCTCTCATAGCCCCAACCTCCTCCTCATCCAACTCATACTTCTCGCCCTCATTCTCGGACCTTCAGAATGGGATAGGCCTGATGTGATGAAGATGGCAGAAATCAGAGCTGCACGAACTCTCACGCCGGGGCCAGGCAGAGCTCAAGCAAGAGCGGCGAGGGCTTGCGTGGCGCGCCTGGACACGCGACCAGCGCGGCTTGTGTGGCGTGCACTGGCTCACTCGGAGGGCCCTCGTATTTGGTCTCTTCTCCTTTGTTGCAGCGTGAGTCGAGTTCCTACAGCAACCCGATCTGGATACTCAGTAAAGCGAGTCTCTTGAACATCACTCTTCCTGATTACTGTGATGAAACAGCGGCGCAGACTGACTGATCAGAGCAGCCTGGTTGTGACACTGTACTTTACCCTCCCCCGCGCACCACACTTCAGCTTCTACGAGCCAGATCCATTTACAGTGGACAACTCGACCGTCTCTTTCAGCAGGACGCCGACCAATTTCTCCTTCACCGGTAACCTCAACCTCCTTGGTATGTTTCTCCACCTTCCCGTCTCTGTTTCCGCTGCTCTCACTGATCATGGAATGATAGCCGATTCGACCTCCTCGTACCTACCGGTGCGATTCTCGAACATCCAGACCACTCTCCTCGACCTGGACACTGAGAAGGTGATCGCTACGGGAAACTCGGGGAGGCGCAAGTTGGCCCACGGGTCTAGTGAACCTATTGTGCTGCCTGTGCAATTTTCATACAGTGCCGTCAACGCGTCTGACACGACTTGTGAGTTGGGGTGTCTCTTTTGTCTGTTGTGTCTTGTGTCTTGTGTCTTGTGTCTTGTGTCTTGTCTGTTCTCTGTTCTTTGTGATCTGTTATCGCTATGCTCCTCCCAACTCACCCTTCATTCGTCTCCACTCGCCACCAGCCCCTTTCCAAGCGTTCAAGCCCGACTGCTCGCCTGAGCTGACGACCAGGGAACGACATGTACACTGCCTGCGGGCACCTGTGGACCGGCACAGTCCGACCCGGTGAGTCTCCCTCGGATACCACGAACCGCCCATGACGAGGAGGAGGAGGAAGAGGAGGGGGAGGAGGAGGAGCTGATGCGCCCAGACCTCAAGTTCCGCCTCGAGGTCAAGATGCATATCGTCGGGCTGGTGACGCAACCGATATCGGAGACCCAAATCAGCGACGTCGCTTGCCCGTTTGAGCTCTCGGCGAATAGTGTTTGAGCGGTCGCCTGACCTGGACATTATGAGGACATTATAATGTGCTTTCTATGCACGACTGTATCGGACCTGTGTGGGCGGTGCCTTCGATCTTCAACACGACGAGGATTATCGTGCATGTTTCTGTAGGCAGTAGCCATTGGTGTTTCAAAATGAAACGGGCATGGATGTTGGATGTGATTGCCAGAACCGTGGCCGCTTCGGTACCTGATGTGATTGTGTGCAAGAACTGTATACGCCCATGCATATGCATCTGTCAGCGTTCTGAGTGTTCTGAGCGCAACTCCAGCTCCCATTCATCGTGCTCCAGCTCCTATTCATCGCGCATCAAGCCATCGCCTCCCAACCTCGATTCGGTCGGTCAACCACCTAACTTCCACCGCCACCTTCCCCGCCCCCGCCCCCCGCCCCATCACGCTCTCCCGTCCGAACCGCACCGTCCACCTCGTCCCTCCAGACCCACCAATCTCTCCCCTCGATCCCTCTGGCCGCCAGCCTCGTCGCGTCGTCACGGTCCCGCTCTTCCTCGGCGATCTTCTCCACCCAGCCCTGTTGGACCAGCAGTCCATTCAGACGCATGAATCTCGCCAGCGCTCGGCCGGTATGCGCGAACTTGGCCACCACTTGGCGTCTCCTGTCCCGTCCGTCCCGTGGCTCCAATGACTCTGACTCGAATGCCTCTACTGGTTCCTGCAGGTTCTGTGGCTCCGATGCCAGAACGCCAGATTGTAAACGCCCGGGATCCGCCCGTGCAGTGGCTCTGATACCGTGGTCGCGGGAGTAATGCGTCGACCGCCACTCCCATGCAGACCACCACGCCATCCAGCCGCGTTTCGCATATTCCCGCAGACCATGCTCGAAGAAGTAGTTCGTGATGAGGTACGCCGTCTCGTCCTGCACTTTCGTCGACCAGCGACGGTGGAACGTATCGGTAATCGCGAAGAGATCGATCGGCTGTCTAGAAGCCGAGGATAAAGCAGGGGACGCGGATGAAGCCGGAGCCGCGGACGGCGTTGAAGCAGACGACGAGGGGGAAGGTGGGAAATTCTTCCGACTGATCAGCATGACGATGGTATTGTGCAGTGTTCGGCTCGACGGAGAGACATCCGGACAGTGCTCGACGAAACGGTCGATCAGTGCCCAGCATCGGGTGACCATTTGTCCTTGGGAGAGCCGACCATCACGCGACGCGTGGCCGTCCAATGGTATCCCAGCGGTCTCAGAGGACGATAGTCACGGTAGTCCCGGCAGACACTTTATCCGTGCTCGCCTTTGGCGTTTGTACTAAGGGGTGTGGTCGAGACGGTTCATGAGGTCGAGATGGATCAACAGAAGTTATGGGATCTCCTGGATCGGGAAGCGAACAACAATATATCAAGTAGAGATGCAGCGTCTTCAGCAGCGCATCTTGTCGGTCCGAGCGAGACGCCATTGTCCGCACGAGACATCGCCCCATTTCATCTAGAGCAGTCCGAAGTGGCGGTGGTGGAGACTCAGGCGTATGGTTCAACAACGTATGGTGCAGGTGTCGAAGTAGGTCCGAGTGCGAGAAATTCGGCCGCAGAAACGCGAAGGGCGGATGGATGCGGATCATGTGGAGATTCGGTAACCTCGCGTGTTGGATTGGCGAATCCGATCGCGATCGCGACGCCGTAGTCGTGTTCCATCTCCGCGCCAATGTCGTCGGTACGAGCCTCCGGCGCATCATGTACTCTTCGATGGTAGGTATGAATCCAGCACATCCGGTTCTGCGTGCGTAGCTGATCAGGTTGAGGCCGGCAATATCGGTGAAGTGTTCCGGCCGACGAAGGAGTTCACGAAAGATATCGCGCACGGGGGGTGGGTTGCTACGGGACAATATCCGTTGAACATAATTGCTCTCCGACTGGCGCAAAGCAAATGTTCGCTGAGATCTAGATGAAGGTTTGGAAGGGAGGACGGAATGCGGTGAGACAGCGTTTTGGCCAACGGAGTCCTGGCTTGCATTGCTGGCGTCGTCGATTGAGATTGTTCCCTTCTGCGGCGATGACTGCTCAACAAGGAGCAAAGGTTCGGGGGAGGGAGAAGGGGCCGTCTTGTGAGTGCTGCTTTGGGAGTCTCCAGCCTCAGCCGGCGGGCGTCGAGCATGAGCTGACGGTCCCTCCCGATGCCGGGAACTCGCGGGAGCAGGACGAGAGACAGGCGAACTGTCCGCCAGGGAGAGACGTCTAGCATCCGCGCGCTGTAAGGGCGGAGCAGGTATGGGTATGTCGTCGGGCGAATCACGATAGACTCGAGGTTGTGAGCAAGTCCCAAATTGCCGGCGATCGCCTTTCGGTGACGCCCACCTGGATAAAGTCTCTCGCCTTGAATTGGACATTAGCTGACGAGGTAAAGGGAGAAGGACCGCGCTTATGACGATGGCGACTCACATTGTCGCTGTGCGAGCTTCTGGTCGTGTAGGCCGCGATTTGCGAAGACTATGACGAAAGTTAAGGTCGTCGATGAGGTTCAGTCTTGGGGTATAGATGTTTGACCGGATCCTGCTGACTTCTCGCGCGACTCTGAGAGAAGGGATTTCACTGGGAGGGGTCGCATTGGACAGCGGGACGAGGCGCTCTATACTGGCAGCAAAGTCTGTGGTTGACAATACCGGCTGTCCGTCGGAATCGGCCCGTCCACTAGCCTTGCTTGGCATCAAAGGAAGGGGAGCGCGTCGTCCCCGTTTCGTTAGAGGTGACCTGAGGCGACGGATCTGCGCAGAATAAGGAGCGTGTACTGAACTGGGTGGCAAGGGTGAAGCGTGCCATGTCATCGAGGGGAGGTGGAGAGCCGTCAGGGAAGAACCCGCGGCATCCGGGACATCCGGGGGTGTCGTGTCGTCCAACAGATGCGCGAACATGACATCGTCCCGGCGATGAGAGAAAGAAGGCTTCATAAGTGCTGCGAACGCGCTGGCGAGAGATTGATACTGGGACGAAATTGATCGGGAGCCTTGTGATCCCTCGTGTTCAAGTTTAGCAGTCAGCACAGGGAGGCGCTGCCCAGGCATGGACTGAAGGACAGGCGGTCCATTGATAGACATTGGAGTCTCAGATGAGTTATCCGCGCCGGCATATGGCAGCATAGATAATCTTTGCCCCAAAGAAGCCTGCGGCAGCGCGTCGACCGTGTTGCTTAGTGACAGTGACATCGATACCGGACGACGATCCCTCACCCCTGTCGTTGTCCTCAGACGGAATGGGTATCTCCAGCCGCCGCCTGGGAGGACGGACTGGTTTGACCTGGACTCGCGACAGACAAGGAAGAAGGAAATCGAACGGCAGATCCGACCAAGAGAGATCAGACCCTCGCGTTGGGCGGCCGCATTGTCGGAGAGACGACAGGCGGAGGGGCATGAGCCGGAGGGTCGTCAACCACCTACGATCTCAGAGCATGGATCGCTGTGGCCTTGCGTGCTTCGGACGATGGCGATGGCGATCGAGAGAGAGAGAGAGAGGCAGGGAGGGACCGTTAGACGTCGTCTCGAGAGCTCACTTTGGATGAAACTTGGGCATTCCGTTGGAATTCGCCGCTCATAGGCAGCATGGGAGAAAAGCAGGAAACTAACTTGGGAAATACACTAAAGCCAGACGGCCGGACCGGGTCCGATTGTCCCTGCGCTCCCCTGTGCGGCGACGCCACTGCCCCTTGGTTCGCCACCCTATCGGCTCTGATAGTGCATAGTGCATAGGGGCAGGACAAAGCATAGGGGCAGGACAATGGAGGACGCTGCCACATGGTGGCATTGGCTCCACCGCCATCTGCTACTCAAAAGTCGACGCAGCCAGATCCCAATTCACTCCAGGGGGGTGACGCAGACGGCCGCGGGAGGGAAGGTGGGGAGGGAAAGAGGGGAAAGGGGCGGGAGCGAAGAGGGAGGCGGGGGGGAAAGGAGGAGGAGGAGGGGGAAGGAGGGTCAATGCACGTTCCTGAGCGAAGAGACCAAGGGGCCACCCGTGACGTGGGCACTTGGTTCCGGATTGACCCGCCCCTGTTTTGGGACTTTTGGTATTCGGACCCTACTTAAGACCCAACCGCTCAGGCGACCCTCCCGCCCTTTTAAGTATCCATCCATTCAGAAGGCCTGCTATTCAGCTCACAAGTTAACGACCAACCCACCAACCACTACTACACCACCTACCGCTACCACTGGTGCATTCCGCAATGGAGTTTCTACCGCAAACGACGGTGCCGCCGCCGAAGAACCTGTTCCCCTGCTTGGCCACCATCTCCATCCACCCTCCCGCCCTCGAGACCAGGGGCCGCCGCTTGTCGTCGGGCAGTGGTGAGGACGAGACGTCGGGCAACGCGCTCACCCGGGTCATCTCGGGCGGTAACCGCAGGCAGACCTCGTTCGGTCCCACGGCGGACTGGCAGGGCGAAGGACAGAGGCGCAAGTCGACGGACCAGGCAAGGCCAAAGATCGCTGGAGAGGAGGGAAGGTGGTACTGGCGAGTCCAGGCCGGTGTGAACGACGTAGGTGCTTTCGTGACCCCATGGCCACCTTCCTTCCCGCCATTACTTCCTTCCTCTTCCCACACACTTCTGCTTGACATGTGTGCGGGTGGATCATCACATTGAGGTGCGGGCGGATCATCACATTGACGACTGCGCAGACTCAGCTCGTGCTCCTGCCGCTCAGCCAGCCGCCGAACCCGCTTCTCACCTCGCTGCCTGCTCCGCTGAGCCAGGCCATGCCATCGCACTCGACCTCCTCTGCTCCTGGCCAGTCCACCGAGGCTACTGCCACCGGCACTGCCGAGGGCAAGGAGGGCTTCGGCGACAAGATCAAGCACCTGCTGCATATCGGATCTCACAGCTCCACCTCTACCAACGCTCCCGCCGCAGAGCCAGCCAAGAAAGAGACCACCAGCTCGGCCTCGACCGACGCGACTGCCGTCGATACTATTACCGACCAGAATGCCGGGGGACAGCAGGTAACTCCGGTCGGTGGAGCGACCATTACCGACGCCAACGCCGAGAGCAACTGGCCCGGTATCATCTACGGCGACAAGCTCGGCGCCATCATCGTCGACCTCAAGGCAGTTGACAAGAGCAAGGTCACGTTGGGCCAAAGCAAGAGGAAGGGCTGGACCGTCCTGGTCCAAGTGAGTGCCATGTGCTCCATCATCCTACATTTCGTCTCTTCTTTGCTCCCCATCTCTCCTACCGGTCTTCCTTCTCCGCCTTCCTTCCTCTTCCTTCCTTCTTGTTTCCTCTTCCTTCCTTCCTTCCTCTTCCTTCCTTCCTCTTCCTTCCTTCCTCTTCCTTCCTTCCTCTTCCTTCCTTCCTTCCTCTTCCTCCCTATCTTCCTTCCTATCTTCCTTCTTTCCTCTCCCTTGCTTCCTATTCTTTCCTTCCTCTTGGTTCCGTTCCTTGACTTCTTTGACGTTTCGCCTTTCCCTTGCTTTCATGCTTCCCCTTTGTCTACCTTTTCCACCCGTCTCACTTCTTCCCTTCTTCGTCTTGGCCTGGTCTCCTTGGTCTTCTCTTCGCTTCCGATCCACTCGGCACCTGTCCATTTCCCCTTAAAGTGTTGCCTCGCCTTTCCTGCTCGCGTTTCCTGTGGACTATGCAAATGAAGCAGGATTGACCACCCGCAGATCGGCTCCTCAGGCACTCTTCCTCTGGGCAGAGAAGTGCCCAAGACTGGCAGCATCAAGTTTGAGTTTGACAAGGAGTGGATCGGTGCGAAGGGGTGAGTACAGCTCGCTACAGGCATGATCCGCCCCATCCCATCTTCAGTTCCACATCTGATCAGGAAAACTATCTCACGCCATCCTGACCACATCCCGTGGTCGGACTCATCCGAAGCACTCTTGTCCTTTAATGCTCTTGTGACCCTGTGATCTATGAGGGATAAATTAGCAGCTGGGCTGACTTGCTCTGCAGCGAGGCCGAACTGCTGCACTTCTACATCACCTCCGCCATCGAGAACGACCTCGCCGGTGCGGCGGCCAAGCCTGCCCCGCAGAGCACGACGTACCAGCTCGGCAGCCACACCGCTGGCGCAGGCAACGCTCCGCTCGGCGAGGTTGCGCCTGGCCCGTAGGCTGAACGCGCTCTTGTTTGTAATGTTCAAGATCGAGTCAACGAGTACGAGAGAGTTCACGTTAAGACGTGAGTGCATGATCAAACCGGGTGATCAGAGGGAGAACGAAGGAGAGGGAAGCGGATTAATCGGTCACGCGACCAGGCTACTGCTGTAATATTATCGTGCGAAGTACGAAATCGGCGTATCGACGAGTCAAGTTGCTAGATATCCATGAGTGATGCAAATTTCTTCCGAGTGTCTAAGACCGACTCTGCTAAACACATGTTCAAGGGCTATACAGACTGGGTACAGGTTTGGATCAAGCCGTCACGATGTGAACCTGTTGCATTCGAGATAAGGCCGTATAACTGGCAAATCACACTGGTGGATACTCGCAATCATTGCCGCGTATCCTATCGAGCGCTCGACTGTCTGTTGCGTTGACCTGCAAAGATCTGCCGTATATACTCGAAACGTCTCCTTGCAAGGCACCTAGCATCTAGGGCTGGTGTACCGGCTGCGAGCGGGTCAAGCGATCAACTTGTCAATATCGACCTCTTTGCCGCCGCTCGTCAAGCACGCCTCGATGACTGCGAGGTCCCACAGGGAGCCCCTTGGCGTGCCGTAATCTTCTTCGTCGGCCGTGCCGGCTATCTTGCGCGCAAACATCTCAATCTCCACGCTGACGCCGACGGCGTCTGACGTCTCTCTCTGCACCTCGCCCTTCCCCTGGCCGCCGTCCCCTTGGCCGTTGGCGCCGTAGGTGGTCAGGACCCACCCGTCGGCGCCTTGGGAGAGGAGGAGTTTCCCATTCGTGCACGTCACCTCGATGTGGATGCGCGGATTGGGCGAGGCGGTGTCCGGCGTAGCCCACGTCAAGAGGATCTGCCCGCTGGGCAGCGAGCGCCCAGCAGCGACGGGCATCTGCGACGTCGACCGGATGGTGTGCAGCGACGTGGGCGGGCCGTGGGGGTCGACCGCTGCCGACTTGGGAGGCAGCGCGATGGCGAGGACGGTGTCGTGGGGAGGGAGGTGGGTGCGGTGCAGAGACGCGGTGGAGATGAACCTCGATGGCGGGTCGGGGAGGATCACACGCAGGGCAGCAGCTTCGTGGACCCCGCCGTCGAGGATGAAGCCTAGGCACATCAGTCGGGAAGCCCTGCTCTCAACCGCGCTAATCATCGGCATGCGGCGTGCCAGTGGCCGACACAAGATGACGGGCAGGGGCAAGAGTGGGGAGTGGGGAAACAGCGGAACCGCGAAATTGGACCGAGACCGGCAACTCACCACCCTGGTAGTCGGGGATAGTACGCCACTCGGTCGCAATCCATCGGCTCCCATCAATGACCACACTCTCCTGCTTCTGCTGCCAGTAAAGGACCGGCCCGAGCTTGCCCGACTTGATGATCTGTGCGGCTTTGCGGATGATCGGCTCGTGCGCCCAGTCTGTCCGGGAAGAACGGAAGCACACCATGCGTCAGCTTCCTGCCAAATGCCGCACTGCTCTAACTGCGCCTATGTGTCGTTGGTCTACATGGGTACGCCTGATGCAGGCAAGGAGGTCCATCACTGTCCGAACCCTGCTGCTGCCGCTGTTTGGGAGCTGCACAGGGAACGAGAACGAGGTCGGCTGTAGCAGACAGAGCTGAGACTTACTCTCTGCGACTCTCCAGATAATCCCCTTTGGCGCATACTCCTTCTCGTACGTCTCGATCAGCGTTTTCGCACTCTTGACGTCCTTCCCGACCGGCTTCTCCGAGAGGACATGCTTGCCCGCCTGCCAGCACTGGACGATGAGGTCCGGCTGGCTCGTAATCGGGAGCACCATCAGGACCGCCTCGACCTCCTTGTCCGCCAGCACCGCTGCCAGCCCGTCTGGCCCGTGGAACGCGCGCGGAGAGAGCCCGCCCTCCTTGGCTGACGAGAGCAGCTTCTCGGACGACGAGGACGAGCGCGACCAAATTGAGTGCAGCGTGACCTCGGGCGACGAGACCAGCACGGGCAGATAGGCGATCGTGGCGAAGACTCCGGAACCGAGGAGTGCGACTCTGACGGGCATCCTGAAAGAGGTCCAAAGCGGTGTTGTGGCTGAGCTGTGAGGTATGGACAGAAGTGCCAGAGGCAGAGAGTGTAGAACGAGCCTGGTATCCCAAGATCTAGCGGGAAAACGCTCCCGGCTAAATCCGCCCTACCCGTCCATACCCGTTTTGTTTTTGTCTGCCCGGCCGGCGATTACAAAGTCGCCAAGCCATTAGCTGGGCTCATTAGGATTTCCTCTCTAATGAACAGTTGCCTACGTGCTGGTGGCAGCGCACGGACCGGTTGTGGCACCGGGACTCGCGGACAATGTGGAACTAAATGTGGCAGCCTGGGAGCAGCTCGTAGCGTTCCTCAACCGCAACCAGTGGGCAGGTACTGGGCAGACCAGGCCGCACTATGGTTCATGCATTATTGAGATATCGCTACAGTCAATTCAGACACCAATCGACCAACGACCATATCAGTAGCGGACAAAACTCGTCTTCACAACAAGCATCCGTATACCCCGCATGACCGCAGTTGGAAGCCCTCGAAGGCTAGTCTCATTCCTTTCAACAACATGATTGTGAGAGATCGTCACTCCACACTGACGATCTCCTAGCAATTCCATCCTTAGCTTCTCGCCGAAAACCAATCTTCACTGCTCGACACAGGCAACAGCCTCAGGCATTCATTGCTTTCGCACAGACGATGAGACACACCATCACGCGGTTAGACGATCTCGCTGAGCTCATAATTCGTTCCACGTCTGCCGATGGACATTGTTTTCCGAACCCTTACCTGAAGGATTTGGCTGGCAAAGGATCATCCAGAAATATTGCCGATTGGCCGGTGGTGCCTTCTTGCCGACCTTTCTTCCAACTGGAGTATCAAGCGTACTTTCCATATTGGGCTCGAAGGACCTCTGTGAAGCACGGTGTCTCTATCTCAAGCCGGCGTGCCGAGCATGGCGGAGAGACAACGCCCATTGTTCTTGGGCGGCGAGCGCGCCACTTGGTTCACTATAAAGAAGGGCCGTATCGTCCTCACGGCCCCTCCAGGCATGTCATCCTCGGTGCTGTCTTATCTGAAATCTTCAATCGCCACCACTTGGTCGCGACTTTGTCGCAGCCAGACCACTCACAGAAGTGCTCAGGTACCACGGGGGCTACCTTTGGAACTCGTCGAAAGCATCTACGAGCGCCTCGAGTGGCGCGAGAAAGTGGCGTTTGCCCAGACGTGCTCGGACTTCTATTACTTGTTCGGCCGCGATGTATGGGTACTTCCGGGGGGGCTCGTCCCTGCGGATTGCGAGTCTCACGTCAGATGCCGACAGCGTGCTACAGGGTTTGCGGATCCGCCGTCCCTGTTGAAACCACTTGGGGTGTCGCGGGAACCGCGCACACTGGTGATATACAGCACACGGCAATCACGACACCGATCCAGGGCCCCGAATGACATTGGCACAAAGTTTTTGTCAAAGGTCACCGACGTCATCGTGGACGAGCACTTTCTCCTGCAGCCAAAGAGAAAGGCCCTGTGGTCGGGGGAGGCCCTGTGGATTTTCTCCCAAATGCCCAAGAAGTTAAGCATCCAGATGTTCTGGCCGTCACGGAGGAGCTGTCCCCAGTGCAGCTGGATGCTTGCTTCAGACCTGCACGACTGTCTCAGTTCCCAGTCAACGGTGGAGGTGCACTCTCACACGTCGGGAACGGCGAAAGACTTTGACCTGGAAGATCTCTGGCGTCGTGATGGGTTTGTTCACACGCGGTACAACATCCACCTCCGCCAACCGCCCACTTTCCTCCAGCCAGACTCGGGAGACTTTGTACAAGACGCCCCTGCCCGCGCCGAAGCCGTTCGGGAATTCCTCGAGTGGACACGGCCTCACAATAGAGCGCCAGACTTAAGTATATTAGTTCTGAACATCCATGGATTCAAGCATGGTACACTCGCCTCCCTCAAGACACACAGTCTCACCTGGACAACGGCAAGCCGTCTCGTAGACTGCACCAAAGACGGAAGTCCGGTCGACTCAGAAGCTACCGCCCCCGCTGAATACCGGGACATAATCACTCTGTATGAGGATGGCGGTAAGTTGACATGTCCTAACCGCGCAAATCCCCAAGACTACGCTGAGGCGCGTTATAGTGGATCCAGTGAGATATGTACCTCCAACCGGGCTATGGTACGGTGGCAATCCACCAAATCCGCCAATCTGGTAGGATTTTGCCCCCCTCCCCAGATAGTACTGACCAATTACCATCACGAACTTGCCCAAATGTACATAACATATTTATCCGAGTCAATTTCTTCTGTACATGTACCGTACACTATTCAACTGTATGTACGGCAGCCGTTACCAGATCCGAGAGGTTGTCATTCCATGACAAACCTCCCTCCTCCCAGCCGGCTCCTCCCACCGCATCCCTCATGCGCGCGAACCTCGCGACTTCTTCAGTCTCTCAGGAAGACAGTGTCACCAACATGCACAAGTTATGCGGCGCCCAGGCCGTCGAGATCTTCCGGCACCGCCTTGAAGGCGGGAGATGTTACACTGGAACAAAGCAAAGGAAACGTTACAGTACTACTCCGTCGTCGTTTCGACTCTCCCTCCATTCACATCGCCCTTCCTTGAAATAATCCATCCTTTGCTCACAACTCTAACATTTTGGAAGGGTTAGGCCAACGTTCGTCTCCGCACGGAGGTTGGAGGTCGGTATGCGCTCTACTTCCGAAGCTAGCCTTCCATGAGTCCTCCGAGAGCCGGAACTGATACTCGCTTCACCCGGAAGACGACCATCGGTATCGTTGTTGAGACTCAACTCCCCTAAACATGCCCAAGCTTGATATACATGGGGGATTCCCCAAAGATAGGTCGTTTGTGACGATCCCAGACCCACACGGAAGCACGCTCGTCGATGAATCTCCCCCCACCGAATACCTTAGTTTCTTCGGGGACAACACATCTCAACAGCTTGGTATGGCTTCCAGTGAGGACGGAAGCCCTGTTTCTCAGTATACACCGACTCACAGCTACGACTCTATGATGAAGACGCAGAATCCCAGACGGCAGTACCCCACGCCTCTTCCGCCGCGCTCTCAAAACCCTACTCGCTCAGCGAACCGCTCGCACTCTCTCCCTGTCATCACCCTGCCGTTAAATTCGTGGGTCTGGACCGTGATGGTCATCCGTGCGACTTTTAAAGTGGACCGGTCTTCTGATGGCTCCGCCGTCGTCCGACCGTGGTTGATCTCTGCGGCGGGGTACATCACATACGATCCGCACCACGGCATGGCCTTGCGCGGCGGTCACTTCAACCTGGATGCCCTTCGTGATTACTGCTGGATCCGCGGCCAAGTCGACAGGTTCTTGAACGAAAGCGAGAGGTGGGACATGGTCAAGCAGAGCGTGGAGCTGTATAGCCAAAGTTACCGGACCGATCGCCAGGATCCAATTTGGGTGAGCGGGCAGAGCAGTCCCCAAAGTCAAACCGCCCGCGATGGTGGCGACGGCAGCGAGTTCCAGCAGGACAGAGCAGTCCTGCACCGTTCCTCGGGCACTCAGGAACCCCCCGAAGCGCTTCGCGACTCGGCGCTCATTCTGTTCAGAGATGCAGTTCAACTGGCCGTGGACCGAGCGCGCCAAGAAGCTGTGAAACAAACTAGGCTAGCGCTCCTTTCCGGTTCACCGGCCAATCACAACGAGCACTTGTTGACCGGGCTCAACAGTCGAGTGACAGTTCAGAGTTGTCCTCCGGGTAAAGCTCATGAACTGCCCAGCGAAAGCACCTTTGAGACCCAGACAGCCACCCTTGCGTGTGATTCCAAAGTCGGATGGACGGGAACAGACGGAATTGTGAGGTGGACCACACTTTCGGAAAGAACCGAGATGAAGCGCGGACCCCGTCGTGTAGCCTCGTACAGTACATAGTTGTCTTGAAGGATGTTTGGCCCCCTTCTGATTCGAGCTGGTGGCTATCCGGCTCGCTCTAGGATCATGTCGGCACTACGGTATATGAATGTGAGACTCAGTGCATAACCCCCAAGCCCTTTGCGAAACTGCGGACCAACGAGATCATATGCGAACTGTAAGCGTGTTCAGTGCAGCCATTCGCGAAGGGCGAGTGCAAAGGGTGGGACTTACCTCACCAACCTCATTT
The DNA here is from genome assembly GCA_021527695.1 of Naematelia aurantialba. Taxonomy (NCBI): domain Eukaryota; kingdom Fungi; phylum Basidiomycota; class Tremellomycetes; order Tremellales; family Naemateliaceae; genus Naematelia; species Naematelia aurantialba. The sequence continues at coordinate 1,318,764 of JAKFAO010000006.1, forward strand.
CGCTTGTCTGTACTTGCCGGCTTGACAGAAAGAACGTCTTCGGTGCGGAGCAGTGTGGTGTACAGACCGAGTCGACGGCTGTAAGAAACAGATGTGGTCAATAGATGGAGATTTCTAGTGGGAGTCGAGTGAGAGGACTCTATGCGCTGCATGTTTTCGTTTGCGCAAAGTGGGAGCGAGGGGTCCAGACTGAGGAGGGACAAGACGGTTGCCACCAGAACACCTTCGAAGAGAGGTCCCTCACTGGTTGCCCGGTGTCTGCCCTTATCGTTCCGGCTCGTGCTCTTTTCACTACGCTTCGACAAATCGTAGCGCAGGCAGCGTTAGGAGGGCCCAGCCTTAACGGCTTAGGTTTGCGCCGAACTCCACAAAGGTTCAGGAAACAGCCCATGACCTTGTTCTTCCCGATAACCCGCCGTTCTGCGCCAGCTTGGCCCCGCGATAATCGGTGGCAAATTGGGTGCAAAGCATTGACCAAGCCCTACGCACCTCCATTTACATACTGCCTGCAGTGCTACTTGCTTTATCTGTGGGAGAATCCAGGACCGTTGGCATTTTTCGGCGTAGGCCATTGTATAGTCTCTGCCACGAGGCTTGTGTCTGTGCCACAAGGCATGGCCCTATGTATCTATGATGTCTTCGCTCCGCGATAAAGGAGAGTTGAAGTTAGCTAGGCGTTTCCGCCTTTTTAGGCCTTCTGCGTCTCGGGGAGCCGGGCGATCGACCGATCGCGCACGAAGACTGTCGACTGGCGCGCGGAGCGAGGTGGAATAAAAGTCCCAGGTCTTCACGAAGGTTCATGAAAAGACTGTGTGAGCCTCTGAGCTACCGCCCGCTTCTCGACCACGAAGTCTCAAGCATGGTGGCCATTCTTGAAGAGCACCAAAGCACCACAACGCCCCTTGTAGCCCTACGGAACAGAGAAGCACCACTCTACAGCCGTTGACAGAACGCAAGTGGCGAGTGAGCTGCGACTTCAAACTAACTCCTTCTGTACACCGCAGCAATCTTCCGACAGGCGGCTCGATCACGCTTGTTCCTCAACCACAACATGCGGCCGACCTTGACCTTTGAATTGCCCATTGTAATTTTGCCTTCTTCTGCGTACCAGAGCAGTATGCGCAGCACTCACTTCCAGCAGCCCTTTGGAGCGACATCATCTTCGCCCACTGAACATGACCAGAGCGTGAGGAGTCCCACGGAGGCTTCTACTATCACAAACACGGAATTTGCCACCGGCTCTGACCCCAGCCTGAGCTTTCGGCCACACCTCGCAGACACGCCAGCTTCTCCAATTGCAAACGAGCAAAGCATGATGAGCCCCGAGGTGGCGACTGTGCACATGGGCATTCCCGCCGAGCCTGGTCCGAGCGGTACGAGTTTTCAGCCACGCTCCGCCGCCACCTCTCCTGTTGCGGACGCAAGCCATCAGCACTTCATGCATCCCACTTGGGCTTCTGCTGCCTCAAGCCAGGACTTGGCCACTGACACGGGGTGGGCTCAGCATCAACCGGCACCCTCTGTGTCTTCGCCCGACGAGTCTCACCATGGCTGCATGGACCCAATGTGGCTGTCTACTATCCCCAACACCAGTACTAGTCAAGCGGGGGAACTCCATGGGTGGAACTACGTCTCCCCGTCGGCGATCATCCAAGGGATGAACCTTTGGTCCACGGCGACTGATACAACTGGCGGGAGCTCTCCGCTATCTCCCACCGCCTCAATGTCATCGCCGCCTGCGATTGTTCAGAGTCCCCAGAGCCCCTTGGTGGCGTGCAAGAGTCCAAGCAGCCGCTTGGTTGAGGCTGTGTGGCCCATGTCTTCTTCACCGTCCGAGACAATTCTGAGTCACACAGAGTATCAGCGACAGCATGCTCCACCGTCACCAGACCCAAAGGATCAGACAGGCATTAACCCCATGTGGTCTTCTAGTATCCCCGACATGCACTCGGTCACTCGAGTCGCCCGGCGTCCCATGTGGCAGGAAGCCCCCGCCCTATCCGTGGTTGCTACGCTCAGGCAGGGAAACCCCCACTTCTTCTTTGAGTCTGGCCGCACCATCACGTCCAATGACGGTGGACGGTACTTTCAAGAATACGAGTGGGAACAGCTGACTGCTGAAGAACACGAGGACCGCTCGACGATCCAAGAATCCCTCAACGCTGTGTTTGCGTCGCCCATAGCCCAAAACCTGTGCAACCAGGTGACGCAGGAGTTGAGTAGTCTCAGAGGTCGCCAACACCTCCTGGACCTAACTGTTCTGTTGACAACAATGGTTACCGATGCTGTCGCTCGCGTGCGGCAATCGTTGAAAAACAGCCGCGACAGGCCGATGCGAACAACAATGATCGACAACATAACTGTTCAGACAAGGCTCGGCGACGGTTACAGCTGCGTTCAGAATGACCACACGGCGCTCCTACAGTCTTTGAATAACAAGCCTAACCGTCGCCTTGCTTGTGGTCCCTTGGCAATCGATCAAGCACCAGCGATTGCTCCACCGTCAGTGGACCCTTCATTCAGGCCGCTGCGGCCACTAGAACAGCCCGAGAGGCCTCTGCTTTCCGGCACCTCCAAGGGCAAAGGTAAAGCTCGGGCGGCCAGTCCCTCGTATTGAGGGGGTCGACAATCGGGCTCAGAATTTCCATAGGCCAGTTGCTTTTGCTTGGGTAAATTTCATGTCCATCACTAGGTTGTAGACAATGGCATGCTCCTATATGAGGTGCCCAACGAGGACGACATGTCTGCCCTTTCAACGACCACCACGACCTCCTCTGCCGCGACCTCCTCTCCCGCCACCACCCCGGTGACTGCTCTCGGATGGCCCATGCACATGCTTGCCGCTCCCTTCAGGTAGTCGGCGATAGAATTTCCGCCACTGAGGTGATTCAACGATGGGTTTATTCGGGTATTCAGACGGCACGTTGCCACTGACTAACAGGTGGGTCAGCATCTGCTCTTAGCCGGCATAGGCCAATAGAGTTTCTCCGACGCAATGACAGCACGGATAGGGAAGATGTAGGCTCTCTGCTCGGCACACACTTGTGCTAGATTGTTGCCGAACGACAGACTGAAAGTTTGGTAAGAATCACTCACCCCACGGGAACTGCAGGTACCGATCCGGCACATCCTTTAGCTCTGGCAGCCAAAGCCGCACATACTCGCCTTGAGGATCGTAGTCGAACGCCTGCTTGATAGGGTTGAACTGCCTGTCGGAACGGGGATCGTTGCCTACGCCTGCTTGGTATTGCCTGTTTACGGTCAGCGCGGTCGCGTTCTGGTTTGGGGAGACGCGACATGTGGTGGAGTGGCGAAAAGACAACGAACCAATTTCCCCAACTACAAGCAATCGACAGCATCAGTTCTCGCTCCGCCTATTCTGAGACATGCACTCACTTGGAGCAGGTATCGTAGTCGACCAGGTGCATTTCGAAGAATTCTGCGCCTACCCGCCAGTCCACATACCTGACGTTTATTAGTCACTTGACGACATGCAACATGGCCACCGCCATTGCCACTCACATATCCTTCACAAGGAAGCTCGCAACATTCTGCCTGCCCCGATTGCTCATCCAACCCGTCTCCCTCAGTTCACGCATATTTGCATCTATAAACGGCACCCCCGTACGGCCCTCACACCACCGCCGGGCGGGATCGTCTGGATCATCCCACTTTGGCTGGTGCCAATCTTGGGGTTTGGGGAGCTTGTCAGATGGGTAACCTGAGATCTGGGAAGAGAAGCCGTCGGCATCGAAGAGGGTCGAGTTGGAAGGGTGGCGCGGGCTCTTGGACTTCGAGAAGCGCATGGTGGTGAGTTGGAAAAAGTCGCGCCAGAGCAGCTCGAAGATGATCCCTAAACCTGATCAGCGGAGGAGCAGAACCCAACCGCACAAGTAGTTGCGCGCGAGGAATGGCAGAGAGGGGGAGGAGGGAAGAATAGAGGAGGAAAGAGAAGGGAGGAGACTAAGAGGCTACCAACAATACACATTCCCCCGAACCACATTATCCTTCTTAACCCTCTCATGCAGCTGTCCAACCCTCCAGCCCATCTCCCTAGCACTCAGACTTCCCAAAGCGAGGTGGCCAGACAACTTGTTACTAAACCCTTCACCCACCAATCCATTCCTCGTCTGCTTATACGTCCGCGCTTTATCGCCCCCTTGCCACCCGTTCGGACTCGGGTACCCAACATATTCGTCGAGCCGTGCCAAGCCATCCGCCTCTGACCCGCAGAGTGGAATCGCGCTCTTCTCGTGTATCGGCGGGACCGAGTGTCCCTTGACAACCTCTGACCAGCCCCCTACTGGCGGGGAGTCGACCAACGGCGCGATTAGTTTAGCATATATCGTCTCGAGTGTGTCGTCAGCTTGTAGCCAGCCGCCTTTACCAGCTGGGAGGTCGATCTTCCCCAGGGCAGGGAGGCACTTGAGCTTCTGTCCATTGACGTCCACGACCAGCTCTTTGACCGATTTGGTGTCTTCCACCCATGTGGCGGTCTTTAATGGCTCCGCGAGCATCCCACCATCTAGATGTAAGCCGAGACCTTCAACCTTTTTCCGGAAAGTGGTGAACACGTCGGGCGTGTCTTTGTTTGGGTCGAATGGGAGTTTGTCGAGAGGCACGAGTGAGCGACTATCGTTGAGGCTGAGCTTCAACGTGGACGAAATCGCAGTAAGCGCCTCTTCCAGCCGCCTCTGCATATTGACTTCCTCCGTCGTCACCTCCAGCTGTGTCCAGACACCCTCGACTGAGCCCTCTTCTTGAAGCTTGCCAACCAAATTGGGCACGAGGACCTCGGGCTTCCCATAGCCGATCAGCAAGTCGCCACCTGAGCGGCGGTACGCCTCACGCAAGCCAAACACGGCTTCGCACAGGAACTTGAGCCGATGCGGGGAGGTACGGTGAAAGTCTGCCACCCGCGATCGGGGGGCATTCCGGGTTTGTGCTGGCTCATGGCGGTTTGGATTGGCATCCTGCTTGGCGATCGGGTGGGGTCGGCGAGAAGAGACGGCCGGCGCGACGTTGGGGAGATGCGAAACGTCCAGCTGCCGCTCGTCGAATATGTACAGTGGGAGGAAGTGGGTCACCTGGGAAGCAACGGAGGAGGCTGGGTTGTGAGCCAGCACGAGGGAGCGCGAGTCGTGTATGCGGAGATCGTAGGTGTGGAGGTGAATGAACGTATTCTGCTTGGACATGGTGGACGACAGTCGCTTGCTTGGGTTCTTAGGGAGAGTCCTAGAGCCAGACAGACGTCCAAGACTCAGCATCGATGTACAGATGCAAGATGTCTCATACTCTGTCTCATCGAAGCGGTCGAGACTTTTGGACGATCGGGTGACTAACCCGTCGTGCTTGCTTTACCCCGCATTCGTGCCGGAGATCGGCTGACAAGCAAAACAGGCGGCAACAGCCTTATGTACTGTCCTTGACCAAGTCTTTTGTTCTTGATACATCTGGCAAGATAAACGCATGCAATACTTCTAGAGCTGCGTCTATCATACTTCTGTCATATACTTCTGCGATTTTCTGCGATAGCGGTGACCTGGGCAGGCTCGCCAACCGGAAAGATCCTTGAGATGCAGATCAAAGCAACTTCTCAAACGCCGCCGCCATTCGGCCCAGCACCTCGGCCTCGCGCTTCGCCCACTCTGCGCCGACCTCGCGCCTCACCTGCACCATCTTGGCACTATCCACGGCTTTGATGGTCATCTTGAACCCGGCTGAAATGGGCTTATGGTCAGAAGCTGTGGTTTCGTAACGCTGGTAGTGCAGGGTCTGGATTCGAGGGGATTTGGTGTGCAGGATGCGATCGCACCTGATCGAGGTTTAGCATTCTCATTTCATCGATCAAACAGTTGGGTGGGTTGGATGGGCGCCCATCTGAAGGAATTATGACTGGGCTCCCTCACAAGCGATAGCAGGCGAGAAAGAGCCACGCACCAAGCAGGTATTCGCCGCTTCTCCGAATTATCATAGTCATCCGAGCCTTTATCATACTTGTACGTCGGTGGAAATTGTATAGGCGGCTCGTCAAAGCTCCTGAGTCTGAAGGAATGATTCGTCCGCATCTCTCTGCGCAGCTGGTCGTGTTCCAGCAGGAAAGCGAGGTCGTTTGCTGCGATACTTGACAATACGTTTTCGCGGCGCTGGTCGATTCGGTACTACATTCATTAGCAAGAAGGTTACCATTAGCCGAAGGTTCAAGGGAGGCGGGTCAGTACATGATTCTGGCATGGCGAAACGGAATCAGGTGCGGGAATGATGGCCCAGAGAGGTAATCGTCGGCCCAGGAGAAGGGCTGAGTGAGGATTTGCCGTTGCCGTTTGGCAGAGCGACCCATATGTGTTGAGGAGAGGGTGAGGAGATGTTGGGTTGAGGCGAGGGGAGGGGAAGAGATTGTGTCGAGGTGATCCGAGGGGACCAGGGAGAAGAGGAGCGGTGGGTATCACGGAGGACGGAGAGGGGACGGAACGCACATTCAAATCCCCATTGAGGATCACCATCTCATGGTCAAGAATCGCAGTCCCATCACCACCATGCACAAACGGCAGATCGTCCGCGGGTGAAAAGATTGCTTTATCTTCCATGATCCCGCCTAAATCGGCGTTCCGATCGGCCTTTTGGCTCTGTCCGGCGGCGAGGTGGACGTTGATGAAGCAAAGCGAGGTATCGTCGATGACTAATCGCGCGATGATGGCGCCCTGTGATTCGTCAGCGTCAACTTCCAGCAGCCAGCAGCCAGCAGCCAGCAGCTGACAGGTCACTGTGAGTGCACTCGTTCTCGTTTGTGAAGCCGAGAAAGAGAGAGTGGACTCGAGATGGAGATGGACAGACCTTGTTGCCATAGATACCGCCAATTCCACTGATATCGTAAGCTCACAGGTCAGGTGCGGCTAGGGTGAGGTCACTGGGACTAGGGCGACTACGAGGCGCAGGATCCTAGGGACACGTCGGAGCTCACCGTTTCACCGTACAGATATCCATATCCCTCAACCCGTCCTTCTCCGATGACTTGACGAATATACTGGTGAACAGCCCGACCAGGCTCTCCGAGTGGATCTTGACATATGGGCAGTCGGGGCCGGCAGCCGCGCGAACAGCCGATGTGAGCTTATCGAGCCATTGCCGGTACGCATACGACACCTTGTCGTCGGTTGTGCCGTCTTTGTTCTTGCCGCCGAATAGGAGGGTCTCTACGCCATGTCAGTACAATTTCAAGTTTGCGATACTTTCGGGACAGGGTTGTACCGGTGGAAGAGTGAGAAAGAGGAGGGACCAGGGAAGAGGGTTGGGGAAAGAAAGAGGGGGGGAGAGGCAACCACGCTTACTCGCTGTGAGCTTCTTGTTGCTAAGCGGAATGACCTCTTGAAAGCCAAAGACGATGATATCCGGACTCTCGACACTGGTAAGCACGCGATTTAAAAAGGTCGCATTCGCCTCCTTGCCCGATAAATCCGTCGGTTTTGCAGAATCAATGTTCCATGAGCAAACGAGGATGTTGATATCTCGAAACGAGCAGTAATCTTCCTGTCGTAATTCCATCTGCTTATCTAATGTTCCTTCAGACCGACCTCATATATGGAGGGCAAGTATGACGGATGACGCACCGATCCAGTCAACAGATAAGAGACCGTCCCAAGCTCGCAGCGAGTCTCTCGTGCATGACCAGAGGCAAAATCGCCCCGACTATCTCGTCAGCTGCTGTAGTGGGATGTATGCCTCGGCGATCATACCTGCTCTGGACTCCAGGGATCCACAGTCAAACATGTGATCGGGTACTCTCTGCTTGATCAGTTGAGTGTTCATTTCGCTCTAGAATCTAACCGCATCGACCTCTCAAACTCACCGGTGCGCCAGCCAGACGTTGGTGGTGAGCCATGGCCTCTCTGTGATATCATAGACGTGAATCTGGCCTTTCCGATTCCCCGCCCATAGTCGGTCGCCAACGCCTTCTAGCGATAGGATATCGGTCGCCGAGATCTTCAGTACTTGGACACAGGTCATGTCCGCCGCATTCCAGATAGACACGAACCCCCCTTCGTGGCCCAGCAGCACCTCGTCCGGCTTCATAGGCATGACAGTGGCGGATGTTACTGCGCCTGTCCATTCCGAGGTAAACATTGTCGTCGGCGGTGGCGATGCTCCTTCGACGCACGGCTGGTGTACCCGGATGGTAGGGCCCTTTGACGCGGCCGAAGTGGTGGATCGCGCGGCGGGTCCTGTCGACGTCCATAGCTGTCCGCGAATCATCTTGGCAAAGTTCAGTTTATCGGACACGCGTACCGTTCGTAATAGAGTCGGAACGTATCGGTCTTCCAACCTGGTCGACTTGTCATTCGTGTCAAAAACACACAATTTCCCCCCTTCCTCCAACGTCAAAACATAGTGCTGATGGCGGAAGATGTAGATGACAGCCGAGGCATGTGCATATGCACGCGTCTCCGTCACCTTGCCAGTCTTGATATCCAGCTCCCACAGGTGCCCATCTTTCGTCCCACACCATAGATACCGCCCTTCGTCGGCAGCATCCGGTGCAGGTCGGAAAGACATCGCAGTGACCTTTGGGTCCTTGATACGGAACTCGAGCCCGGTCTCGCGCAAGTCGACAGTGAAGATGGGCCGGTCGGACATTAGCGTGTCGTATACCCTCACCATGTGAGAGCCTGTACAGACGTGTCGCCCATGAACTGCAAAGGCATTGACTGGCTGCGCCCCGCCAATGTGGATATCAGGCACCAAACGCGGAGGTCGGCGGTTGGCATGTGTTGAGTCTGGATAGTCCTCCATCGCCCGTTTGACCGCTCCCGTGAAACTGGTCGCCTGGCTGGCTTCGTCGTCATCGTCATCGGAGTCTTCATCACCTTCCTTTTCCCTTGTATACTCCCTGCGAGGCGGCGTACTGGCCGTAGGAGCTACACTGCGCTGTGGAGGCGGAGGAGGCAGATAGTCGCTCAGGCTTGTAGAAGAGCCATCTCGATGACGTTGCAGCCAGGAATGAGCTGCCGGGTCGTCGATCGAGTGAGCATGTTCACGGTGTAGTAGTGAGTGATGCCGTCGAGGGAGGACATCTGACGAGATAGAACCGTTTCGACTGCGCTGAGGTGAAACCAGACCTGGAGGAATGGGCGGAGCCAGGACTGATCCAACCTGGTGTGGAGTGTTCGTACGCGCTGGTAATTTAGGGGGCAGAGCTTTCGTGTCATCCGCTACAGCCAGGGTTGATGCTCGTGCGCGAGAAGGCACTTGAGGCCGGTGTTCATCCAAAGCATGCGATACCACAGTCGGGAGGGAGGAGGATCCGAGCTTGTTGCTGCTTGATATCGGTGGTGCTAGTGGAGGAGTAGCCATCGAAGGCAAGGTCGCCTTCCGTGCAGGAAGAGCCGGTGGCACAGAAGGTGGTGGAGGAGGCACATGGGAATGCTCTGTTTGTGTAGGTGGCAGAATAGGTACGTCAGAGTCTGGTGGTGGGGGAATGGTTGCTGGTACTACTCGATGACTGGGTTTCGTGGAACGATCTGGAGGAGGTGGAGCAGGGGAATGCGTTCGAGATATTGGCTGCTGTGCTGGAGACCCCGTTCGAGAAATCGGAGGGGGCGGAGGCGCTGGCTTGCGAGGCTTTGGAGCTGGGAAGGAGTCGTTGGTCGATTTGTTTGATCCTCCCCCACTACCACTCCCACTACCACTACCACTACCACTACCGCTGCCATTGACATTGCCGCCGCCATTGGTAGATGAGGACCCACCAGTGGAGGTGCGCCGTATTATCGGAGCCGTACTCTGCTTGAGCGTGCTTTGCTCATTGTCGTTGCCACTGCCGTTACCGCTGCGGGGCCTTGGCTCGGTGGGGGTTACCTCTCCAGTCACAGCCTTACGCAGAACAGTGCTCGACACCTCGTCACCTGACGGTTGCGAGGCGGCGAAACGTTCCCGGAGTGCCTTTACCGAAGTAAGGATACTCGGGGGGACTTGATCTTCTCGACTGTCCGACCCAGACGAGCCGCTGCTGCTCTTCGAAGACGCCCGTGAAGAGCGTCGCGAAGGGGGTCGAGACGGGGCCGACGGCGGAGCTCGGCGAGTCGGTTGTGGGGATAACGACCTCGGCGTGACAACTAGTGGGGAGGAGGTCGGAGCAATAGCGGGAGAGAGGAAGGGTGGCTGCTCTTTCGTATGACTTGGTACGTATAGGGTGGAGGTCGAGCTCGATGCTTGTGGTAAGGAAGGCGGGAGGAGTGACCTAACGCCCGCTGGACGAGCTGGAGCTGTTGCCTTGACTGGGACATCGGGAGCAGGTTCCGCCGGCGCTGGGACTTCGACTGACGCCTCGCGATGAGGTTCAGAGGTAGCGCTAGGTGCTTTGACTGACCCTTCAGTAGCGCGAGAGGGAGATGGTGATCGAGTTCGAGGTACCTTGAACTCCTAGTTAGCTGGTACAGTGCGAGGCAAGCAATAAACGTACAGAGCTATTCACGGCATCCACAGTCTCCTGCTGCGGCGGCCTGTCTAGCTGCAAGCTTGCGCTCGCACCAGTAGGCAGAGGCTTCCTCCATCCCCCCTGTGCACCCTTTGCTCCATCCGCCTTTCCCGCGCCACCTTGTGCAGCGAGACTCTCAAACTTCGAGCGGAGGGACGAAATGGACACTGGCGCTTCTTGGACATCTTGATCATGACCTGCTGATGCAGCTACCGCTGCCGCCGAAGCAGATGCTGTCGACGCGCTTCTCGGGCGACTCTCCGGCATCTTATATATCCTGACCACGCTCGATAGGATATTCTGGTATGACGGGTCCAGCAGCCGTGCTCAGCCTCCGATATACGGGGATCAACCTGGGAGAGTTGGCGTGGCTGTGTCCATGTTTGAAAGCAGTGATCGAATAGCCGCGACGATCGATCTAGCAGCGTCGAACAGCGATATACAGGATTTCAAGAGTGCCAGCTGCTATGCTAAGTGTACGGGGTGTACTGGGTGTATGTGTGGAAGTGCAACGACAACTGTCATCATGGTGCGCGGTCAACATAATCATTGCCGGAGGTATCAAGCGCCTATTGATTTGCCGTGGTGCCCAATTGTGAACACCAGCGGCATGCATGCTCGGATGTGTAAGCTTGGGGAGACTAGCCCAGCTGTCTGCATGCATGTCATGCATCACTCACTGCCTTCACGCTGCTCGCTGGATCAAGAACGTTGCTCATCGCCTCACCTGTGAACGGAGATTGACAACTCTCCGTCGCCCACGCGTCGAAGATGATGCAGCAGTCGTTGGAATTCCATCAATTTGTCTACTGCTTTCCACCGTCCACCACACCTGTCTCGCATCTCGCCATGGACTCGACGCCGCCAGAGAACGAGAACCCGGCTCCTGCCACGGCCGCCACCGCTATTCCAACATTGGTGGAAGCTGGCGTGGCAGAACCGCCTTCTCTCCAAGAGCCCATTGCTTCGTCCTCCTCCCCTACCCAGACCATAGAGGTCTACACCCCGCCACCTGATGCCTCGTCTGTCCATACACCATGTACGCATACCCCAATTTTCACTGCATTGAGCCTACAGACGCTGAATCTTATTCAGCGGAGGTGGACGACACATTCTTCACTCCCACGCTGTCGGACGTACAAGCACACCATGCTTCGGTGCTCGCTCGTTCGCGGAGGCTCAACGAAGCGCCGTTGTTGACTAGCAAGCACCGAGACGAGGACAAAGCGGCGAGGGATAGGCGGAAAGCAGAGAGGTGGCCAGAGGTGCGTATGAGCGTGGTATCCGCCAGCGCTAGGCCCGTGCCCCAAGTCCCTGCGATCTCCTCTCCTGCTCTTGTCTGTGTCCTAGTGTTTCTCGCTATTTTAAGTATGAACGAGAGGAGGTAGATCTCCGCGGATGTGGTCATAGCTGACACGTCATCATAGACAACGATACGAGTCAAGTTCTCCGATGGCACGCAAATACAAAGCATCTTTCCCTCCACTAGCCCGTGAGCTCGTGCTGTACACGATATCGTTGGGAGGAGCTTATGAACAGGATACAACCCGTTTATGCTTTTGTCCGTTCCGCCCTCGCTCCTGCAGCTGCGTTGAAGCCTTTCATACTCTGTACGTGCGGGTATATTCTCTTCCTCCCTTGGAATTTCCTTCCTCTTCCTTCCTCTTCCTTCCTCTTCCTTCCTCGTCTTTCCTCTTCATTCCTCTATACCTTCGCCCTGACTCCCTCTCTTATCCTCTATTCAACTTTTGAGACACTCCCGGGTGATACGTCCATGTCTGTCTGGGCGAATTGTGAATCCTTGTATCGGAGGTGCGTTGGCTGACACCCCAAAGGGCAACCACCAAAAACACAATACCCCGAACACCCCCTTCCGGCGCCCAAGAAACCACATGCACACCACAAAACACCCATCATCCCACCGGCAAATTACGGCCCAGTACGCGGAAGCCTGACGCCGGGCTTGCAAAGTGGAACAGGGGGGCGCGAGACGCTCAATGAGTTGGGATTGGTGCCGCAGAGCGTGCTGCTCGTCAGGTGGGAGGACGAGGCGATGAATGGTGAGTGTCTGGATGGGCCCTTACCGCTTGCCGCTACCTTTTACCGCTTGCCGCTACCTTTTTTCTCTGTCACCTCTGTCCCCTCTCCGTTTCTCCTACACCCTACCCCGGTCCATCCCCTCCACTCTTTGATGGCCCTTTCCTTTCGCGATAAAACTCCCAGAAGAGTCATCTAGACAAGTCCTTGTCGGCTTGTTGTCGAATCTTTGTAACTTGTCATAAAACTTCATGTTGTGATATTCAAAGTGGAGACTGATCTGGTAGCATCTGGATATCCAGCACCAATACTCGACGAGCTCAAAGCGAAAAGCGTGCCGCTACCACCCCATGCCCCAAAGGCGCAGACAGGTCCAAGTGAATCCAAATCGGCAGTGGTCGCCCCAACACCAACAGGCGAGAAGAAAATCCCAAAGTGAGTAGAGCTCTCTCCCTGGTCTGCACATTGTCCCAGGAAGCTACGATGTTCTCCTACCTGGAAGCCACGCAGTCTCCTGGGCCAATAACACCCTTCTACAGGGAACTACAATCTGCGATTGCCTCAGAGACGAAGCAGTGCTGACGCTGGCTCGTAGGTGGTTGCAAAAGGGTCTGATGAAGAAGAAGTAGATTATTCATTTCACAAGCCAGTCGGTATCGCCTTGACTGGTCCTGTAGTCTCAGTTGCAGTTGTACATGCATAGTGATGATGCCTATGACGACGGCGATTGTACAGCCAGTCGTGCCGGAGAAGTCTTGCCGTCTGCGAGTCAAGAGTGTTATGGGCTTGTGTCTGGCCTGCGTCAGCTGTGTCCATGTCCTGTAAGCGTGGATGGGGTCGTGGACGTGGCAGCGATAGCATGGCAGAGAAGGCACGGCAGCGAAAGCATGGTAGCGAAGACACAACAGAGAAAGAGAAAGAGTATGGAGCATACGGGAGCAGGGGCACTGAGAGGAGCACGGGCGCTGGGCATGCGCATGGAGTGAGACTGACAATAGTAATAATCATCCACCAGCGGCAGATACCCCTCGACCAACTCGCCCACCAGGCCCACCAGGGGCACCCGCTCGACTGCCCGCGCAAGCCCAAGCACCTTTGGCCGCGTCCACCCGATCCAAATCGGGCCCGAGAGGAACGTCCGCATCGCTAGCTGTTTGTCTTGCTTCGCGTAGTGTTCCGCTAAGAGGAGGCTCTGACCAGGTGGCGTGCGGAGGCGGCGTGCTAGGAGGGCCAGAGCGAGGGGGACGAGGAAGGGTGTGAGGCGGCGCGAGAGGGAGGGGAGCGAGGCGGGGTGGTAGTTTGACGATGTGGGTTGGCGCTGCTAGAGTCCGTGTCAGTGTCAGAGTCAGAGTCAGGTCACAGTCAGAGTCGGGTCACAATCAGGTCAGAGTCGCGGCCAGAGTCAGAGTCAGAGCCGATATGACACGGGAGGAAGGGATAGGTGACGTTTGAAGGGCTGGGGCGTAGTAGGGTCAAGAAGGACAGGCTTACAGAAGCACGGATGAGCAGCAATACGTGGATCAGCCCGAGACACGACTGCAGCACCTCGGCGGACCACGCTGCCGTCCCCTCGAGCGGCGGCACCAGCGTTCCCGGATCTGGGAGGTACTCTGCGTCCATCGCGCCGATGAGCGGGTAGAGGTGGGACCGTAGTGGCGCGCCGGCAGGCATCAGTGGGAGCACAGCCTCCCGCCGAGCTGGAAAAGCGGCTTTCGGAGCCGTCGCTGTTGGGGTTGGCGAAGCGGTCCTTGGGCTTGATTTTGCATTTGTGCGTTGGAGCACAGAAGCAGGAAGGGACGATGGGTCGAACTCCCTCTGCGGCACTGGAGGGCTCAGCACCGGCCGGCCCGTCAGGCGCAGGAGCAATAATCGCAGAACGGTCCTACAAAGCGTTAGGCGTAGTCGCGATGAAGATGGCACGCAGTCGATAGAAGTTGCAGGAGTAGTATCAGAGACCAGACCCGGGCCGCAATCCAGGACCTGGACCATCGGCGGTCACCAGTGGGAACGCCGTTGGCCATGAGTAGAGGTGGGAACAGCACACTCACTTGACAGTCTCGATGCACAAGACGGCCCGCCACCTAGCCCTCTCCCCACTCCGCCCCCGCCGCACCACCATCTCGATGAGCAGCTGCACATAGCCCAGCGTGGCCAGCGCACGGCTCGCACGGCGATACAATGCCGATCGGGCTGTCCAGTAACGGGTGTACCGCGTGTGCTCCGACGGGCAGGGCAGGATGGGTGATAGCCTCGGCTCGTCTGACGATATTGGTCCCGCTGCCGACGTTTGTGTCGGCGCCGGGGTGGGAATGGAGGAGTTTGGAAATGATGTGGGGAATGGAGATGGAGACGGAGTGGAGGAATTCGATGAAGGCGAGCTCGGTGATGCCGCTGGTTGTTTCGGTACCGAAGAAGCCACAGCAAAAGGGTGCGGGGGGAGAGCATGGGCGGGAGAGATGTGTCGAGCGAGGAGCGAGTCGTGGTATCCCGCGACGAGGTTCAAGAGGGCGTATACTATGACCCTTCAGCCCATGACTCGCGAGCTCGTTTCCTCGGCTTCAATCGGCCGGCCAGGGCTTTGAGGCGACTCTGAGGGACAAAGGAGCAAAACGCAGATGGCAAGGACGATGGCAAGGACGTGTGCACATTATGAGTGAAAGATGGCTAATGGAGAGATGGGCGGGGGTCATGGAAGAGCCGGTATGGCTGTATAGAAGCGCAGTACAGCGTGTAGAGTCAATAGAGTCAACTCACAGCCCTCTGAAGCAACTTCGGCATCCGCAAATCGCCCCGGCAAGAGCCAAGTGACATTCCGCAATCCCGACTCGACAGACTGCACCGCAGAGAGGTTGGAGAGGAGGAGCGACTCATAGGTCTCGACTAGGCGGGACATGGTCGTAAGGGGTGAGCGTTGCTGGGTCTCGCTGTGCAGCGGCGACAGTGACAGTGACAGATAGGATTCCTGTAGCGCAAGATGGCTGTGATGCCTCTGGTGCTTAGGGTGCTGAGGAGAGCAGATGGTGCTTAGGGTGTTGAGGAGAGCGGATGGTGCTTTCGATATTGAGAGAGCAGACGTCAAGGGTGAGAATGTTGGAGACAGAGGAGTCTACTCAGAAGGGGATGTCAGGGAGGACGTCGGGCCCAGCAGTAGCCGGCGATGTGCTGCTCGTCGGAAATTTTGTCCAGTCATTCTCTGTATCGTAGCGGTCATTATCACATCCATCGCCTCGTCGAAAAGACACTTGACACAACCTAGGCGTCACAGTATATACACTCGGCAGCGATATCCGCCCAATCGACACAAGACATGGCGAAGAAGACTCAGCAGCCACGGGCGAAACCACCACCACCACCACCACACGAGGCGACTTTGTCATCCATCGATGATATCTTTGCGCAGCCACAACCCAAGACCAAGCTGAACCACTCATCTGGACTGTCTGCTGCGGCTGCCGCCTCCTCGTCCTTATCCTCAGCCTCGTTCTCGTCATCCAAGACCAAGCACGGAGTCGTTTCGCCAACCGTGGGGCCATCTTCATATCCTGAACCAGCGAAGAAGAAGAAGAAGAACAAGGCGGTCACGGCTTTCGTCCCTGATGCGCCTGCTACTTCGACCTTTGCGCCAAAGTCGGCTCCGATATCTGTAGAAAGAAGGCCAGAAACTGCTCAGACACCGCTCGAGAGAAGGGTAGAAACGATCCTAGATCCGTCGGCCACCGCTGCTCATGGCCCCGCTCTACCGTTGGACGGACAGACGGCCGTGAAGAGTAAGAGTAAGAGCATCGAGAGGCTCCGGGTGGGCGCGAAGAAACGGAAAAAGGGGAAAGACGACGAGGAGGATGCGTTGTTTGCTGATTCGCGAGGCGAGGGACCTCGTACGTTGTTACGCTCTCCTTCCTCCTTCCTTCATCCTTCCTTCCTCCTTCCTTCCTCCTTCCTTCCTCCTTCCTTCCTCCTTCCTTCCTTCTTCCTCCCTCCTTCCTTAACCTGTATCCTCCTCTCCTAACCATCCGCTACGACCGCACCAACTCGACGGCTACCGCCCCCCTCCCCTTCCAAGACCACGGACAGACCCCTCCTGCCGCTTCGTCGACTCGCAATCAAGCGACCACTCGTGTCCAGTCTGACAGCACGCAGGGAGACGGACGGAAGAAGGGTACATCATCTACAAAGAAGCGGATCTAGGCATAGATCCCGAAGCTGGAGGTGCGTTGTGTCGTAGTTGATCGTGTGTCTACTTCGACTTGGCTGATAACACAGGCACTCCGTTGTGTCCGTTCGACTGCGATTGCTGTGAGTCAGCTTGAACCCGTATCGTACCGTCCTTCGACGAGCTGGGCGGCTGAGCGACTGAGCGACTGAGGGCTGACGGTTCCTCCAGGCTTCTGAGCGTCTGATCTCTTCGTGCCTATCGTGTCCGTTGTGTAGAGTATATCAAACTCGAAGCCTACCACGAATTTCAGTCCTTCATCATCGTGTATTGTTGCATAGTCGTCACGCGCGTACGGAATGGTTGTCAACCGTGTATGAAACAGTTACGCTACCTCGAGACCGTGTGTCCCAATGGACCACCTGAACCAGTCGTGTCTCATTATACTTGTTGGAAACTGCTCCCTCGCTTCCTTCACTCGTTGTCTCCCAAGATCGCCCATTCACTCTTCCAAGATCGCCCATTCACTTCGTCCAAGATCGCCCACTCACTTCCTCAGAACCACGACAAGACACTGACCCACCAGCTCGCCGACATACACTTCACTTCCACCACCTCTTCTTCTTCTGTGGGCCCTTGGCACCCACGACCAGCCCCATTCCCGCCGCCTCAGTCTCATCCCTCGTGTTCCTGTAGCCCACCACCACCCTCCCCTTGTTACTCTGCACCGTGACCTTGCTCTGCTCGCCTCTGGTGTGACTCGCAAACCCGCCGACCACCTGATCGAAGATATCGCTCTGCTCCCGCATACTCTCAGGAACCCACTTTTGTATCGTCTTCATAGCGCGATGTTCGGCAGAGCGCGACTTCTTTGGATCGCGCGCTAGATGTAGCGGCACGACAAAGGTAGTGTAGAATGAGGCGTACGGGTTGGCAATTGGCTGAAGCTGCGCGGCGAGGATCGGCAGGAAGGTCGGTTCATGGGCTGGCGAGGTTATGTGAATCGGGCCATTGTACTCTTCAGGTCTGCATGAATGAGCGCCCCAGTCTGCAGAGAAGGTGGAATAGCTCACAGGAGCACAAGGACATCGCCATGCTTGGTCTCGATGCGAAGATCAATCTGTCTGTTCGAATCGATTTCGATCTACCATCCTTTAGCTTCGACCAGCCAGAATCCTCTAGCCAGAATCGTCAAGCCTGAGCATACTCACAACGTCCACTTTGATCCCCCCAGCCTTGCTCACGCACTCCACCCTCGCTCTCTTCCTCCCCTTGTCCCGCCCCCATCCTTCGACCCCGCTGTCCACCACCGCAATACCCAGCTCGATCCCTCCTCCCTCGCTCACAAACCTTGCATCGGGCTTCACCACCCAATCCTTGGCCATCTTTGCTAACCCATCGATTGGCGCACCAATAGTCGAGTTGTACCTCGTCTTCGGGCCAGATGACAGCCCAGTAAGCGCAATGTTGGTCACGTTGGTGACTTGGTGCGGGATGTTGACGAGCTGGTTCCGTAGGCATGGGTCGAGATAGTGCGTGGACCATATCGGAATCTTCTCAGTGGCGCGAAGAAGCACTTCTTTTTCCGCCTGTGGCCGAAGTCGAGGTGCTTCAGGTTGGGAGGTCGGGGGTGTGCTAGGAGAGAGGTCCGTTGGCTCATCCGTCAAAGGGGCGGTGTTTGTCGTGGAATAACCCCGCCCGGCGCTATACATAGGTCGACTTGGGCCAGCCTCCATTGTCACATCTCCTCTGAAAGATGTACTAGGACCTGGCTGAGGCCGTGCCATCCTACTGCCTTGTCGTCCGGACCTCGTCCGGACAGGCGACGAGGCCGAAGCTCGCCTCGGATTTCGCCGTGGCGGTAGATTTGGTGGCGGCGCGCTGAGCTGCGCGTATGCGTTTTGCACAGAGGCTGCAGTGAGTTCTGCTGGGATGTGCGGTTTCAAGTCTGGCCTGAACAAAGTCAGTGGCTTCGTGCACGGGGTAGATTACGTACTCCCATGGAGGCGGCTCCTGAAAGCATGTGTCAGCGCTGTGCAACGAAGGCTCCATTTACAGGAAAGAGCTTTCGCGAAGAGGATGTGGCAGAGCGACCCTTAGCACTCAAGTCTACAACGCATGGTCCCAAAATAGGAACTATTCCGCTATAAATGGGAAGTCTGCAATGCAGCTGGAAATGACGGGTGTCAAAACATTCGTGAACTTACTGGGACTGGCACATTAGTGGGAACCGGCGGTAATGCCCTCCGTTTGCCTCGTGCTTGCGTTGTCGCCGGTCGCCCCGTGTTACTCAGATATCCAGACTCGAACTCTTCGTCAACACCCATCTCTGACGCGGCTCGACGGAGGCCGACGCCGGAGCTCTGCCTCCGTGGGTAGGTTGATGAGGGCAATTCCATTGGCCGCGGCGGAGGAGTCGGTGGGAGTGGTGAGGAAGCGGAAGTTGGGCTAGATGACAGCATTGCGTGTTGTCGTAGTTGACCATCTTTGTGAAACGGTGATTGAGGTGGGGTCAAGGAATGCCCTGCACCAACGCCTGCAAAGTTATGAGGGGGCGGTGGTGGTGGCGGTGACGATGAAAGAAGTGTATGAGGGTTGTCACCCGGTTTGAGCTGGTGCGACAAGGAGGAAGGAATAGTCACATGGGTATCGGCCGAAGTGGTACCAGTACCGGACAGACTGGTGAGAGATGGGTTCGCAGAGACGATACCGCTGGATAGTCCAAGCGACTGGTGATAGGCCGACTCTAGCGCTTCTCGATCGAATGCAAGGGGTTGATACTCGGACAACGAGAGCGAGTTGGGTCGATGCGAAGGCGAGCGATGAGAAAGCGAATGGTGGAGATGGTAGCTTGATGCCAGGGACATGGTGGAAGGCAATCTGGGTCGAAAATCGGACCGGGCAATCCGAATCGTCTAGGTAGGGTACGTTGCTGGAAGCATCCTCCGACGTCGAGATAGGAGAGCAAGGCTTCAAGGAGGCAGATGGCAAGTGACTAGATGGAAGACGAGTAGCTTTGCTGTCTTTGGTGGAGTGTGAGTAGTCAATGGCAAAGATGCAGCCGTCAGCCAGACAGAAAATCAGGTCATTGCCGCGGATGCGAGGTGTCGAAGATCGACGTCATGACGTACCTGATTAGGATCTAGAACACCCCCCTGATTAGGATTTCTCCGGGAACCTTATTAGTAACATGTGGCGCACGTGGAGCACGCCGTTAAACAATCGGCCGACTCTGCATGCTGCTGGTCGACAGACTCAGACTTTGTCGACGCGCTCAACAAGAGGCATCGCGTTTTAGACCCCTTCAGCGACGAGTGGCAGTTGAGCACGCACACTGAGGAGCTCGATACCGAACAAGGCATACCCAGGCATCACATCACGCAGTCAGACCGCAGACCGGCGACGCGGTGTTGTGGTTTCAGCTGGTCGATTGTTGATGCTGATAACACATGATTCGTTGTCCGTGTGTGGTATGAGCTGCTCGAGGCATCTGGATCCTAATAAGCATCTCAAGTAGCTGACAGAATGTTTCCATCGACGTGGAGAGGTCAGGCATGTTGAGTTTCCTGGAGGCTAGAGCATGGAGGCAGGAAGGAAAAGAAGGCAAAGAGAGGAGATTGGCGGTCTGAGCGTTTCAAGGGGCTTTTTGAAGACGCGCTTTGGTCGTCCGAATTACAATTCACCATCCTGTTTCTTACATACTGATCCCTCATGTCAATACACTTGCTCAACCTCTCGCCGGCTGTTACGAGCGTGACGAGATAGACGACTCCATTAACGACACAAGACCGAGGTGAGTGATGAGTAGAACCACGCTTCCCTCTCTTCACTGACCTCCAGCAGTCCCCTAATTTCGCATGTTTCCTCGACCCTTTCCGCCTCAAGCAGGACACCCTAGTCACCAAGTTTTCGCAGTTCCTTATGCACCGCACGCAAGCCAGCCTGATCCAGCCCCACCGCCCTCAGGCAGAGGACCGCTTCTCCTGTCTACTCCAGTGGCACCGGCAGGTTTCTATCCTTCCACCGCATGGGGTGCAACTGGCCCAGCAGATGCGGCATTCAGTCAAGGCTACCTAGGGGTCCCTAGAGCAGAAGCTCGACCCTTCCCACAGGCCGGCCCATCTTGCGAACTACCTCATGTTACTAGACGCTGGACTGCTGATACGCCTTCTCCCGTGTATCCGTCAGCTCACCTCGCTCGTCCTTTGACACAGTCACCTCTCCGTTCCTCGGCCGACCCAGATATCTTTTTCCAACAGCCGCATTCTTACTCGGGAATCGATCGACGTGTAACCAGCCCGTCAGATAGAGTCAGCCCAACCTACCTCGCCAATCGACGAGACGGGGACTCAGAGTCACTCGGACCGACTCATCGACGCAAATCTGGTGGACCCCCAAAAGCTATACTAGGAGGACCGGGGGGGCGGACTTTTGACGAGATGGTCAAAGAGCAACAGATGCCACGTTCAGTCACAGCTACGAAGAGGCAAACCGCTGCGACACTGTTCCCTTCGACGCCTGATCCGACACCGAGGAAGGAACCTGGAGCAGTGAGAAAATCAGCCCTGGCGGCACTGAGAGCTCCCATTCACGGTGGTACAGCCAGTCAGTCTCCACCTGCAACGCCTGAGAATGATATGCGTCCAATGCGGCAGCCAAAGAAGGGTGCGGTCCAAAGAGAAGGAAGCCGATTTGTGGAATCGGCGAATCAGTCCCTGGAGTGGCGATCAGCAACACGCAATGCTACGACTACGCACATTCCTCAAACGTCCCATTCGAACAGATTAAAGAGACAGAAGCACTATAACAAAGAAGCTCCCGTTACTCATCATGGTGCTGGTGGCTCCACTGTATCGAGGGAGTCCCAATCCGCGGAGACGGACAAACCGGCGGTACAGTGGCGAGGCAAGGAGATTCTTGTCTCTATGCCGGACCCAGTGAGTGATACTCCTCAGCGTAGAGAGAACTAACGTGCAGGCCGCTTGGGATCGACTTCGCGCGTGGTCCAGCGATGCAGGTGAACAATTTGAAGTTGGCGCAGGCGACAATGATCTCCGGGGTATAGAAGATGAGGCTGGGCGAGGTAGTTTTGACCACCTGGAGGGCTCCGAGCCTGGCCCCGTGGATGGTCAGGACGAGTTGGTAATCGCCAGCGAAGCAGGAGAAGCGAAGGACAAGTCTTACTCTCGTGAGTCATCCTCCAGCAAAGAACAGGCTCTACGCTGTACTGACTTTTGGAGCTTTCGAGTATGAACGGTCGATAGCACCCGCTGTTGTCAACCAAGGACACCCGGGTCTTATGCGAGACGATGGGGAGATGACCGACATACCGCCCTCGTCTGGGATCGATTCAACGCCATCTCCCGGCCAGGTACATCCTCCAACGAAACGGAAGGCTTATTCCCCTTCCCGGCCAGTTGACGAGATGTCTGGGGACGAACAGTCCAATGGAGTGCCGGGCCATTCGCCACGTTCACGGCTGGTCCATTCTCGTTCAAACTCTTCGCCAGAGACGCAAGGACTTTCACGAGAGCCAGAATCCCCAACAGTGCATAGAGTACAATGGGTCTCACCAGAGCGTGCTGGAAATGACGCTCTGGCCTTCGTGTCTCCCCCTCGCCCAGAAGTCTCTTCAACCGAGAACCATACATCGGCCAAGCTTCGACCCACTGCCCCTGTCTTTCAGCCGAAATTGGACCCACTGTCAACACAACCTTCAAAGATCCTGCTCCAGACGGTCAATATGCCCACGACCAGTACGGTCAAGAAAGGCACGGGTGGACGCCTCCGTCCTGATGCACGTCCTTTTGTGCCGGTAACAATAGCGGGGCCTTCATCTGGATCGGGACCATCGGTCGGGGCGGATATGCGGCGTGGTCCATCGGTCGACAAATTCTTCGACTCGCTCGAGTACGAAAGGGACGACGAGGTTGATAGGGACATTTTTGGCGAAAGATCTGCAATTCATCGGACCAAGCTTCGGCCAGTGGCTCCAAGCTTTGTTCCATCCGGGTCGCTACTGGGCCATTTTCAGAGAGCAGCATTCGACACAACTCAGTCACAGTTGCAGGGCGCTAGAACCTTTGTTCCGGGGACTTTGAAGTCGACAAATACGCAGCATCACGGACAACCCAGCCAGCCCTGGGCAGATGCCCCATCTGTGTTGTCTACGGCGCATGTGATTCATGAGGAGGACAAAGCTGCTTCCAGAAACGAGAATCCCTCCAAGGCGATGAGCTTATCGAGCGATTCTGACTCGAGCGATCCTGACATACTATTTTTCAAGGATCCTCCAAGTTCCTTGGATAATGACGGGGTTTTCAGACAATTGAGGGACGAAGCTAGCCCTCGAGACCCTGAACAGCGGTTGATTGCCACCCCTGATGCCTCTGATTCAGTACGTGGCTTCGACACATTATGTGCTCCACTGACAACAGTGCTCCAGATAAGCACTGATGATTCAAGCGACGTACGAAATAGTGCTCCGGCAAGTACTTCGGCCAAAAGGGTGTCGCAGAACTCGTACCTCCCGAAAGATCTGGCCGAACTGGCCAAACTTTCATCAAAGGAGAATGGCGAGTCTGACGTCCGAGTGACGATTCTGCGGTCACAGCCTGTGCCGTCACCTCATACTGCTCGTCAGGCCAACCGGCCGCAAAACGATGTGCATCGCGAATCACCGCTTGTCCAGATGGGACAGATCAGTGTCTGTTCCCCTCAAGCAAGAGCAAACGGTTCTGACGACTGGAAAGTGAGGAGTGCCACTACCTCTAGTCCGAGGCCGTCTGTTCCAAATAGCCCCTCGCCAGCAACCAACATAGGCATTTGTGACCCTTTGACTCCGCCAAATCAGGCGACCGGCTCAACCGGTCCCAACAGCTTCCTAGACAGTATGACCACGGAGGCATATATGACAGTCGATGGAAGTCCACTCATACCGCGACGCAACCTCAGCTATTCGCCGACGCATAGTATAGTCTCCGACAATGAACAACACAACAATGAGCAGACGAGGAACGAAACCTCGGCATCGACAGTGCTGCCCCATGAAGAGGATACAAAGGACAAGCTGTTCCGCCAGTGGGTGTTCCCACATGCTGCCGCAAGACCTTCGACCAGCATTCCGCGTCGACATACAATGCCCTTGGCAGACAGCGCCATTGCCGACAAAACTGGTCTGCCCGGCGCTGGGGTCGCCTCTACCGGCCTCGGCACACGTGTCGATGATCTGCGTGCCACCCTACTGTCCAGGAGAGGCTCGGATCGTACGAGCGTCGAATTCCCCATGCGAGAAAAGGAGACAAAGTTGGCGGTGGTGAATACTACACCGAAGTCGGAACGGGCTGGGAGCTCTGAAAATATTGCGCATTGGCCGGAGGATATCGAAGGACCTGAATTACAAGATATGGGGAGCGCGCTGCCACTAACGGACCTCTTCCTGGAATTCCATACGATCAAGGATATGCTCTCCCTTATACTCGAAGGTGTGTCTGATGGATCTCCATGATGCTGATGATTTAGGCACTCGTGATGGGACGTTGGAGTCTTTCCTGAAAACTCTTGAAAGCACGCTTGAAGAGCACAGGGTGCTACTGTCCACGCTAGCCAGCCAGAGACCATCCTGGGAGCCATCGGAAAACAGCTTGGCTCGGGTGCAGGCCGGACAACAGGCGATTATCGACGGCGTGTCTGAAGTGGTACAGGGACAGCATGATCTGATGGACCTCAAAGTGTCATTAAGCGTCGCTCAGGCTACAATCGAGACTCTGGAGGCCAAGTCAGCCCGCAGTCGACAGACGACTGAGGAGTTGCGGAAAGAGCTACGAACCATGATAACAAAGATCTCAGACGTAGAGCGTTCTCTGTGGGATACAAGTCGAGAAAGGACTGCCGTCGAGCAAGAACGAGACGAGCTGCGAAGTGTTGTTCAGAAACAACTTGGGGATTACGCCAAGGCCAAGGCTGAGCTTGACGAGTTACGTATGGAGCGGCGAGTGGCAGAGGCGGAAAGGGATGCTCAGGCCAGTATTGTGGTACAGTTGACCAAACTGTTAGAGGAAAAGGATAAACACAGTCAAGCTCAGTTGGCAGAGGTAGGTCGTGAAGTCTAGATTGAGGGCTAATCGCTCCCAGGCGGCGTTGGAGAATGCCAGTCGGCGAGACAACGATGCGGAGCGAGCTTCGCTGGCCCGTCAACTAGACGAGGTGTCCCGTGTCACAGCGTCCTTGCATACTCAGATGCTGGAACGTTTTGTGCAGTTCGAAACGGACATGCAAAAACGATCTATGAAACTCGAAGAGATTGCAAGCCGGCCTCGAAATGAGACCCATGAGAGTGAAACGATGCGGGAAAGGGTAAGAAGACGTGAACGACCTCGCTGACTCGCAGCTCCAGATCTCCGAACAGCAATTTAAGGCTCTTGAACAGCGCAACGTGACGATTGACGCCGAAAAGTCGAGCTTGGTCGAACAGCTGACTTCCGAGCAAGAGGCACGAAAGACCGCAGAGCAGCGCATACGGGACTTGGAAACTCAAGTAGCCAGAGCGGAGAAGGACAAAGTCGATGCGCAAATGATGGCCAACGAACGTCAGGCCTTTGCACACATGTCCGAGGTGAGAGTTGGTTTTTGTCTTGTTGTCCTTCCCACCACCTTGTCCACAACGCACGCTGCCGTTTCCCGTTTCCCTGGTGCACAGACGAGGCGAGACGGCGGGCTGATGAGGGTACTGTAGATACGCCTGCAGAGTCTGGTTCAGGAGAACTACTACTGGCGGGCATTTGCGATCGAGGCCGACCGCGGCAGGTTTCGCAAGTTCATGGCGTCCCGGCCGTTCTCTGGCCTGAGTGCTGAGGCGATGCATGATCTTACAGGGGAGGGGAAGGTGGAGTCAGGGGAGAAGAGTGGGAGATGGTTTGGGCCTGCGTGACGCGAGCCAGCGACGAGCGGTGTCTTGGGTATAGTCGCTACGGGACGAGACGAGAGACGAGAGATAGAGACGAATTTACGACGTTACGATCGACGATGGTGATGATTAGATCCACGACCTCACGACCGCAGAGTACATGATTTGACGAGAGACGATGTCAATGATGTGATGTTTTTGACCATTGATTGAGGGTCTGGACGACTAGAGAGCGGACTACGTAGCATTAGATTGCCACACTTGTTTTCTTTTCGACCTGGTGCGCAACTTGATTTGTGAGGCATCGGTACCGTGCATTACAATTTGCAGAGTCATGTATGACAGTGGCATGTGACGCTACAGTGTTATATGAGAAGCAGCCGACTTGTATAAGACCGACGCTCGGACGAACACGCCGAGAATGAGGATGAGGATGAGGATGACGAGGATGAGGATGAGGATAATACTGACGACAAAGATAATGTGATGAAATCGATGAGAATGTTGGAGACGACAATGATGATCAAGATGGGGCGATGAGGAGACGGTAACGATAAAGAGACGGTGAAGATGGCTATGACGATGACGATAAGGAAACAGTGACGATGACGCTGACGCCGACGACACTGACGATGAAGCTACGAGGTTGACGATAGCGGACCAAGCGCCACGCTGACTACAAGCCAAAACGGAATTACTCCTCCTACCGACATGGCAGATAGAGAGAGCCAGAGCAGGTGGTCGAGAGCCAGAACAGGCGGTCGAGAGCGAGAGCACGCGTTGGAGCGCCAGAACAGGAGTTGAAGTTCACAGCAACGCCTGCTCGCTCTTGCCGTCCGCGACGAGCGCCTGCCATTCTCGCCGCCAAGCCGCCATCTTCTCCCGCATCCCTGGCGAATTGATCGTCCTCCTGATCCAGCGCATCAGCGCGTCCTCGTCCTCCGCTACGAAGAAGCTGCTGAGGAGGGAGAGGATGCTCTCGAACGTCGCGGTCGGCGCAGCGAGGAGGTCTGACGAGGTATCAGCGGGACTCTGGTTATGGGGCCTTCGAATGCTGAACCCCTGAATCTTAGGCCCCTGAATGCTGGAGGATCTACCCAGCGGCCGATCTTGATCTCCAGCTGGAAGATCGCGTGGATAAACGGAGATGACGACAGAAGATAGTAAAGGCAAGTAGATGGTTAAGTGAAATGAAGGAAGACAGACTGAGCAAGCGAGACAGACACTAAGAGAGAACGTCACCAAAGTCACTCACCCTTGAAGGACCAGACGATGGCCACCGCAGTGAGGACCATAACGTCCCGTCCATCCAACCACATGGCGTCCCACAATCGCAGTTGCTGTGAGAACGGGACGGTATTGACAAACAGCGTGATGTACCACTTTGTGCCCCATGCAGACGACGAGATCATGTTCCGTTGCTACGCCGCTCAGCTTTGCCATCGGAACAGTTCCAAAACCAAGTTCCACAACCAGTTTCCATCCAAACCTCACGTCCATGACCACATCCAAGTCTCACAACCCTAACTGCGACCATGACCACATCCATGACCACATCCTTGACATATCCATGACCACATCCATCACCGCATCCAAGCTCACAGCACGACGATCCCCACGCACGCCACGACCACACCCAAGCTCCCGTCGTACATGCAGCCCGAGTAAAGCGAGCACAGATGAACTCACGAAAGCCCGATACACGTCTGGCATGAGCCACTCCATCAGCCGTTCTTGCACATAAAACGCCTCGAGCAGGCCCGGGAAACCCGGGGCAAAGATCGAGTGCATGCCGTACACGTCATGCAGCCGCACGAGCAGGGCGTACGCTCTCTGCCCACCGTCAGCCGTCATGAACCCAACTGCCAAACTCGCGAAGACGAGCAACAGGGGGTATCATGGCTTGAATCACGAGCACCACGAGCCATGAGATCTCAGGACTGGGGAATCTGAGCGACGAAAGCAGACTGGCGACGCAGGTGACATACCTCGGGATCAAAGTAACACAGCAGCGTCGCGGCAATCGGGCCCATACCCTGGCAATAGCCGCAGTCGTCGCAGAGAAGGGAGAACGAATGCAGGACGTGAAACAGGGATCGTTGGCCGGCACCGTAGCGAGTCACGAACATGGTATGACCCGAGATCGTCCGTGGGACATCTAGGTCGATCTGCACGTCGTGTGTCGATGGCAGGTCGATCTGGTGCTACTTGAGTCAGGACAGCCTGCCGAGTACGTGGTAAGAGGAAGAGTCATCGTACTCTGTAATCGAAGATGAGGTCCTCGGCGGCCCGCGTCGCCTTGCCCTTGCCCTTGTATTCCGCCTTGCGGTCCTCGGCCATGGTCCACCATGCCGCCATGCGCCAGCGATCCGGGATGCCCTTGTAGACTCTCTTTGGCAGCTGCGCCGTGTCAGCCGCTGCCCGTCTACAACTGCTGCTAAGATGGTCTCGATTGTGATCGAGAGAAACAGGTATAAGGAGGAAGCAGGCAAAAGAGATGAGAAAGGCTGGACGAAGAGGCAGATACACTGGCACTTGCCTTGGTCCCCTGGCCATCCGTCCTCCACGCCCAAGAAGCGATGTTCCCGCCCACATCCCTATCCTTGACCTTCATCATCTTCATCCACTTGCCAACCCGCTCCGTCTCCTTACGCCGATGCCGGTCATCTTCTCCAGCAATCGATGGACTAGAAGGTACGCGTGGCAATGGCCCAGCCTCGGAAGTTCCTGGGAGGAATGCAGACGGAGGAGGCACTTTCTCGCTCTTTGGTATCGGGGACCGTGCGGGAAGCTTGGGTATCCGTGTCAGAGGTGCAGCGGGGATGAGAGCCAGGCGGGTTTCGGAACGATTCCGCAGTGGTTCGTCGACAAAGCCGTACCTATGCCGAAGTGTCAGTCTTGCCCTTCTGGTGGCCGGCCCTGTTGGTGGAAGGACGTCGCGGTTGCTCACCTGTCGAGGCTGACGAGGAACTCGCGCTCTTTTTGGCCGACGTCGCCTCGCTTGAACGCAGGCTGCATGGTGACGCGCTTGCCTGCCTGAGGACCGCCTCGGGTCCTCTCCACCCCTGGATCCCACCCGTCGCCATGCACACCTGACGATTCCAGCCTAGCATCTACACAAGACATCAGCCGCTGTACCCCTTCCCCGTCTGCTTCTCAGACATCGACAGTGTCTGCGGATGACAGCGAGAGGGAGACTACGACTCACAAGTCGACCGCACGTGAAACGCATCATTCTCCTCGCCCGGGTACTGGCTAGAGCCAGCAATCGACACCTGGCTGGTATTGGCACTCGCAGTGGCCGAGGTAGCGGTGCTCGGCTGGCGGGGCGATAAGCGCGTCATGGCGGGATGCGACGGCGAGTCCATCGTCGAGGTCGTCAGCACCGACGCGCGATTCCCATTCGGTCGTCCGTCCCAGCCCCCGTTCCCGGTCGCCCCGCCGACCATTCGTCCACTTCCACCTGAAAGGCCGGTGCCGCTTCCAGGCTCGGTTGCGTACCGCTTATCAGGCGTGCGGATCGCTTTGTGGTCGGGCGTGACGGTAATGGGCGGAGCGTCGGACCACCCACTCGCTCGACTAGCCGTCCCACTGACAATGGAGGACGGGCCCTTGCTGGTCCACGTATCCCGCGAAGCACGCACATCGCGCTCGTCTTCACCGTCATGGCAACCTCGCAGTTCTTCTTCCTCGTCGAGCTCCTCCACTGGGCCCTGCATGAACGTCGCTCCGATATGCACAGGCGCATGCTCAATCTCGTTCTCAGCCCCCAAGTCGATAGTGTTTCCATTCCCGAACCCATTTCCGTTCCCATTCCGGTTCCCGTTCCCATTGGCGGTGTCGTATCCGTTGCCATTCTCGATCTCGATACCCTTGCCTGTGGCCGTGCTGCTTGCCCAGCTTGTCCGTAGATCGCCGTAGAGTGAGAATATTCCGGCGGCCTGATTGGCGCTCTCAACGTGCGATTCCCGAACCCGTACACCCCGTTTTGGCTCCAGCTCCAAGCCACGCGCCGCCCCCTCCAGGTAAGCTACATCGTCGCCCTCGACCCCAGCTCCAACCCCTTGCACGGCCGATCGCGGTGCGGCAAAAGGTGGCACGGGCGCCTCGTCAAGGCTGGAGCGAGACATGCTCAAGCCCGTCGATAGCGTCGGAGGAGTCCAGAAATCCAGAAACAAGAGGGTGAAGCATCGAGGCGCGCAAAAGTGCTCGACGTGGACGGGGCCCCAAAACTCCACTCGGGATCACTGACAGCCATTGGACTTCCGACGCCGATGCATCCGGCATCCGTGCGCAGCGTATACAGCACGAAAGTTATATAGGATGCCCAAGGATACGGCAACATTGTCAGATACGGATGCATCCCATGATTTCACTTTACAAGATGACAGAGACACACGCAGCTTAGAGTCCAAGTTACTCATTCACCATGCTCCTCCAGCCCGCCTCGATGCCTTCCCTTCCCTGCGATTTCCTCTGCAAATGTGGCGGCACAAATGTGCCTCTCTCTCTGAGTGTGCCCTCCTCATCCCCCGCTTCTTCATCTTCATCATCATCATCTTGCTCATCTGCAATCGCCTCAAACAGCGCACCAGGATCGGCCAATTGCGAATTCGCCATGTTCCGTTCTCGTTCTCTTGATGCCGAGGCTGACCGCGGTCCGCTCCTAGTAGGACTCGGACGCGTACCGCGGACAGACCGAGACACGTCGAGTCCGAGCGACTTGTACACCCCTCGTTCTCGCATAGCAGGTATCAGTGGCGGAACAAGGATCCCTTCTCGGTCCGACAAACTCGTCTTCCGTTCCTTGGCCGGCAAGTTTGGGTCTGCCTGATCCTGCCCAGGCCGAGCGATAGCCATGGGCATGCTGGTAGCTAGTTTGCTGACATGTCCCTCGTCCGACACCTCGTCCAAC
This sequence comes from Naematelia aurantialba, assembly GCA_021527695.1. Classification (NCBI taxonomy): domain Eukaryota; kingdom Fungi; phylum Basidiomycota; class Tremellomycetes; order Tremellales; family Naemateliaceae; genus Naematelia; species Naematelia aurantialba. Next base: position 1,349,242 of record JAKFAO010000006.1, read on the forward strand.
TCGTCCTTTCCTGGATCACGTTTTAACGACGCATAGAAAGAGCTCGAAGGCCCAAGTCTGCGCCACGCGCTCCGATGCGATGGAGCATCGGCGGCATAAGCCTGCGAGAGGCTTGCTTCAAAGACGTTCCGTCCAGAGCCGAGAGGAGGTTTTAGCCCTTCGTCAGAGGGTAATGGAGGATCACCAGCCTCGTCAAACTCAAAGTCGAAGACGTAGTCTAAATATATCAGGTCGGGCCGGAATGTCGTCAAACAGCTTACCCTCTTGGTCCAGGTCTGTCAGGACTGTTGATTGTTCCCGGTGCTCTGAATCGGGATCTTTGCTCTTCGCCGGGTCTTCAAACTTGACCTTGCCTTTCTTCTTGCCGTGCAGCTCTTTGACCTGACTCGGTCGCGGGGTGCGGTCCGCTGACCCTTCCTCGGCCACCTTGTCTGCTATCAACATCCGATCCAAAGTCTTCTCTCCATCGATCCAGCTATCCTTCGCACTGGTATCCTCCTTGGCATTGGGGTCCTCTGTGGGGTGGGCATCCTGCTGAGGGACGTTTGGCTGCCGGTACACCTTTCGACGCTTGTCCATCTCCTCGTCCAGAGTCGAGAAGATGTGAGACATGGCAACTGCACGAGCATCGGAGGCCTTGTCGTGCTTCTGTGCAAGAGACATGAGGGAGTCATCGACAGTGTCCGGTACTGAAACCGGAGGGGGGGCATGAAATGCGTTGGCTGAGATTGATGCGGATAGGAGCGACGTCCCAGCTACGTATGGGGGAGATGTGATACTCTCTCGGACGATAGGGTTATCGGCTGGAGGGGATAAGGGGGCGTCACGCGACCTGGAAGTTGACCTTGTCCTGGTCAGACTCGCTGATCGGCTCCGTTCGAGCTGGTCATTTTTTCCTGGCCCTTCACAGTACTTTCCCCAGAGGAGCTCGACCTCGCAGCGCACTTTCTCCTCGAGTTCATTCAGTTCCCTCGATTTCAGTGCGATAAAGTGCTTGATGTCGATCTCGAAATCCTCATGAGCCTCCTTGAGAAAGCCGACAGCCGAGTTGCAAAGAGAACGCAAGTGTGGGTGGGAAGGAATGAAGGGTGGAGGCAGAAAGAAAGGGTCGTGCACAGGCGGCAGAAGGTGGGTTTGCTGACGGGAATACTCGACGGGCGACCGTGCGGGGGGAGGGTAGAGTGATGGTGCAGCGAAATTGGGAGGACGGCCAAATTGCGACGATGCAGTCGGCAGGTCCAGTAGTAGAGATGAGAAAGGAAGACGACCTGCGTCCAGGTCTACCTCGTACTCGGCCCCCCACTGGATTTGATGTAAGCCAAAAGGATCCAGCCACAAAATGAGCCTACTCACCCTAATACCATTGCCAGGGTCTACGGTTACCCACTCCTCCTCCATTGATTTTCTGTCAATCTGTGCACCGGCTCTGTAGAGCTCTATCCCGCAGACCCAGCATTGCCGCTTTGACACGACGGGGCCGATCGAGACACTGAGCACCGAGTCTCGCCGGGTCGGTCGGGAATCAATCGCTTCAAATGTCACCAGCTCCTTGAACCGCTGATCCTGTCAGCACAGCTCACATTCAACGCAGACCAGACCTACAATGTGCTCTGCCTTCTTTCCTAGCCAGACTCTGAGCTCCGAAGAGCCGTCGTTCGTTGGCTCCGCATGGGTGGGTACTCGCCCGTCGACCTTGACGTTCAGGCACTTGCATGAGAAGATGAATTGCTTGGAATTCGTGGGAAGTGGCGGTGGAGGGGGAGATTCAAGAGGCATAGTGGGTTGTTGTACGTCCGGTGGGTCTGTGGTGGATGGCATGTTGAATGGTGATGCTGAGAAGACGGAGAAAGCACAAAGGGAGGATACAAAGTGGGATTTTTAGGCCAAAGCTTACAGACTCGGGAAGATAGGAAAGGTAACCGGTCAATCGAGTTAGGCCTGCGACGCTGAGTGCCGCTCTAGGACTCTTTTGCACGCCTAGTACGCATCCTGTTTGCCACCCATTCGACGTTTTTTCAAAGTCAGCCATTACCATTCTTTGGGTGTAGCTGTCAAGGATGCCACCCACGCCTTGCTCGCTATGTCAGACTGCACGCGCGCTGGTGAAACGCCCGAAAACAGGCCAACAGGTCTGCAAAGCATGCTTCTTCGAGGTCTTCGAGACAGAAGTTCACAATACCATCATCGAGGGAGAGGGACTGTTCAAGCGTGGTGAGAGGGTGGCTATAGGTGCAAGTGGGGGGAAAGGTGCGACCTGCATTGAGCTTCGAATCATGTCAGAACTCAGCTGATGACTATCGGTTCTAGATTCTACGGTGCTGGCGCATGTGTTGTTGTCTTTAAATCAGCGATATGACTACGGGCTCGACCTTTACCTGCTGTCCATCGATGAAGGAATCACGGGGTACCGAGACGATTCACTCGAGGTACGTATATCACCTTTTTCCATTCTAGCCAGTCCGATCACACCAGCCAGTCCAACAAGTCCAACAAGTCCAACCAGTGTTCCCAATGCTCATCGAGCGGTTTTAGACTGTAAAGCAGAATCAGGTGGAATACGGGCTACCACTAAAGATCCTCTCATACGATGAGCTGTACGGCTGGACGATGGACAAGATCGTCTCCCAAGTTGGCCGGAAAAACAACTGTATGTATCTCCCGCCTCCTAGTGCGGCGGGGTTTGGCACTGATTCGTCTGAATTAGGTACATTCTGCGGCGTGTTCCGGCGCCAGGCGCTCGATCGCGGTGCTGCTCAACTGAAGGTGAACCATATTGTCACGGGACATAATGCGGATGATATTGCCGAGACAGTCCTCATGAACAGTTAGTCCCGATCCTGCGACTTTACGCCATGACGGTCCTGCTGCGGGCTTGGACTGTCCTTTCACGTCCCTCGGCTGTCTCGTTACGAGCGGAAGCTGACGACGAATAGTAATGCGTGGTGATATTGCAAGGTTGGGACGATGTACGGCGGTGACCACGCAAGGGGACGATACGATTAAACGGAGCAAGCCGTTCAAGTATGCGTATGAGAAAGAAATCGTCATGTGAGTCTTGACTCGAGTCCTAGTCCCTCTTGTATTTCCTGTCTACTTTCTCTCAGGTCACTTTCACTTGTTTCTCTTCCTCTTCCTCGTCTTTCTCTTGTTCCTCCCTCTCGTCCTCGTCTACTGCCTGCCATGCCCATGGTTATGCTGGGAATTGACAGAGCTGCAGGTACGCCTACTTCAAGAAACTCACCTACTTCTCCACCGAATGCATCTACTCTCCCGACGGTACGTCATGCTCCCCCTCGTCCCTCCACTTTGCTTTGTTCGAAAGCTGACGCATTCTGCGCCTCCAGCCTATCGAGGCCATGCGCGCGTCTTCCTCAAGGACCTGGAAGTGATCCGGCCCAGTGCGATCATCGACATCATTCACTCGGGAGAGACGTTTGTGCTTGAAGCAGGCGTGCAGAGGGGTATCAAAGCCATGCGTGAGTATCAGGGCTCTACCCGTCCTAGTCAGGATGAGCGGATTCCGCCGCATTGGCATGACCGCCCAGCATCAGAATCAGGACGGCCGATTGCATCGGCATCGGCGTCCACAAACTCCCATAGCAGGCTTCGGCGTGGGGCATGGGTGTGGGCATGGGCGTGGGCATGGGCGTGGCGTGGGGCAAACGAACGAGCTGATCGCGGCGTTAGAGACCTGCCAACGATGTGGGTATATCAGCTCGAACGACCTGTGCAAGGCTTGCGCGTTACTGCAGGGCCTCGAAGCGGGTCTGGACAGATCAGCCTTAGTATGTCCTCCTTCTCTCCCTCCTCGGCTCATCTACTCCTCTCTCTCCTCTCTCTCCTCTCCCTCCTATCTCTCCTCTCCCTCCTTTGCTCGTCTGCTCGTCTGCTCATCTGCTCGTCTGCTCGTCTGCTCGTCTGCTCGTCTGCTCCTCGTCTTCATACAAGCTGATGAAGCGCAGAAACAGAGTCAAGGAGCAAATGATGCGGCACCAGATGGGCAACGGAGAATACCAATGTTTGAGCGATATGCTGGCCTGACCGCGACGGATGCAACGGCGGCGACAAAGTCGGAGATTCATGCTACAGAAGGCATCGAAAGGGCTGTCAAGGCTATCGCCCTCTGACGTCTGGCGGATTTGCATGTCTGCAATGTCCATCATCCTTTGCAGATTGTAACAGTACAAGTAGCATTGTAGCACTATAACAGCATACCTGGCACTATCTATACCCATGCACACATTTCCCCCTCGCCATCACGAGACCAGCACAAACGGCTGGTTGGGATACCTGCACAGATCAAGAGGTATCGTTACCGACCATACCGACGATGCTGGGATTCAAGTCACGCACCTCTGTTGTAGACGATCATGGAGATCCGGCTCAGCAATCTGAGAGTCGCCGACTAGGCATCAGATGGTCAGCGGGCGATTCGTTCTTCACACAAGCTGGCATACGTTGATTGCCAAGAGTCAACCACCTGTTCCGTCTTCGTCAGCCCAAACGTACTTCACCTCGTACGATTCGACCTACCCAGGCCGAGTATTATGTTTCCTCCCAAACAGCTCTGTCAACCATTAGGACGTCTTACACTCTCCTCCCGAGCGTGTCAGGCGTCAGATGACGCAGACGCACCGAGCTTCCTTCCACCGGGTACGAGCCGCTCGATGACCCCATACACCTCGTCAGGTTTCCTGCTCGTCTCTCTTCCCAAACAGCACGTGTCAGTATGGTCTCGGATTTTCTCGGTAAGGACAGAGGAAAGAGGTGAGAGAGGGCAGTGCACATACCGGACTTCAGCAACGACAACGTCAGTGTCCACCCCTCTGCCGAGGGAGCGGAGAGCGGGAATCTCGTCGTATGGGATCGGCTTGTCCCGTGGCCAGCTTGCGGGGAGTTTGAGCGCGATCAACAGATGTTCACAGGTGTGGCTGGAGCTGTCAGCAGGCGGCGCCACCATACACATAGATCACTGAAACTGAATGTTGCTGCGGCCGCGCGAGGGACGAGGACGAAGAGGGCGGGAAGGGAGATTCGAGATGGGATTGCAGGGGGATGTACGCGGAATGCGAGAAGAGGGACGTGAGAAGCAGAATGTGAGAAGGATGACATGAGAACGAGGACGTGAGAATGAGGATGCGAGAACGAATTTGAGGTCCAGAAGGGCTCTACTGACTTGAGCCAATGGCCAGTCCGCCCCGTGCGGATCAGCCGACTAAGCTGGTTCACCTTGACCCACACCAGCTCGTCAACGCGTCGATAGCCCCATACTGCAAACAGCTCGCGGCCAAGCTCCATCGCTCGCCCCGTCACCCAAAGGCACAAAAGTGCCCAATCGGGCTGCAGAGCGGCGAGCGGTAGGCGCCGCATTTCGTCGTCTGTCATAGTGCCGTATGGAAGCTGGTGATCTCAGCGCCTCTAGCGGGTACAGAAGACGAATGAGAAAGCAGAGAAAGCAGAGAAACGCAGGTAGGTGGGACGTGGAGGCGTGATCTATAGATATGGCCTATAGATGGCGTTGTATGGTCTAGAGGTAGGGGTGAATGACGTACCGACATGTGTATATCCTGTCATAGGGTAGTTAATTGCAAGTATATCGGTAACAGGAGAAAGTGAAACCTACCCATGGAGGATCCGCCACGATCACCTGAAACCTGCCTGATCAGCACCCAACATACAATGCCCAGCACACTGTGCGTAACGCGCTAGAAGGCCAACGCGAGGAAGCGCCGGTGCACTCACTGTCCCAGTACGGAATAATCAAACCGCCTCAGGTCGCAGTTGATCCACTGCCTCGCAGATCTCCAAGCCTCCACACCACCAGCACTGTCTGTCCCTAGTAGCTTCTCGATGGTACGTGGCGGCAGCTGAGCTGGGAAGTCGGGAGGTAGCGGGTGGGAGTGACGTGTCGCAGCTGGCACGACCTGGAAGTGCATATACCTGCTCACTTAGCTGCATAGTAATGGCCACTGTGCAGAGAGAAGGTACAGCACAAGTAGACTTACCGGCATTCTTTCACTCCGCCGCGAGGAGCGTTCGTGTCTCCTAAGGAGGGATTGTTGCGGAACATGGGCTCGCCATAGCACAGATTGAGATACCTAAAGGAGCAGAGGTATCAGCGTGAGACAGCCACCCGAGGGTGAGGGAGGCGGACGAGCAGTAGCCGAGCGAGACGTCAGTGTACGGCCGGATAATGGGTTCAAAGTGGGCCTGATCATGGTCAGCAGAGGCCAGTCCACACGTGCAACACTTGAGCATTAAGCAAGAGATGAGCGTACCCGAGAGCAGTGGGTGCGGACTTTTTGGCACACTGATAGTGTGGTCGAGGTGCAGATGGGGTTGAAGAGCATTCGAGTGTCCTTGTGCGCCTGACGTAGGAGTCAGTCTGGTTACGATGTCGAGGGAAGAGGGAAGAGAGAAGAGAGGAGGTGATGGGCATACAGCAAGGCGTCTAAGCTTGGTCTTTGCTGTCTCTCGGCCCAGGAGCTGCCTTAGCTCGACGTCTGGCCTGGTCCCTACTGCACGTGAGCCAAGAGATGGCACTGTATGAGGGCCAGGGCCAACTTGCCTCGATCATCCTGCACAGGAGGTCTCGGCGTGGACGGTCCAGGTTCAGCGAGACTGGCGTCCACCTGCATGTTTCGCCAGACCTTGGCCTGGGCGACCGTAGCCCTCAAATACGTTTGCGAATAGCTGCCGACGTCAATGGACAAGTAGAATAATTGAATGGGATAGTCGTTACCGCGAGGAAGCGAGTGGACTACCTCCACGCGCCATTCCTCCCTTACGGTGTCGAGATAGTCTCATCGCACAAAATTCATTCCGCTCGCCGCTCATCATGCAAATTTCATTGACACTACCTAGAAATCTCCTTGAAGCTCTTCATGAAGCTCTTATGCTTCCACCTCCCCTTCACTAACCTATCCACCAACATGAAGGTCTGCTTGACACAGTCATTCTCCTTTGCTTTCTTGGGTCCACCATAGAAAATCCTCCCAATCCTGTAATGTTTGTCGCACACCTCCAGCAAGCTCCTCTGCATCCCACTCGCATCCTTTCCTAGCCTAAACTCAGGAGTCTGCTGGAAGTTGTACTCAGCATTCCCATCCCAGATGAATAGGTACTTTCCCTCCCTCCTATCCCCTGAGAGCAGTTCTGCTGGAATGAGAACAGCAGACCAAGAGTGGTCTATGTCCGCATGCTCCTTCCCATGCCATGCTCCTTTCTCGTGGTTGATGAGTCGTGGATGGGAGATGAACCAGCCAGCTCTGATAGGACAGTTGGTGATGAGCTTGTACCGGATGAATTCGCCAAGTGTCGCTGATGAGAGTAACTCTGGGTTGGAAGATGACCAGTTGACTCGGTTCTGTGCTGTGGGGTACCGGACCTCTGTTGGGAAGAGTGTGATTTGGTGGTTTGTTGCCTGGAGTGACAGAGATTGGAGTGTAGAGTTGATCTCTGAAGAGGTGGATGTAGAGGACAGCATGACTGGTAACTTGAAGAAAGAAAGAAGAAGAGGAAGAGGACAGAAGGAGGCGGTTAATATAGCCAGCAGGTGACGACAAATGTTTCCACCTAACGACACATCACAATGTGGACGACACATTGTCTGTATGCATACGACACATGCTATGGCATATGCCACTCTCCAAGACACATTATTTAAGCAACGACACACAATCATCCAAGACGACAAAACATAAGACTGAACGACAAATGGTCCAAGTGGCAAACGACACATCAAGACACATCAGCCATAAAGCGACATATTTCATACATGAACGACATATCTCATGCATGAATGACATATGTCCTTCTCACTCATGTCACATGCATGTAAGAGATGACACATGCATGCAGATTGCACATGACATGCATAGGAAGTATGAAACGGTATTTAAACACAGTTCATGCAGCACAAAATCATCTCTTCACTTTCTATCTCATTTTGATCGACCTCCAAGATGCCAGAGCTCTTTGAACTTGCAGCTTTCATTACCATCCTCAAATCAGCTTTGCAGCCAACTCCTCTGCCATTCACTCTTCATTTCTTTCCTCAACAAGGGCGTAACGGTTTAGTCAAGAATTACGACAGCTTTACAACAAGCTCTTCTTCAGTGGCACTTCAACCTCTCACTGTCGACTTATCCCAACACAGCTTCCGCTGCTATGGCAAGGAACTCTACATCAAGATTTCCAACAGTTGGATGTTGAGAGTACATTTCTACCTACATGGACATGTGGCGGTCATGTCCCCAATCGAAGTGGATTTCCTTTGGGTCTGTCGAGAACATGGCCTTCCACCATATGCTCCTGTGGTCTTCAAAGCCCATGGTGGGAACAACTCTATCGCACTAGTCGACCGCAACAAGCTCTTACAAGTGCAGTTTGTGCAGTTGGAGGATGGAGTTGCCTTTGATGGTTTCCGGCCAGTGGGCAGGGGGCCTTGTCCACTACAAGATGAACCCTTGTTCCGGCAACTTGTGGAGGAGTTAGGGAGAGATGGGAGTCTAGTCAGGAAGACCATTCCAGTTGGCCACTTCATACAGCAGCAGTATGTCTTTGAGTTTCATCGTATCCCCTGCTGATGTTCTTCAGACAAAATTACTTCAATGGATTTGGCGGCTGTCTCACCAATGAACTTCTGTTTTACGCACGGATCAACCCTCTTACTCCAACCAACATCATCTTTGCTGTCGACACCAACACTTGGAGGGACCAGCTCCTTGATGGGTGGTCCCGTCTCAAGAGTGTCTTCACCAGCCACTCATACGACCAATATGTCCTCTCCTCAGCCCGTGTTGCTGGGAAGAGTGGGATTGCCTTTCATCATCCCTTGGCACCACTGCGATACCGAAAATGGATCACAAAGGTCTACAGGAAGACAGGCAAAGCTGGCACCACTCAGGTCCCCAATGACCTTGTCCAGCTCCTCTTGGACAACAATCAGATCACTCTACCACCTTTGCCTCCCTCATACAATGGGAGGAAACCACGCACGACTCTGCATCGAAAGGCCCTTCCACTTGCATGCTATATCTACAAACCCTCACCAAGAGCGACAGCCAGATACTACTACTCAGTGGTCACCAACTTTCCCTTGCCTCCAGAAGAGGTCAACTGGAGGGAGATCCTATCTGGAACCCCAGCCTACCTTGAACAAGAACTCGTCATCTCAGCAAAGGAACCAAGCATTGGATGGACAACTTTCTTTGACTCTCAATATCTTATCCATGCCGAGTCAACAGCATTTGCTCGCCGACACCCACATCGCAATGGCCTACCTGGCTCTTCAATGCGGACCAAGTTCATCAAATCCAGGAGAGATGGTGAGCCTGTAGTACTGAACACACGTGTATCAGTTGAACAACTGCCTGCTTGGGTCACACGACATCCAGAGACTTTGGATCTTCTGCGACAGTGGTACTCTGACTGGGCACATGAGCATGGGAATGGAGAGGAGGGTAGAGCACTAGCATCACCACCTGAAGATGGGGAGCTCACAGAGTGTTGGACGTAGGAAGCTCTCCGTAGTCTTTGCCTTTAAGCATATGAGTGGCGAATGTACAAGGTCCGTGCTGGGTGTTCCATCTCCGAGTGCAATCTGCTTCATCATGCAATTCAGATATTAGCACAGCCACTGCTCTGAGACTTACTCAACTAGTGGCACTGGTGCCTAAGAACCTGATCATATGCATGGGACAGAAACTAAAACCCTACTAATGGTTTACGAGACAAGAAAGGATGACTGCCCTTTGTGTTATGACCCGGTCATAACCCTTATAGAGACATATCGGAGAGACGTATCAGAGAGACTCTCTAGAAGAGTCTCAAGAGGTGTCCCATGAGAGTATCAAGAGTTGTCTCTAGAGCTCTGCTAGATCATAAGTTACATCGTGGCCCAAGCACTCTGGCCATATCTTCACTTCCCCCTTGAGCTTGCCGGATCCTTCCTAGCTCATTACACCTACCCTACTGCCGACCAAGTCACAAGGACCCGAGCATTTAGCTTGACTCTTGTAAACAACAGCTTTCCACACGTCTTTGATTAGCTTGAGGTCAATCAAGGATGGGTCATAGGGTCATAACACCGTGCCATGCCCGAAATGAACTTTTGATTCATACGATTTACTTTGGGACATTGCTTCAACCATCTTATCTACTCAAGCAGGTAATATCAGATGTCTACTCTCATAATAGATGCATGGGACATGATCTGAAATCTTGCCAATGTCACTGATCTTGATCGAAAACGTATGGCATACGATTCCTCAATTGGATGTCAATTGGTGTTCAGATCTGGAGATGGCATCGGTCAGATATGCTGTAAATCTACAAAACAGTGGCATTGGGTCCCAGCTACTCGGCAAATCTTGCAGAAGTTGGCCAGAATACATTCCTGGAATGTGAAGCCCACTCAAAAGACAAGCAGATCGTGGAACCCAAATGTGGTCACAAATCCTTGGCCAGCACAAGATGGCATCGGTTGAAAGAGCTGTGTTCTGGCTATGAGATGCAAAGTAAGTGTAGCTCCATGGACGACTTGTCTAAACCATGCCAGAATAAATTTCAAGAAGGCAGGGACATGGTCGATTGTAAAACATGTACTGCTCAAATCACTTTAGTAAGCATTGCTTCCAAGGGCATCGGTCAAACGAGTCTGGACATTATACATACTGCACTATGACAATCACTCAGACTGTATCTTCAAGAGCAAGTCCCCGCAGTGGTTCTCGCACCCATGGTAGCATTGCAAAAAAGCACGGCCAAAGCGACTGCATTGTCACCACTGGTGGACATGTACCCAGCCCCTCATAGATAGCTTGACAGACATTCCTTGATTCCGCACTGATCCATTCCAGCTGCGCATTTGCCTCAGCCATTCGAAATCGTTCAACCACGGTGGCATGTGTTCTGTCGGTTATCGGCTGCAGGCATTGCTGCCCACCATATTGCTCGGGCTGAGAGTAGACCTGATTGCGTGGTGCACCCGAAGGATTGATCTTCTTCTTCTGAGCGCGTACTCGATAGGAGTTATGAAAGATGACATGGGCATCAAGAAGCTGTTGTACAAGAGGCACGGATAACCACCAGAACAGTGTGCTGATAGGGTATCAGTTTATGCAAGATGTTCACGATGCTGGATGTATTGCAAGAGCATGTTCCTCACCAGTGAATGGGATTGCTTGTAATGAAGCCATCACGTACACCCTCCAGGACCTTCTCCTCAAAGACATCGACCACCTCATTGCGGACACCAACCCAAGCACGCTCAATGGTGATGTTACGGGTGGAGGGCAGTAGGATATGATGAGGGAGCTCTTCAAGCTCTGTGGTTGCCAGCAGTGCCCTATCATTGCATCAGTTGAGACCATCGTCTCCCGATCAAGCACTCACCGTAAAGTACATTGTGACTCTGACATCAATCCTGTCTCCGAGCCTTTATCGCTTGCAAGCTGCATTGGAACACCTGTTGGACCATTTGTAAGCAAATACAGTGGTACCATGCTCGTCAACATACGCACCACCAACTTCTAAGACCGTTTTCAAGAAGAGCCAGTCTGGATTTGCTGCCACACGGTTGCTTGGGAAGACCTGCAGGGCTAGGATCTTTCCCGAGAAGACATCCCGGATCCCATATATGCCCAATTGGTATTTGGCCAGCTTATCGTGCCCATCCACAGACCACTGCTCATTGGAGCCAGCAGAGATGATTGGAAACCGCCGAATTCGTTTATTGTTACCAGGGTAACGTTTTGCCATACCCAGAGGATCCAACTCATGCATGGCCGACAGCACTGCAGCCCTGTCCATTTCAGTACGAGGTCACACAGCACTACACTGCACAGACTTAACGGAAACTCACTGAGTAGTTTGTACTCCGATTTGAGACAGAGCATGTTGGGTTCCTCGAAATCCTCGGCGAGAGTCTGCCATTGATAGTTGGGCAATGGCTGATTTCAGTGTATCTCCTCGTATGGCACCCTTTCTGGGACCACTCAAACCAAGTCGAGCAAGGTGTCGGTGGAATGTTGCCTTCGACCTAAATTATCAGCTTCAATGACTTTCAAAGAGTATCTCATACCCAAAGTGGTATTGTGGGTAGAACAGCCGAAGATGCTCATTGATCCTCCTGAATGATCCATTCTCTGCAACGAGCAAGTCTTGAAGAATCTGTCGAAGCTGATGATCTACATGGTTTTCTGTTCTCTGGTAAGACAGAGGAAGGAGGAGACAGACGTGTAAACTCACCATTTGTGTCGATTGATGGGACCAAACCATCTGGATTTGCCAGACTGCCAGTCATGCGATTGACTGTGACATAACCATCTGTCTCCAATAACGTGATATCCACCATGTCTGTCATGACCCGGTCCGGATTGTCATGACCCACGTTGTGGTTTGACCCATCGTGGAAAAGCTCATAGTAGCAAACCGTGGAAAGTATCATCGTGGAAAAGCTCATAGTAGCAAACCGTGGAAAGTATTATCGTGGAAAAGCTCATAGTAGCAAATAGTGGAAAGTCTTATCGTGGAGGTACTTATCGTGGTTGAACCACGCGTGGAAGAGCCACAATGAGCGTGGAAGAGCCACGATGCCAGAGGTATAAAAGGATGCGCATTTTGTAGTTTGTAGTTCTCCAGTCTTTTATTTATCTCACATTCTTCCCTCACATTCTTCTCACACTCATCTCGCACTCCTGGTCGACGCTACCTCGTCAACCAGGCTGGTCACCGCTTGCTGTCCGACCAATCCACAAGCTTCACGGTCTACACCCGTCAGACGTAGGCCAAGCTTAGTAAACCTTTGCGGTCCATCCTGTCTCAAGCCATCACTACTTGGGACAGGTTCGTGACAATGTCCATCATTAGAAGACTGTGTGCATGTCAGTCTTGATGAGATGACGAAAGGAGCATGGTAGAAGAAGAGGAAGTGTACAAGCAAAGCGGTAGACGGTGGTAGACGTGTCCTGTGCATAACATTTTGCTCCCGCCATCCTTTCTGCTACAAATAAACAAACCAGCATGCATTGATTATTTAGGGCCAAAATGCGGAGGTATGATAAGTTTATCAAGTTCCAGAGCAGCAGGAGCTGGAGGGTTGAAGGGGATGAGGTCAATGATACGCTGCTGTTTCTGTTCTCCCCTGAGATTCTTTCTCTGAATGTCCACTGCCGTTTCCCACCCTTCTGCAGTATCCTCATCACGTCGCCAGAAGGGGATACTCCATGGGTCATGGAGATAGCTATGCTCCAACTCGTAAGGTTTCTCGAAAGGTAGAAGGCCAAGCTGTTTGCACAAAGCATTACACTTGTGAGAATAGATGAAGGGCTGCATTCCGGGAGGCCCTCGGTCCCCAGGACCTTGTGTTTGAAGGAATCTGCACAAAATTAGCAGTGTAAGGCTAAGCTGAACCCACGAGTGAACCAATAGATCAAACAACTGGAAATGGCAGCTTGAGGGACTTCTCTCACGACCTTTCTTGAAAAGAAATCCTTGTTTATCAGCTGCTGGTCTAGTGCATCACAAACCTTGAATATCTGCTGGGAAGGCTGACTTGTCTGCAGTCACTTCGAAAAAGAAGTGAAGCCACGCATGCACCTCTTCAAGCATGGCCAGGGGTAGAGGAATGGGTGTAGATGCCTGCTGGGTGACATGTTCAGGTTCGAAGTGAGAGCCAAACAGCTTGTACTCAATGCTGGATGTGTAACGCCCAGCTCTGTTGAAGGATTTGTCGGATAAATCTGGTTCAACAAGCCAGCTCCGAGCCACCCCAGGAGAGTCTCCAAGCACTTCTAACATCAGAAAGCTTTCTGTAATGCCGAGAGCTACGCAGGTGATCAGCCACTCATTGGAGAAGGAAAATGACACCTACAAAAGCCTGCCCCATTTCGCTTGGGGTTCCGATTGAGCTGAGTTTGGAACTCCTTGAGAGACATCGAGAGACTCAATGCCTTGTTGACTTCCAGCCAGTTGAGAGCATATTGCTGATCCTCATTGAGAGTGATCTCCGGAGTTTCATCGGCTGCTGGCATTCGTGACCGCATCGAGTAGTAGCGCTTGGCAACAAAAGTTGTTTTGAGATCAAGGGACATGAGCTACAAGTGCACTCATCAATATCAAGGGTACTTCTTCGAATCTGACATACTTTAAATGCAAGCTTGAAACCACCCTTCTGGAAAGGCTTGATCTGCAAGTACCCTTCTTCCTCAACCTTGTGTCCAACAGGCACAACAACATCGTTCGCAGCAAAACGAGGGTACACCCTTTGGAAGCAAATACACTCGAAGCCCTCAGGTATTTTGGATGCAGTATTGAGTGGGGACTCTGTTGGAGGATCCACGCTTGACCTGAAAATAGCACGAGAGCTTGGAACTCGGGACCTCTGAATGGTAACATTGGACTGCGTGGACTGTGCCAGCACATTCGAGTCTGTTCAATCAGTTCAGTGGTACAGATGCAGAGTCAGATGGCCTTACGTGTCCAAGGGGACTGTTCAGTTTCAAACGTGCTCAGTGGTAATGGAGCCACAGGCCGCAGACGTTTTGAGGAGGTAGTATCAATTTCAGGACTAGGTGAGCGCTGGTCGCATTAATATCAACCCAGCATGTCCGTAAGTCAGCTTACAAATAAAATTGGGCTCTTGACCGTAAACCGCACCCATATATGGCCAAGGCTGGTGTCAGATGGCTTGCCATATTGACGTTCCAGCTTGTAGTACTTCCTGAAGAAGGCACTGAGAAGATCTTGATTTTTAGAAAAAGTCCTATCGAGTGGGGACGGTTTCCCATTTGAATCTTGCAGGGAGATGGTGACATGTCGACTTCAAGCTAATCAGCAAGCAAAGTGTTATGAATAGGATGCTGAACCTACCGATCAAGTTCAAACTTGAAGTTCTGCACGCCCATCCCCTCACCCCGCCAATGGTAAACAACCTTGTTCCATGTCTGATCAAAGAGTTCACCCATAGTCCAATCCCAATCGGCAGGAATATCAGCAATTGGGTGGTTCCATCGCTTCACATCAGACTTCCGCATGGACACTGCGTAAATGAGTGTCTGGTTTCCTTTGCTTCCAACAGAAAAGAACTCACGCAATGTATACACCTCAATTTTCACTAGGGGCCGTAAAGGTAGATGGTTCTTGAGGGCGTCTTGCTTTTTTGCCTTGTTTGCACCGAGGAGTGCAGCAATTGAATGATGCATATGCCTCCCAGTTCCATTGGCAGCACTTGTTGGACCACTAGTTTCACTGTGAGAGTTTCCGTGATGACTGAGGGCCGATTGTTCTTTCTGAATCAGCTGGTCCCCTGTTCCTTTCACAAGTTCATACCTCGAGGCTGACACTTCTTGCATATCCAAGCTGCCTTGTCAAGCTCTGCTTCAGACATAGTAGCCAGCTCGAAATCACCACATTTGTGGCATTGACGTGCAAGATGCTATACCATCATCATTGAACAGCAAGTCGATGAGCAAATGAAGAATTGCTTACACTGTCAATCATCGCCATGAGTTGATCACTGTTCAGCGCTCGAGCCAGGGCCTTGCAATGTCCACAAATCTCGCCTTCAGGCATCTTTGGGAAGCTTTTCTTGCAATGAGAGCAGGCAGTCATTTTAGCACGATGTTGAAGGGCTTGGTGAGGTATGGAAGCGATTGTGTTGGTGCAACTGTCTTATACTTGTCAATATATGGGGAAAAAGATTCATCCTGATGGAGACGAGACTGGTCTTATTTGCAAGATGGGTTCAGTGATTATCTACGATGGAGATGTTGACTGAACATCGACACCTATGGCTATGGCCTGGAACGAAGTGAATATGAAAAAGCACGTGAGACCATCTCGACACCGTATCCCTCGTCGTTTCTCATCAACACCTCCATCCTTATCTTCTTGTTTTCCGCCTGTTCCCTTGACTGCTCGACAAACATGCTCAATTATGTCATGCTCGTTTCCCGTCAAGGTCAGTACTCCTACCACCTGCTTGTTATCCTCCCAGCTCGTGTCGACCAACGCCGCCTGCGGGTTGTGTAAAGTGACCGGCCGCACCACTCGACGAGGCTGACGAGTGGGGTTGGCACTTGCAGGGAAAGTCCGGCTCGCAAAGTGGTTCCAGACATTACCGCCCAAGACCAAAGCCAAGATCGTCAAGGATGTGACGCAGCTTGTCCTGGCTCGGCGGACGCGGATGTGCAACTTTCTCGAGTACAAGGGTGAGTCTCACCACTCCGCCAAACCAAAGCACATCACCTCCCGCTCCTCATCTGATCCTCGTCTTACCTTGAGCTGCTCATGTCGTGAACTGCTCTTGCCTTGATCTACTCGCAACATTATTTCTCTGGCGTTCCCTCGTTTAGCTGACCATGATCAGATACAAAGGTCATCTACCGCCGCTACGCTTCCCTCTTCTTCATCACGTCGGTTTCGCCGAGCGACAACGAGCTGGTCACGCTCGAGGTGATCCACCGATACGTAGAGGTCCTGGATCGATACTTTGGCAACGTGGGTACTCGCCTCGGTACTGTTGCGGCGCCCAGCCCCATGCTGGTCCATCAAGGCCAAGGCTGCAGCGCTGATCTAACCGCAGGTATGCGAGTTGGACCTCATATTCAACTTTCAAAAAGCCTACGCTGTGCGTCCACCCTCCCCGACTTCCCCTCACAGCGGGCATGACCATGGCAGCTGAAGTCCTGTAGATCCTAGACGAGCTGATCATTGCTGGCGAGCTGCAAGAATCATCAAAGAAGGCAGTCCTGAGAATAGTGCGTCTCTTCACTCCGTCCTGACACCCTCTGGTCTGGAGCTTGTCCTGACTCGGCTTGCAGGTAGCGCAATCAGATGCGATCGAAGAGGGTGAGCATCTCGAATCGGGTTTGAAGGGTGCCGGTTTCGTATGACAGAATGGATGGCGTGTCGGTCCAAGGTGAGGCGGCTATCGTCGCCAGACACCGAGGAAAATCCTGGGATGCTGTAATGTTAGACTGCATGGCTTGGTACCAGGAGCGATTGGCGGACCTGACGGCTGTAAATGGCGCGCAGCTATGACATGCTGATTTGCCGTTCCAGCCGAGACGCAAGAAGATTCACTCTCGCGCCTGGGCAGTTTGGCAGGACGGGGATAGATGGGCTCTTGGGGCAACTTTGTACTTTATCATGCACAAACGCATACATCAATGTCGTCTATTGTTACAGATGGATATCTATCACTACATCATAAGCAAATTACTCCAGAGGGGTGCAAACTGGATGGGGGTCGTAAGGTCGTTAAACGGGGTCTAGAGACTCTAAACAGTCTGTCAAGGTATCAGCAAAGTCTGAAAAGACAACAGGCGAGAGAGACCGAGATAGCTCACATCGTCGCCGTAATGCCATTGAGTCAGTTTGGGATTCGAGGGTGCGTTTCGCACGTATTTGTCGTTTCCTGGTGGTCTATTCCTCTCAGCATGCCGAACACTGCGTGTCCTTCAACTGGAAGACTGGACCTACCGTTCCTTCTTTTTATTTGACGCCAGCATGGATTGCATCGTAATGCAGATGGCCACGGCATTCAAGACAGGCGACCACTCGGTCCCTACGGATGTCGCATCAGTGGACGTTACGCCGTGCAGACCGTGCAGACGACTTGCCAAGTATTGAAGCGCAGATATGTCCATTCGAGTAACAGTGGGGATGGATCGGGATGACCGCGTTGTAAGTCGTATCAGCGACGAATGTCACCTTTTCAACCAGTCAGCCAGTGTCATGTCAGCACGAGCGCGCAAGGTGTTGAGTCTGTGCGAGGCGCCTCACCACTGGAGATTCGATGGGATACCGGGGCCCAAACTTCATTTTCAACGCAAATGTCTCGCCCTACTCCGCCCACACATCAGCGATCGTCATGGGCAACTCTCGCGTCGTTGCCTTGCAGCAAAGGACGGGCTTACCTGGTAGATGGTCTCGTCGCCTAAGACTTGTATCGAGAACACCCATGTCTCCAGATCATCTGCGCTAAGGAGCACGACCCCTGGGGGTGTTCCCTTTGATTTGATCTCTGCTAGCTCTTTCACTATCCGATAGAACCAGGCGACGTACAGGACACAACAAGTGCACGGTCGTCGGACGACGTCAAGAAACGAGATGGTATGGAATGTAGGGGAGAAAGAGACGTCATGTCAGTGCTGAATCCAACACTGAAGCTCAGCAGCGCACTCACGGAGCCTCTTTTGCGATAGACCTGTGGCCATGTTGCGATATTGTTATCGATATCGATACAATGCATGCAACACCGCTGCACAAAGGGAGAGGGAGGGCGTCAGTCAACCTTTAGGTCGGGCGACGAGTGACGTGGCTATATTCTACCCCCTTGATATCGTCCTTTGTTCGATGCGGCGCTCTTTCTCTTTCGAATGTTTGCATTGAACAGCAGGTAACAGATATTATCCCCTGACCAGTCGTTACTGACGTGTCTCCTGCCCGCGTCAAGTGGTACAGAGAGAGCTTCGGATGGCCGAGTCGTCCGAAGCGCCAACGCGATCCGTGTTGGAGCTTGACGCTGGCTCGGAATGGAGATTCGAGCTGGAAGCGGATGAGCACATTGCCGTGAGGGTGAGTCACTCGTGATATCGTCTTTGCTGTACTTGAATGTCGTCTCGTCTTTGGAGGTCGGATGCTAGAAGCTAGGTATGTCCTGTCATGCATTGTTGGGAATCGTAGCTGATCAAGTGTCCTCCTCGTCTTGCCTCTCGTTGCTTTGATTGTCACATTTGCCTGCATATTTGGGCCGTTATATGTAGAGCTACCGCACCTATGTTACATCAGCTCTCTTCCTGGTGCACGCTTGTCTAGTATCGTACGATCAAAAGACAGACAGAGACAGTAGAAGTGGTACCCTGCTCCAAACCACTCAGACCTTCACCTCTCTTCCCCCATCCATCTCTGTCCGCCAGTGCACTCTCGAATTGCATCGCCTGAACGGCACTCGGCACTCACGGGTTTCGTGCACATACATATGTTCATACAGACGGGCGTCCCAATGCCTCTGCCTTACTTTACTCACGCGAACTTACTGACCAACCGTTACTCTTGTTCAGGTCCAGACTCCTGATCCCGTCTTCGTCAACTCGGACGAGCTTCCACCGGTGACTTGGTACCCGCTGCATCGACATCTCAAGTCATCAATATACGCCCCGTCATACGCCAAGCTCGAAGGTACTTGGCCTGTCCCACTTGTCCTGAGATGCATCCTGATTGCCATAGTCTCCGCCTTGCCCTCCTCCCAGTACACGTCCACATCGACCACACAGCCCCAACTCGTGGCTCTTCACCTAGCACTAGAACGACAGCGGATACTTGCCAAGCGCCATGTAAGCGGCAGTAGCAGTAACGGACAGGGGTCTTCCCACGACGCTCAAAAGGCCCCAAGAGGGCCGAGGGTGATGGTGCTGGGCCCACCTAGTTCTGGGAAATCCACGGTCGTCAAGAACCTAGTCAACATGGCGTTGAGCTCCGGCATGGGCTGGAGCGTGGGCGTGGCCGGTCTAGATCCTGCCAGCGCAAGTTTTGCATCTTTTCCACGGCTTACCGATACTGATCGCCACTCAGCCTGCAAACCTCATCCCAGGCTCATTATCCCTCTCGACTCCCTCAGATCCCCTGCCGACGCACCACCTCGCCCACCCGCTCGGGTCGCCACCGGGCTCGATACCGTCCAACTCGACGTCCGCTGACGTTCCGACCATGGGATGGTGGTATGGCCATCTGGAGCCAACGACGCGCGGAACAGATGTCTGGCGGAAACTGGTGAGCTCGATAGGGGAGGCTTGGGCAAAGCGATGCGAGAAAGACCCGAACGGTGAGCACCGGAACAGCACGGCCTGTATGTCAAGTTGTCTGACGCCATTAGCGATGGCGTCTGGGCTCATTATGGACACCTCGAGTGCATTCATCAATGCCATGCTGGGCACGCGAAAAGACGATCCAAAAGCGAGATACTCTCTTGTGGCCCAGGCTATCGACACTTTCAGCAGTAAGTCTTGTTTCGCGCCGTCCCTCCCTTCTGCTTCCCCCATCATACCTCCATCCCTCTTTTGCGCCCTTTGCAGCCCCAGCATCTACGTCTAGATAGCACTAATAACCCGTTACAGTCGACACGCTCGTCGTGATCGGCCACGAAAAACTCACGATCGACCTCGAACGGCTCTTCTCGCCCGGCGGGGTCCGCGTGATCCGGTTCCCCAAGTCTCCAGGTGCGGTCGACCTCGACGACCCGACGCGGGAGATTGCGCATGGCCAGCAGGTCCGCGCGTACTTTTACGGCGAGCCGGCGGTTCCTCGCGAGTTTGAGCGGCTGCTGGGGCGCATGACGGTCGCCGAAGCGGCCTTTAGCCCGTACAGCTTCCAAATTGGCTGGGAGACGCTGACTGTGCTTCGAGTCGGTGAAGGTACGCCTTCGCCTCCGCCCACCCTCAGTAGCTTTCACGCCAGGCGACTTCCCAGTTGCCGTCAACTAGGCCGTTGTGGTTGGGTTTTACACTCTTGTAGTTGGCGTGGCGTCGTCCTATCTTCCTACGTGTGCATGTAAGGGGTTAAGGGGCTGATAAGAATGGCAGAAAACGCCGCTCCGTCGACTGCACTACCGCTCGGCTCGTCCCGGATCTTATCGCCCACCCGGCTCACGCGCGTGGATCCCTCTGGACCCGCCCACGTCACTCGTCTCCTGAATACCGTGCTCGCCATTGTCGCCATCACCAAAGACGACCGGACACCCAAGCTCAAGACGGAGCCTGACGCAACAACAGACATAACAGCCGAGCCTGGGCCGCACGACGCAGTGGCGAATGCAGCTGCTGTGGAGACGGACCCAGACGTCAAGATGGAGCACGACGAGACGCAGCCCTGGGGACCGAATGGTGCTGGCCGCGAGGGTGTGGCAGCGTCCGCCGGACCCGACGCCCACGCCCACGCCGACCCCAACGCCGACGCCGACGCACAGGGCGCACAAGAGGAAGATGCAGGTGGGAAAGACGACGCGGGAGCGGGAGACGAGGATGACGTGCCGTTCAAAGAAGAGATCGGGTGGAAAGAGGTTCTTGGGTTCATCGTCATGTACGCCATCCCTCTCAGAAAAGATACTCGCTTATCCCCCCCCCAGAACCGGCATCGACCACCAAAAGAAAAAATACACCGTCCTCGCCCCGAGTCCGGGACGGCTTCCGTCCACCGTAGCGCTTGCAGGCGCGATCGAATGGGTGGATACCGAGTGACGCGCCCCTCGCCTTTGTCACTTACATACGCGCCTGGCCTCCCATTTAACCATTTAACCATTTGCCCATTTGCCCCTTTGCCCACCTACTCGGTAACGCATCAGACTGCATTTGTAGAACCCATAGTACAGACATCTATCAACCTATGCATGATGCTTCTTGACACTATCTATATCGATGATGCCGGATGATGTTGGTTGTAGTCTGTAGTCTGTAGTCTGTAGTCTGTAGTCTGTCGACTGTCGCCGATTTCTTGTCTACACATCCGCCTTGGCAGTCCCGTTCGCCCCCTCGGCCTCAACGTGCGCGTCCTCCGCCGCCGCCCGCTTCGCCCGTTCCTCCTCACTGGCGAACACCCAAGCAAGCGGTGCTCTCTGCCTGCATCTCCCGCGGAACGCGTCTACCTGCTCAGCAGACACGCCTATAGAGCGCAGGAACCCGACAGCCTCAAGCATGACTGGGACGGACGGTGGAACTCCGTCGGATACGAGTTTGTCCAGCACGGCGAGGATGCCGTCGACTGTACTTGACGGAAGAGGGTCGGCTGATCGTCTGATCTCGTATAAACCTCGCGCGGCTCCCAGGATATGCCGGGGCGACGTGGAATGACGCGACAGGAAGGAATCGTTGAACTCTTTCAATGCGGTGCCGTCAGGCAGCACACGGGGCAAGACAGCCTCGATAGTGGCCGTCGCCGCCTCGGGAATGTCGGAAGATGAACCGACTGGCAATGATCAGGACGGAAACCCATAATGCTCGGCAGCAAGCTCACTTTTGCTTTGGAACTGCAGGATCTGGCGATGCAGATTAGGATCCTCCGCATCTATCGCGTGGGCTTCCAGGAGGCACTTTACAGCAGCAAGGAACTGGTCTGCAAAGCATAAGTCCCGACCGATACCTGACCCGATAAACTCACTCTGGCGGATATGGATCTCAAACGCTGTCGTCCACGTCTCCACTCGCTCGCTGGCATGTTTCTCAAGCGGAGCCAGCAGCTTCATAGCATCCTTCAACGGCGTCTCTGTTTTGAGGAGCTTGTATCCTGTCGGATCCTCATCTGGTACAGGCTGGTCCTCCTTCTTGCCGGAATCGCCAGACGCCTGCGCTGCTTTTCTGGCTTTTTGTTCCGCTTTTTGCGCCTTCTTTGCCGCCTTTTTCCGCTCTGCTTCTTCTTCAGGTGCTGAGACAGTATCAGTCCAAGGATGTGCTCAATGCCGTGGGTGGCTTACAAAGCTTTTCTTCCGTCAAGGAGGGATCATCATGAATTCTGAGATATATGTCTATGGCCGCCAATGCGGCTCGGAAGTACCCAGGATGTGAGCGCAGCTGATCCTCATAACGCATCAAGCTGTAGCGGTCAGCTTGGACAGGCAAAATTCAAACGCAGAGGCTGAACGCACGACAAGTATGCCGTGAATGTCATCCGTCTCATGCAATAAGTGTGAAAGTCGTACTGGTCGTCCTCGTAATCTTGGAATACCTGCTACAATCAGCTTCCTTGTGTGCGGCACCAAATCGACTGACATTGACTAATGCTTGGTAACGTTTCAACGCCAACGCAAGATTACCGTCCCGACGATGCGAGTCTCCCTCTTCTGTCAAGAACCATACACATTGGAGGTCGGTCAGATCAGAGACGGCGGGTGTGTCTTTCTGCAGCCTTGTAAGCCTATGCTGGGCAGCATATCGAGGGCCTTCACCTTTGTGAACAAAGAAACGAGATCCTCGGCTCTGCTGACCTCGCCCGCTCGGAGCCAGTATTTGGCTGCTTTGCCATTTAAGAAACGGTCCTGCAGGTCCAGCAAACGTGCCTCCTCCATCGCTACTGCTGCCCCGTATGGATCGCCCGCCCGCTTCAGCACCATGGCCTTGGCCATGTACAGCTCGGGCAGAGTCGGAGTATGCTGCAAGGCGAGGTCAAGTAATTTGAGAGATCTCTCGGGTGAAGGGTTGGAGTGCAAGGGATGTGAAAGGTGGAGAGCAAGGTAGTAGTACGCCCACAACAGGGTCGTGGGAGGTGCGATAGTGTCTGCGAGCGATCAGCATCTGCTGTCAAACCAGACAGTGGATGACTAACCATCATCGTGCAGGCTTGCGTCCTTTTCCAGCCCGGTCACGAGCTCCTCCATGATGTCCCCTATTACGGTCATCTTCCAGGCGTCACTGTATACACCCTTTACATCGACGAATAAAGAAGGTACGCCGCGCTCCAAGCCGGCAATCAAATACGCTCGAGCTCGATCACGGAAGACGTCACCTAGAGCCATCAGTCGAAACCAGCGGACCAGTGCCAAACACCTACCCCGCGCGATGTCCAATATCAGGCGTCGAGGGGCGGCCGAACGGGGATAGCTTTCAGCGAAAAGATCCAATGCATGCACGATCTTGGAAATTGAGTCGGGTCCCAAGGACTGGCCTGTGAAGAGGTTAGTCCTTGTCGACATGGAAGTACTCACTTGTATCCAGTCCCCTGGTGCGCAGGAACCCGCGGTAATACTCGAGATTATCCGAATTCTGCTCCAGCAGCGCGCGGTATGTATCCTCGGCTTCTTGTAGTCTGCCTACTTTGGCCAACATCTCCGCTTAGGCCAAATCAGCTCTGACAAAGAAACCATAGGCGGCGTTCTGCTCACCTTTCAGCTGGGTAGCCTCTCCTCGCGTAGACAAAACGTCGTTTCGCAAGAACCGCTCGAGTCTTTCCAGCCCATCCTTGTATTCTCCAGCTTCCATGCATAGCTTGACGACGTACAACGCGGTCTGAGCCTTTTCCGGTCCAGTCGAGCCGTCCACTTTGATGCAACCCATCAGCCCGTCATAGACTTCGAGCGCGTCGTCGATGTCGCCATTGAGGTGATGAGCGACCATCAGCCCCAGCCATGAGGAACGGATCTGCGGCCGGAGAGTGAGGTAGTGGTGGCGGCTTGCGACTGCTGCCGGGTACTGCCGGGTGTGGAGGTACAAGGCGATGGAATCTCGGATGAGGGGGATGTTGTCCTATCTTAGTCAGCGAGAGAACTGCACGGTCATTCTGCCTCTGGGCTGCAGTGTCAGGGGTGGGAGGAGTATTAGGGTGCAGGAGGGACGGATACTCACATTATCCTGCTTCCTGGCCATTGCAAACGCCCTACTCGCCTCGTCCCAGTCCTTCTTTGTCTTCGCAATAATCCCCAGCACATGCCAAGTGATATGACTAGTGATATCCTTCTTAACTGCCGTCCGAGCCATCTGCTCCGCTTCCTCCTGCTTCGGCAGAGCTCCGATGGTGATAGGGAACGGCAGAGAGGCATGCAGTGTCAGTGCCTTCAAGGCTAGCGTTTCTGCGCGCAGCGTCAGCGTCCAGCTGAATTTCCTCACTGTCTCCTTTCCGGCCTTCCACTCAACACCTGGAGTCACCCAAAAGTTCTGATTACCATGGCATAGAGGACAAGGAGCTTTCAAAATTCTTTGCACAAGACCCAGCTCGGGAGAGAGGACTCACCACCGTGGTTGGGGAACTTTTTAAGAATGGTATCGGCTGCTTTGATGCCCTTCTTGTATTGCTTGAGCTCGTACTGCGTCTGTATTACATAGTCAGCTAGGCACCTAATGCCCATCGGCAGGGGACTCGACTAGGACGTTGAACGGTACGCCTAGAACAGAGCGAGGCAGTATTTGTAGGAGAAGGAAACAAGGCGGAGGCGCACCAAAAGCTCTTTGAACAGCCCGGCCTCTTTGTTAGGCAGCTGACGCTGCTTGGCTACTGCGGACATGTCGAGCGACCAAGACTCTGCACGGAACGAACCAAAGACGACCCTGCAGTCGCTCAACGCCAGCCTAGATGAAGATGTCGAAAGTTGAACGAAAGCGATTTCGTAGTACGGAATAAACGGAGATTCTGTTTCGGCTTATCCCGATTTTGCATCCGCTAATCTCCAAGTTTGGTCCGCTAATTGGAAATTCCCAAGACCTGCTGCGAACTGTATCTCCTTTGTCCTGGTTGGCCATCACCCATGCATATACTGTATCAAGGCTTCGCGGTCTGCGTGGGGGTATCTATGTACATCAAGGGGATATATCCCCAAAAAAGGAAAAGCGCCATGCCAATTCTGTATCGTCTCTATCGCCTCATCCGCCTCGACCTTACTCACGTAGGGCGATATCGACTAGACCAGTTAGTATACGCATACAACGTGAAGAACAGCAGGACGACTCACGGCTCATCGTTGAACACCGTACTGGGGTCCAGATCACCGTGGATGATGTCGTAGAACAGCTCCAAAGAAGCCTGTCTGACCCAGTTCCTGCGAGCGTCAGAAACAGTACAATGGATACAATGCGGTGAACACTCACCAGCTCGAGTCAAAAGTCCTAGCTTTGAGGGAAGAGAAGACAGGAGTGATACCGTCCAAATAAGCATCGCCATGCTCAAGCTTGATAGCATCGAGCTTGGCTTGCAGTTCCTCGGCGGTAGCCTATTGGAGTCAGCACTCGGCTCGACCGCTTCCGGGCTATCGCCTCTAGAGGCCGATGACTCACCTTCTGAACATCGGCCCTCTTCTCGCCCTCACGAGGATCTTTGCCGAGATATCTCGACATGAGTTCGATCTCCCTCTGGTAATGTTCCTCTTGTTTCTGAACAAACGCATCAAACTCCTCCGAGTTCATGACAGCCCCTCCACCAGCGGCGCCAGCCCCGCCTCCGCCGGCACCAGCCGTCACCAGGGATATACCAACGAACGAGGCGTAGCTCTGAGCGAGCGTATCCAGGAACGCCTTGGCTTCGCCCTCCGAGCCCATGCGCTTAGCAGGTTCATTCAAGATTCCAAAGAACAGTGCGGCATCGGTTCGGAGTGGTCCAAGACCCCACTGCTTGTTGAGGTGCCCACGAGCAGCTGAGATGTTGAATCCACCAGGGAATTTCGATGCCACCATACGATTCGTCAAGGCCATGGCGTGCTTGCCGAGACCGGTGTATCCCACTCCCAGAGCGGCACCCAGCTCGTCAAGAGGAAGATCTTCGCCTTTTTCGGGTGCTGAGGCGAATTCGACTTGCAAGTCACCGAGAATCTCGTTTTGTAGAGTCGACTTGCCGCCGGAAAGCTCCTTGAGCGACTTGCTCAGCGGCACCTCGTTTGCTTGCTTCTTGAGTTTCTGAGCCACGATAATTCGCAAGGTCTCAACGGCTTTGGGTGGCGCGTCCTCGACTGCTGCAGCAGGTCCGGCGGATGGTGCCGCGGCAACCGGTACAGGTGCAGCAGCTGGTGTAGGCGCACCGGAAGACGATGCAGGAGGGGATGGCTCGGCAGCAGCAGGCGCCTCATCGACCGCATCCTCAAAGGCATAGTACACCTCTTTTTGGTTCTTGGCCGCGCAAAGAATCTCACGTCTGGTCGAGGTGGCGCCATCTTGTGCCTCATATTTAGCCTTGAGTGTTCGGGTAGCCATTCCGGAGAGAACCGGACTTGGGCCAATTTCGATGAATCGTTCGAATTTGGCGTAGGTGAACAACACATCCTGAGTTTCAATCCATCGCACGGGCGAGGCGAACCTAGTCAAATCAGTATGAACCATGATGAGGATGGCACATCATGAGGTCAGACCATCATGATAGCAAGGTAAAACTGACTGGTAAGCAAGACACTCGGTCAAGATGTTGTATGCCAAACGCTGCCTCTTTCCGGCAGAGTCCCAGTTCTCCTTCTCCCAGCCCTTCAAGATTGCTTCCATCCGTGGAGATGCAGTCTGATCGAAAATCTTCTGCACGTACGCCTTGGTCACCTGGAAAGGCTCGGCACTGGGCACGTCAGTCTCCTAATCCGCTTGGCGGGAAGAGTTGTCTGGCCGGACGAGCAGTCCGGGGAAAGGGAGTTCTTGGCGGAAGGGCAGTCTGGCCAGAAGGGGGAGAAGGCAGTACTCACATCAAGTTCGGGATGTACTTGTCAACCAAGCGGTCAGGGTTGAGCTGGAGCACGTCGATCTTCTTGATCAGGTAGTTGCGGAACGACAACACACCAGGCCAAAGGTATCGAGAGTGGAAAGGCACATCGATACCTGGCAAGGGGATGGTGGCGAATCCCCGCTCAAGGATCACTCGACCGTCTTTCTTCTCCTTCTCGACGGTCATCTCCCAACATCCGTCAATAATCTCGGCTAGCTTCTCCTTGAGCTCCTCGATACTCATCATGGTCGACAGTTTCTCCAGGTCAATCTTCTGGTGCTTGAGCATATTGAGCACGTTGGTGAGGGCTGCGAGGGCTCGCAATTCACCGGCGCAGACATACTGCTGGTTGGCTACGTTGAGGTTGACAATCTGAAGTAGGATCGACTTTTGTTGACTGATAGCGTCGACGATTTCGCGCAGAGCATCCTCGGAGAATGACTTGCCGACTCGAGATGGGTTGCACGCCATCATGGCATATTGAGACTTGCCCTCTGCGTCACGCTGCACCGCCCTTTGCATAGTGATACCTCGGAAGAACACAACGTCGGCCAAACTGGAGATGGGAAGGACGTCGGCGATTGCAGCCAGAGCGGAGTACTCTCCCAGAGAGTGACCGGCGAAAGCTGCTGTGTGGTCGATCAGGCCCTTGGCTTTCATATCGTCGAAAGCAGCTTTCTCGGTAACGACCAGCGCGATTTGAGTGTACTGCGTGGCAAACAGTAAACCTTGGGGATGCGAAAAGGTGTAGCTCGTCGTGTAAAGGTCAATATCACCGAATAGAGGGAGCGTCTTGATCTTGCCGTCTGCATCGACGGTATCGTACGTGAGATCCATGTACCGTTGTCGAATCGCTTGACCCTTGATACCTCCAAAGTGGATGGTGAGTTCCTTGGGGTTGTTCTTGACGATATCAACGATAGAGAAACCGTACACAGATGTCAAGTGGGCATCGGCGGCGTCCCAGACGGCTCGGGCAACAGGGGACGCATTGTACAGTTCCATGCCCATGCCGACTTCTTGCGAGCCTTGACCCGTAAAGACGTACGCGGCCGGCGGCTGTCGGACCTCGGCAACACCGTCCACGACCTTCTCGTTCCTCTGGTTGAAAGCCTCGACCTTGATGACCTTTTTGCCATCTCGCATGGCGGTGTGAGTGAGCTTGACTTGGATTTCATCTCCAGGTAAAACCATGCCGACAAAGCCCACCTCGTAGGACATGACTCGCTCGGGGTGGTTGTCAGCAACCGCAGTCTCGAGGTACTTCCTGACAGCGGCACTGTTCCACATGCCATGCGTGATTGTCCCAGGAAGACCAGCAAAGTCAGAGAAGTACGGGTTCACATGGATGGGGTTGTAGTCACGCGAAATCTTGGAGTAAGGCTCGTTGGTCGAGGGCGTCCTGTACGTGGCCGAGGCAGGGTCGATGATGAGGGAGTATCCACCTGCCTCTAGCGGGATGGGTTGACCGATTGCGCGACCCTGACGCTTGAGGTACTCGATGACTGGGTTGCCGTACGAGTTGTGTGCCTCGTAATCGATAGTGGCGACCTGTACCAGCTGCTTGTTGCTACTGCGGACAAAGGCAGCGCCGAACACCTTGACCGAGCTAAATGTAGCCTTGTCTTTGTACCGCAACTCGGAACGAAGCTTGAAGGTAAGCACCGAACCGACATCTAGCGGAACGTTATCGTCGTCCCACTCAAACCAGGCCTTGGATTGAAGAATAGCCACATCGGTTGGACGCTGCATCTCGAGCACATAATCCGACTCGTCAATCGTCTCAAAGGTATTTTCAAAGTCCTTGAAGCGTCCACGGTAGAGGAAAGAGGATGTCACCTCGATGACTGGCTCGCCCTTTCGAAGGACATAGCCTCGAACCTTGACGGTCTTCCCGGAGTCCGAGTTGATCACAGAGACGACGCGGGCTTCGGCGGAGCAAGATTCGCCAGCACGAAGCGGAGCAACGCCGTCCATTAGCCGGAAACCATTCGACAGATGCACCAGCTTGAGAAGGTCGCCATCGATATCCGAAGGGAAGATAGCTTTCATGATAGACTGTTTGGCCATCAGCCATATTCTGCCAAGAGTTCATTCACAAGACTCACCTGCCAGCCAAGCACAATAGCAAAGTCCATTGGCGCCATGATCTTTTCGTTACGAACAGCCTTGAAGCTCTCACCCTGGTTGCCCACGACATCGCAGAAGCGAGCGATCTCCTTTGGATCGATGGCGGTCTCACCACACGTGAAGGTAGTGTCGATCGCTAGCTCAGGCAGCTTCTCGTTGTCGCCGAACCAAAGTCGCCAGTAGAAGTCTTTGATCTGCTTGTTCCTGCCTTCCACAATCTCGTGGATGGGGGCAAAACCTTGTTCTGGTTTATAGACGAACTCGAAGTGCAGGGGTACAGACGAGCCCCGACGTTCCTCCCTCATTGTGAGACTGATCTTGCGAGATGAAGGGTCATAAGCGAGCTCGACAGCCTTAAAATCGGATGGATGAGATCCGAATGAGCGTGCGGCACCGTAGAGGCTGACCGATACGACGTGATCACCGTTTCGTGTGATCTCAACAGTTTGTCCAACGCGAGGAGCGAAAACGCGACGGAAGGGATTGCTCAGGTAGCCTTGTCCGTGGACAATATTGACCGAGGTCAGGGTGGCACGGAGCCAGCTGACTTCCGGCCCAGCTAGGATCTCGAGCCAATCGTCGACAGTCGGGAGGGTCTTTCCGACCTCGAGTGTCCGAACATCCCCTGAAATAGACTCCGTGACGAGGCTGCTCTTGATCGAAGCGGGTTTGGCACCGATATAATCAATTCGTGGAACCTTTGCCTCGTCGTTGCCGTAATATCGTTCCAGGATCTTCGCCGCGAGAAGACCTTCGATGTTACCGAGGATGTCCTTGACGGGCTCATCCACGACGGTCGAATGTTTGACTGCCATCGGACCTTGCAAGATGCAGACTCGCTGAGGGTCTTGGTCAAAGACAGCGTCCATGTTTTCGGCGGCCCAGAGCGAGTCCTTCTTAAACCATACCTCGAAGTTGTTGTCCAGGATGGGAATGAAGGGAACGGGCTTTTGGCCGGGGCGCTGACAGATGTTGAGGAAGTACGCCTTGTCTTCCGCCGTGATGAGCTGACTCCGAGCACGGGGATACGCTTGGAAGAATGACTCAACAGTCGACGTGGGTTTGTCGAGAGTTGCGAAAGACTGGATGAGTGATTCCTTTGTGCGAATGCCATCCACACCTGCAAAGCGCTCCTCCACCCGTCGGAGCCAGTCACCAACAAGATTGCGTAGAGACACATCCACCCATCGCTGAGCCTTGCTCATGAACATGAGGCGAATCATTCGGCGGGTGACTTCCTCGTATGTCATCTTGCCGAGATCAGACACGACCGTTCCATCGGCTTTCTCGCCGAACCAGGGCTTGTTGAAGTCCTTGTTGAGTCGATCAATCACGTAGTCTGTCTTGGCCTCGAGCCATGCACCTCGCTTGTCGCGAGGCTGGGCGAAGACAGTGTCATCAAACTCGCGCCACAGCTTGACTCCACGAGTAGCGATCTTGTGAATCGGTTCCCCGAGTTCAGACTTGACGGTCAAGATGCCACCAGTCGGCTTATCGTACGTACCCTCCCACTCAGTATCATCAACACCCGGTGCGTCTACGATGAGCTGTTTGACCGAAGGAGATGTGTCCGCCTCTTTCGCGACCATGACTCGCGATGCGTAGAGAGCACCGTCGAACGGCATGGGCTGCAAGCCGAACATCTGGACCGACCAGTCTCCGGAGATATATGGCCAGACATCATCGGCCCCTCCGAAACCGGATCCAGCAATCAACGATATGTTCTTCTGCTGTCGGATCGACGGGTACGTCGAAATGATTGGTTGATGGAAGTCTTCGCAGGAGTGATGACCACCAGCTCGGCCACCCGTCCATTGCAGGATGATCGGGTAGTCGGGGTTGGATGCGGCGATGTTAACAACCTGGCGGATGCCTTCGACCGATCCGGGCTTAAAAGCGACATGCTTGATCCCAGCTGACTTCAGGGCTGTGATGATTTCGGTAGCCTTCTCTGAGGAAGGGATACCTGCTGCGACGCAGAAACCTTCGATGGGGAGACCCTCCCGACGCATTTCTTGCCAGAGAGGGAATTGGAAACCGAACTGACGCTGGTTGATGTACAAGGCATTCAAGGTGATACCCACCCCAGGCTGCACACGGCGCTGAATCTCGGCGACCTTTGCACGAAGAGCCGCGGCATTGTAGTGACCTCCCCCAGCGAGCTCGATGTGATACCCGGCGTTGAGCGTAGCAGACACCAGACTGGAACCGACCGTCGAGGGAGTCATGCCAGCAACCATGATGGGCGGTTTACCGAGCATACGCGAGAACACAGTGTCAATGTGAATCTTGCCGTCACTATTTCAAATCAGTGAGCACCATTACGGCAGACTAGAAGCAACTCACAGGGTCTTAACTAGCTTAGGACGCCATTCTGATCCCCAGACGGACTCCTTACGGACCCTAGAAGAGTCATAGAACTCCGCCGCAGCCTTGCCCTTCTCGCCAACAATCACGACGCGCACTCCACGTCCTTCAGTGGCACGTGAAGTCAAAAAGCCGATACCGCTGTTGCCGCCTGGCCCAAAATCCACAGCATGGGTAGCAGTGGGAGGGAAGTCACAGACTTTCACCCAGTGAATCGGAAATGTGAAGATCTGGTCGCAAAGGGATGCGGTGAGTGAGGTCGTAAGACTGCGGAGGTCGGATCCTATACAGGGTTAGGGGCTCCTAGGCTTCCAGGGAGTCTGAGCGACTCACCATCCTCCGTATTGTAGATGCTCATGGTGAGGTCCTTGACGTCCCAAATATCCTCGCCGCCCAGATCGTCCGAGATAAGCTTTTCTGTCGCACCCTTTAGGTAGGAACTGTGGTAAGGGACATTTACTGGTAGGAAGCGCATGTTGAAGACAACCTTGCGCCTCGAGAAGGGAATCTTGCTCTGGTCGAGACCAGGGGGAGCCATGACTTTGCGAAGCGCCGTGGCAAGGCCGTAGAGCGCCTTGGCCGGTCCAGTAACAACGTGCATCGTAGTCGCGTTGTACAGAGAGATATTGATCTTGGAGTTAGAAGGCAGGTGCGTGTTGACCTTCTTGATGTGCCCTTCGAGGGCTTTCTGGCTTAATCCATTCACCGAAAGCATCGGGCTGGGGACTCCCTCGCTGTTCGCGACGGAATCGGCAACGATCTGAGGTTCCACCGAGAGGATCGGGAAGGCCTCTTGTCCTCGCAGACCGACATAGAACAAATGCTTGGCTGCCTTATGGATATTCGCCTCAAGACTAGCCCAGCTGTCTGAAGAGGCGATTGCGACAGCAGAGATGACTCCTTGAGAGTGTCCGGTCGCCCCCTTGAACAGAGACCTCATCTGGCCAGGATCGACGTCGGTGACTCGGCATGCTACAGCATATTGGGCAAGCTGCGTAACACCGATAAGCGGTAGAGAAAGAGGAATCGAGGCCAAATAGTCTACGGAAGGTCTTGAAAGAGTCCCGTCGAGCCAGGAGATCAGATCAAGACCTTGGTTGTAGTAAGTGTAGCCATCCGCCTCGGCTTTGTTACTGAGCGGGAGGAGCACATTATCTGTGATGTCGGTAAGAAGGGATTTGATGAAGGGAGTGTAGACATTGTACATGGACTGGAGCTCGTTGAAGTATGTCTATTCGATTGTAAGCTATCGATTGCCTCGTGGAAGGCGTCGATGACTGACCTCGTTCACGCCCTGGCCACCGAACAGCGCGTACATCTCAGCCTCGCCGGACTTTGCGGCCTCAAGTAAAGCCGAAGTATGGGCCACAGGGACCTTGCTGTCCCCCAGTGCCTTGCGGGCTACTGTGAAAGCCTTGTAGTAGGCGGTCAACACCTCGGATCGCACTTCAGGTTCAAACGATTGGACGAGCGAATGGATGTTCACCGACGACAAGAAGAGGTCGTTGAAGCGCTTGTACGTTGATAGCAAGAGCTGAGCAAGCTCATCATCTGGTGCCGAACTTTGCTTGTCCGCCACGAAGGATAGAAAGCGGGAGAGGAGCTTGGCCGACGGCTCGTTTGAGGGTGCGACCTGAACGGCACCTTCTTCGCTTTCCGTCGGGAGCGGAGCGGCGTCCTCGAGACCAACGCGAGAGTCGTGGAACTCCTGGGCAGTGACCTCGGAGGTAACCCATGCGGAGAGGGGAGATGCGGCAACGGGAATGGTCACTCTCACGGATGGTGAATGAAGGACGAGAGGTCGGGTCGGTGCCGGCGCACCAAAGAGAGACGCCATGGCTAGCGATGAGCTCGACGAGGCTCGTCAGGGAGAGGACAAGGGTGGGGTGAGGGATGTGACTCTGCTGTCCAAGTGTGGAAAGGATGTAAAGAGGTGGACAGACAGATAAAGAGAGAATGAAGGTGATGGAATCGCACAAGGGCCACCAGAGCGACGACCCAAAAGGAAAGATGGAAAGAACCCCCCAAGCCTCCACCATCCCCAAACCAACGGATTTGCTTCCGTCCTTCGTTTCAGTTTGTTACCCGGTGTTTTCGGGCAACTCCCGATCAAAGCCGTCTGCCAAGCCACGTGGTAGTTCCATCTTTGGGGTCGGCCGTTTGCCCCAGCTCAACTTTGGGCATTGTGATCCTCAGCTTCTCTCCAACTCTCTCTCTCTCTCTACCCGATTTATCTCTCATACCACAAAGCTCGCACTTGATCGTCACGCTCCTTACCAAAGCTCCCCTAGAGCTAGCTTGTACTCCCCTTTCAACGCCGGCGGATCTAACAGCCTAGTTCATCCCTTGCACAATGGCGGCTGGAATGGACCAGGAGAGTATCGTCCGGCGTGAGCTGACATCGCGATGTATCGCGATTGTGAGTAGATCTTCTCTCCAGATCCCGCTAGCTTCCTTGGGGAAGGGTAGAGTTAGGCAATGAAGCTGATCCATGGCCCCATCAGATGAATCGCGCCGACCCTACTCTGCTAGAGTGAGTAAAGAAGAATTGACGAGTCGTCTCCTTCCTTCTCTTGGAGGAAACTTGTTTCCTTCAAGCTAACTAATCTGTTAGGTATATGAAGTTCCATATCGACAACGTAGACATCTCAAAGGGCGCAAATCATGAGAAAGTCAAGAAGTTTGGTCAGATTCTGTATGACAATTGTGAGTGTTCCGGGATATCATGAGCTAGAGTCTGATGTTCGCCAGGCAAGGAAGTAGTCGACAAGCCCCCCGTGTACCGAGACGTCGCCCTCCCTACCGCACCGCAAACTGAGATTACGGCGAAGGGAGATATCGTCTATACAGAAGTCTCGAGGCAGAACGTCAGGAAGCTTGAAAGTTATGTGAAAGGTGAGTAACGTGCTGTCAACTTGTGTATGTGCTTACAATCATCGCAGAGATGGCTTCCGGCGGTGACGTGGAGCCCGCTGTGAATCTTGACAAGGCCCAATCGGACATCGACAAGCTGTGGGACCTCGTCAACTCCCAGCCTTCCATTACTCCGGCGCAAAAGGCTGCCATCAAATCCATGTACTCCGAGGTGATCAAATCGCTCGGTCATCCTGAATTCGTCGCGTCGTCCGGAGGTCATCTAGAGAACGCTGCTGTGGCTCGAGCAAAGGGTCCAAAGCAGCGACGTAGTAGTTCTCAGTTCTTGCGGCCCAATGTGGAGGACCGTACTGAGGTCGAGGAAGCACATCTGCCATTCTTACATTTGAAGAGGAAGACGGGAACCAGCTGGGCATACAGTCAAAAATTGACAAACATCTGTACGCTGTCTGCTTGCTGGACTATTCCAATGCTGACCATTCAGATTTCGACGTGTTGACTGAAATCGCCACATCCGGTGTGACGTTCGCCAAGAAGGCGGCGTTGCTCACTGGTGTAGGCAAGGGATCCATCGGTGTTGAGATCCTGAAAGGTCTGCTCTCAGGAGGCTGCACTTGTGTCGTCACTACTTCGAGATACTCTCGAGCAGCGGTGGACTACTACAAGAACATTTTCCACGAACTCGGATCAAAAGGATCAAAGCTGATTGTCGTTCCATTCAATGGAGGTGAGGAGGGTTGCCAATTGAGAGTGCATCCCTGACCGTTGCAGCCTCAAAGCAGGATGTCGAGGCACTGGTCGACTACATTTACTCCACCCTTCAAATCGATCTGGACTACATCATTCCTTTTGCCGCCTTGCCTGAGAACGGTCGCGAGATCGACAACATCGACGACAAGTCAGAACTCGCCCACCGACTTATGCTTACCAACTTGCTCCGTCTTCTGGGGGCAGTGAAGGTGAAGAAAGCCGCCCGCCGATTTGTGACCCGACCTACTCAAGTCGTACTCCCGCTCTCCCCCAATCACGGTATCTTCGGCAACGATGGTTTATACTCCGAGTCCAAGATCTCCCTCGAGACTCTGTTCAATCGATGGTCTGCGGAGTCTTGGGGTGAATATCTCTGTATTGCAGGCGCAGTCATCGGATGGACTCGAGGAACGGGTCTCATGAGTGCGACAAATTTTGTCGCCGAGGGTCTCGAGAAGCTCGGTGTTCGCACCTTCAGCGCCAAGGAGATGGCTTTTAACATCCTCGGCCTTATGCACCCCCTTCTGTTCGACATCACCCAGATCGAGCCCATCTGGGCCGACCTGAACGGAGGCATGGACCGAGTTGCCGGTCTCGCGGAGGTTATGACGAATATCCGAGTCGACATCAACCGCGTTGCTGAGCTCCGCAAGGCAGTCACACTCGACAATAATGCCGACTTCCGGGTCACTAACGGTGACGCTGCTGAACGGCTTCACCAAAAGGTCAGCATCGCTCCTAGAGCCAACCTGCAGTACAACTTCCCTCAAATCGAGGGTCGTGATGTCCTAGACGAGCTCAACCACCTTCGTGGACTGGTTGATTTGGACAAAGTTATTGTTTGCACGGGTTTCGCCGAGGTCGGACCATGGGGTAGCTCGCGTACTCGTTGGGAGATGGAGGCCAAGGGCGAGCTCACTATCGAGGGGTGTATCGAGATGGCCTGGATGATGGGGTACATCAAGTATCTCGACGGAAAGCTCAAGAACGGCCAGAGCTACGTCGGCTGGGTAGACGCTAAATCCGGCGAACCCGTCGATGACAAGGACGTCCGATCAAAGTACGAGCAGGACATCTTGGCGCACGCTGGTATCAGAGTGATCGGTGAGTCGATTCATTTGCTATTGGCTGCTGTGGCTTATTGGAGCAGAGCCTGAGGGATTCAAGGGTTACGATCCTGAGAAGAAGATCTTTTACCAGGAGATCGAGCTCAACCATGATCTTGAGCCACTTGAGATTTCAGCCGATGATGCATCTCGTTTCAAGCGAGAGCAAGGGGACAAGTGTGATGTCTGGATTCAAGATTCAGGCGAATGGAAAGTCAAATTCAAGAAGGGCGCTCGAGTTTTCGTTCCGAAAGCTATCAAGTTTGACAGAGTGGTTGCCGGCCAACTACCCACTGGTTGGGATGCTCGACGTTATGGCATTCCTGAAGACATCGTCCAGCAGACAGACAGGTAAGTTATGCATCTGGAGACAACAGATCCGACTGACTGTGACAGAACCGCACTCTGGGCTCTTGTGTCGACGATGGAGGCTCTCATAATGTCCGGTATCACCGACCCGTACGAGATCTACAAGTACATCCATCCCGCAGAGGTTGGTACCTGTCTTGGATCCGGTATGGGTGGTATGCAATCTTTGAGCGCGATGTTCAAGGACAGGCGAGAGGAGAAGGACGTGCAAAAGGATGTTTTGCAGGAGACGTAAGTGCAGCGAGGTCCCAAAGGACGCAGCTGATGATTGTAGTTTCATCAACACGGTGGCTGGTTGGGTCAACTTGCTCCTGCTGTCTGCAAGTGGGCCGGTCAAGATTCCTGTCGGTGCTTGGTGAGCTACATCGTCACTCGCAAAACGCAAAACTAACTGCAATAGTGCAACCGCCATGCAGTCGGTCGAGATTGCCTGCGACTCCATTTTGTCCGGCAAGGCAAAAATGATGATCGCTGGCGGGTTCGATGACTTTTCCGAGGAAGGCTCGTTCGAGTTTGCCAACATGAAAGCCACGAGCAACGCTGAGACGGAATTCGCCATGGGCCGCGAGCCCAACGAGTTTTCGCGACCCATGACCAGCACCCGTTCGGGATTCATGGAGAGTATGGGTTGTGGTGTTCACGTTATCATGAGTGCCAAGTCGGCTCTCGAGATGGGCGTTGCTATCCAGGGTATCGTGGCGTACACCTCGACTCATACCGACAAAGCGGGTCGGTCTATTCCTGCGCCTGGGCAAGGTATCTTGTCGGCAGCCCGGGAAATTACTCCTAAGGACGCGCTGCCTATCCTCGATGTGAAGTACCGATCGCGTCAACTCGCTTTCCGCCGCAAGCAGATCTCCCAGTGGTTGGAAAACGAGCACGAGCTGCTGCGTGCTGAAGCCGCTAGTCGACAGGGATCAGAGTCTGACGACTGGTTCAAGAGCCGGGTAGCCTTCATCGATGCCGAAGCACAGCGTCAAGAGAAGGACGCTCTTGCTACTTTCGGTATGCTTGAAGGGTCTCACCCGAACATTGCACCTCTGCGACGTGCTTTGGCAGTCTGGGGTCTCGATGCCGATTCTGTTGGTGCTATCAGCTGCCATGGAACGTCTACCAAGGCGAACGACAAGAACGAGAGCAGTGTATACAACCAGCAGTTCCAGCAACTTGGCCGCACGCCAGGCAATGCTGTGCCTGTGATCGCCCAAAAGTCGTTGACGGGTCATCCGAAGGGTGGCGCGGCGGCATGGATGTTCAACGGCATGATCCAAACCATCAACTCTGCTCTTGTCCCCGGTAACCATAATGCCGATAACATTTCGGAGGAGCTTCGAGCATTCCCCCACCTCTTTTACCCTTCAAAGCCTATCCAACACGTCCGACTAGAGTGTGGTCTCCTCACATCATTTGGCTTTGGTCAAGTGGGTGGTCAAGCCGCCATCGTCCATCCTCGATACCTCTACGCCACGCTGGAGCCTCACCAGCTTGAAGCATACGCCAAGCGTCGCCGCGGACGCGAACTGGAGGCATATTCGCGCTTCTCTTCTGCATTTGTGCACCAGAACCTTGTCCAGCTCAAGGACGCTCCACCATACACCGCCGACATGGAACATAAAGTTCTGCTCAACCCGCTTGCTCGCGCCGGGCCCAGCAAGAATTCATATGCCTTCACTGGCAAGTTGCCATCTACGTTACAGCTCGACACGGCAAATGCAGCGACACTCAAGGCTCTCTTTGCGCAAGCTGGAGACATCGCTGGTGTGGGAGTGGACACCGAGCTTATCTCGAGTGTCCCTACGTCGGATACGTTCCGTGCGCGCAATTTCACAGAGGGAGAGATCCAGTATTGTCAATCGGCACCTGATCCGACCGCTTCGTTTGCTGGAAGATGGGCTGCCAAGGAGGCTGTCGTGAGTTATTTGTGATCGTTTGTACGCTGGGCAAGCTGACTTGGTTAGTTCAAAGCTCTTTCGGTACCATCAAAGGGTGCAGGAGCCAGCATGAAGGACATTGAGATTGTTGCTGGTTCTTCAGGTCCAACCGTGAGTGCACGAGTCGCTTCTCCTACCTGTCAAGGAACGCCGTTGAAAGAGGAGTCACCTGGAGAAGAGCGGAAGACGGTGCTAACGACCTGATTTCAGGTGCAACTCGCAGGAGATGCGGCAGCTGCTGCAGGGGGCAAGACAATCAAAGTATCTTTGTCTCATTCCGACACTTCCGTCGTGGCATTTGCCGTTGCTCAGTAGTGGGATGGTGAGAGGGTGTCAGAGGGGTCTCGTTGGCTTGGATTAGAATTGGGATGCGATTGGGTGAAGCATTGCGACTGTGAATAGATTGGAGTACGACCTGCATGTATGAAGGTATCACAGCTGGTCGACTCGGAGTCTACCTCTGTGGTAAACGGTCGATGAGACTTGGCTGGTGATTACTTGGCAGATAAGAGATAAAGTTTGAGTATAAGGTGCTGGGTTTAGAGATCGCCGATCGATCGACAGGAACCAAACAGCACAATGACGCCATCATCATCATCATGCAGCATGCAAGATATATAAATCCCAATGTCTTGCGGACCAGAGTCGGACCCTCACACCAAGAGATCTTACACCATTGCAAACCACACATAATTGAGGATACAACGAGACAGCAGGTAAGGACAACGAAGATGGCAGAACAGATTTCAAAGGTGAGTGAGGTGCACGTGAGAGCTGTGGACCTTGGAGTTGTGTCTGATGGGACGGCGGGTATTGCGCATGAGCATGTCGATGCGTCCCCGTAGCGCTAGGAGACAGAGGTCACAGTTGGAGGTGAAAACAAGCTGATGTACTAGGGCGACAAGGTATCGTGGAATTGGGGCTCGG
Source organism: Naematelia aurantialba (assembly GCA_021527695.1). Lineage (NCBI taxonomy): Eukaryota > Fungi > Basidiomycota > Tremellomycetes > Tremellales > Naemateliaceae > Naematelia > Naematelia aurantialba. The sequence continues at coordinate 1,388,855 of JAKFAO010000006.1, forward strand.
GGCACCCTTGTAAGTCTATACTAGTATAAAACACCATGCCCCGTCTTGCTCAGGCAGGAGTCACTTCCCGCGTAGAATCACGAGTGAACAGCACGCGGGGAGGTGAATGGACCGTTGAGAGAGCAGAAACAAGACCGGACACACCGGTGTCGAGACTTGCAGTTTTCCAGATTATCAGAGTGTTTTTGGAGTAGGAATGGAAGCAGGGTTTGACGGTGTGGTCTGACTCTGGATAGCAGGAAAGGTAGCAGACATCATAGCCGGTGACGCCACAGTCACGTCCAACAAGGGCAACGAGATCAAGAAGAAGGGCACAGAGGAGGACCCAGCGGTGGTGATTGAGCGGTCGGGGGTGGGTTCTTTGTCGTCTCATCCTGTCTCTGTGTTCGTGTCCGCTCGTCATCTCCGCTCTGTTCTGTCTCCTCTCCATGTATCCGTCTCCACGTATCGCCTCACCTCGTCCTGTCTGATCTGCATCCTCTCTCGCTTCGTTCGTCCTCCTTGCGTTTTGTCTAATATTCTTGTCCAATTTTTTGCCGAGGAACTTGGAAATTCATGGAGCTGACATACGCAGAACGACGTGGTCAAGCGTGCTCACGAGCTGAACGAGGTTGACAGTTAGGCTCAGACAGAGGGGGCGATTTACTGGGACAAGGTCAATGACAATGCAGCTACTGCACAGCTACAGCGCAAGTCTTCGCATTGCCACCGGCATTCCCCTTCCAAGAACGGACGAGTGGCAAAACAATCTCGTTGATCATTCTCTCAGCCACACGGTGCACCGTGCTGATTCAGTGATGAGTGACACGATACATGCTGATTGCGACTGCTTTCGGAGCTCATATTACAGACCCGCTTTCGATTTGGAAGGGAAGAGTAGCCGAGAGAGCGACATTACAATCCAGACTGACATGTCTCAAACCGTCTTATCTACCAGTCGACTCCTCAACACGAGTCAACGACTCATACCGCTCCCTGACGCACCTTCCCCAGTCCCTCCCCACCGCCCATCTCATTCTCCTACCCTTTCTCCTCTGTTCCTCTCCTCTTCTCTTCTTTCCCCTTCAACTTGTCCGTCCTTCTCCTTCTCACCTCCCTACCTCACTCGGTCCTTCCTTCACTAGCCCCTGTCCGCTGGTCGGCCAATGGGATTCGACGTCTCTAATCCCTTTCCCTCTCGCCTTCGCCTGGAAGGCCTGTATTTTTGTCTTTGATCGCTACCTTCGGATCGCCTGGTGCGACCGCTTCTGATCTTTCATTCTGACTGCGGTGCAGTCAGAGTTTTCGATAGCTACGCCGACACTAATGTCGGTACCGAGATCTATGTCGCCAGACACACATCCCGAGGATGCGCCGAACCGGTCCCATGGCAACCCGTTTGCGCAGCCCCGATCGCAGTCACAGATCCAGTTGCAGGGCAAGTCCCGAAGGCATACCGGACGGCGCGGGGAGACAGGGAGGCCAGCGCGGCCGCTGCAACGACGTATTGTGATGAATCCCCCTCAGAGCTTCATCGTCGCTGCAGCGGCGGCCAACCCAGCTTCGCAGCAGGTAGGCGGGCCAATCGCCATTGGCCAGGGTGGGCAGGCCGTCATGATTGCTGCTGCTGCGGATGGTAGAGACACAGACACAAACGCGAACGTGCCTGAATCTGGCTCGGGAGGAGAGGTCGTCGTGAATGGTAGTGTCCTGCAGATCGACGCTACACCGGCGACGACCTCAGAGACGACAGCGACGGTCAGCATCACGAGCAACTCAGACTCGGCTACTTTGGCGACTCCAATGACGTCGATTTTGACTGGGACCACCGCAGTTGCGTCGGCCACATCCTCTGTCACAAGTGACAGTGCGAGTGCTGCCCCCAGTCAAACCGCCTTGACCGTCTCTACGCTGGTCAGCACAGCAGCCAGTACCAGCACTAGCATGGCAGCCTTCTCCAGCTTGTCTGTCGTCAGCTCGGTGCTAGTTGCCACTTCCTCCGCTACGAGTCCGAGCTCCTCCCAACGCTCCTCGACGATAACTTTGACCGCCTCCCACAGCTCCATCTCCAACTCCATCTCAGCTGTCTCATCGTCCGCCTCCTCAGCCGCGGCCGCTGCAGTCGCCACTTCGACATCCGCAGTACCCGGCATGCACCATTTCCTGCACTCTACGCCATTCTATCTCCTGCTTGTTCTCGGCACACTCCTGCTACTCGCAATTCTCGCCACTAGCGTGTCATGGATGGTTCGCCACTCGTGCTTCCCCTGCTGTCGGCCGGAAGTAGATGACGACGGGCTGAACGATCTCGTCCAATCCTTCCACCCTCCATCGCGAAGCTCGACTATCCGCCGCATGTCGCTCAGCGGGAAAGAAGGTGTAGGGCCCGACGAAACGTCGCTAGCCCTGGGAAGGCGAAGCAGTCTGTTCGCCAACGAAGGCAAGAGTCCCTTCTTGCACTCCGGCACGAGCGAGTTGGGCGAAGGCGACTTTGGGTTGCCGATCATGCCTCCCCCGTCGGGATTTGGGCCGGTCAACCCCTTTGCTAGAACCGGAGCAGGAAGCATAAAGGTTCCTACGCCGGCGCATTTGTATGGGGAGACCGGGCCGCTCGAAGTACGTAATGCCATGCCCGGTGAAGTCGAGGGCGAGGAGCTGGGAGACGAGCACGGACCGATGCATGGTACTCCGAGGTTTCTCGGTGTTGATGGTGAGTCCCCACCCGAAGACACTCGGCGTTGCACATTTTGAAACCCGTCGCTGACGGAGTGGCAGGTTCGGGTCTCAACGTTCCGTGGTCTCGCCAGTCCAGCGGGATAGGCCTCGGTATCCACCCCGACGACTCGCTGGCAGACCCGTACCTCTCGCCACCTGATGCGAGAGACTACCTAGGCACTCCATTCCCCTCTCCACCAGCAACAGTCGACGAGCACGGCCCCCGATTCGCCACTACCACAACCACTAACAACACCACCACGAGCACCCCGACTCCGCCGTCGCCTGGCTCGCCCCAGCGCGCAGGGACATGGGCGAGCAATCTCCGCTCGACGTTGTTCGCGGCCATCTCGGCGGCGCGAGCACCTGCCCGAGCGTACGGCGATACCGAAGACGGCGATACCGGCGCGGAGGACAAATACACCCGTACCGTGCTGCCGCTGCATCGAGCATCCACTCGACGAGCGGCGGGGGCGGCCTTCCCCATCGTAGAAGAAGACGACGACCGCGATCATAACGAAAAGTCAGCCTACCGCCTGCCCGAGAACGACGCGGCGGGGACGCCTGTGTTCCTTGCGCCGAGCTTTTCTCGTGCTTCGTCACTCTCCATCGCTAGACCAGGCGCGGCAGTAACGGGAGGAGAGAGACCGCGAATCGGGATGGGACTGGGGTCCAAGAGGCTGCCTTTGCGCGGGTCAGCGGGATCAGCGGGGGAGCGGTATAAACGTTATTACGCAAGGAGTCAGAGTCACCAGAGCGGGAGCGGGAGCGGCGAGAGTACGGCCGACGAGGAGAGTTGCGCGGGGTGGTCAGAGGTGGAGGCTGTACGTGGACCCAGCAGGTTGGCAGGGGGTGAGCGGGCGAGGGGTGTCCGTGACTCGGCTTGAGAGCGGCGGGTGGCGACTCTCAGAGTGATGGAGATGCATGATGAGTGTTCTGAATGTGCCAAGAGGAACTTTGATCAGCGTACGAGTGGTGGTGGGAGACCTCGGAACCATGGCTATGCATAGTGTCTTGCGTTTTGTCGAGAGGAACGCTGATGACTGTGGGGTGGTGGGGTGTGAGGTGCTAAAGACGCTACAGACGCTACGTAGGCACCTGCAGCGTGAAATACACGACGACGCCTCGCTCCTCCTCCATCCCCACGCAAGGACGGGCATACTCGTCCCATCCGCCCTCGGGCCGCCACCGCACCTCGACGACTGGGGTCACGCTCGCCTTCCTCTTTTGAGCCGCGAGGCGGAAGCGCTCGACCGGCCCGCGTCCTGTATGCAGCCCCGCTGCGACGTGCGCCGTGCCGCCCGGCTTGAGGAGGTGGAATATCGAGTCGAGGAGGGCAGCGTGCGCCTCGGTGACCCATAAGACGTCTGCGAGGAGGAGGGCGTCGAACTTCTCCAGCGTGGGTTCTGTGGCTCCAGGCTCGGTGTCTTCCTTAGCTCCAGACTCGGTATCTTCTTTCTCTAATGTCCGTGCTGGGCACGTCTGTGGGCGGCCCGTCTCTTCGTGGCCCGCTGCATCGACCGATTCTGACGCGGCATTTTTGCGCTGCCGGTACTTGTCGTTCGACTCGAGTGAGTCAGAGCCAGGTTCAGAGGACGAGTCGCAAGCAGATGCAGAGGCAGGCTCAGCGGCCGAGCCAAAAGCAGCGTGGGCAGAACCACACGTCAACGCCCGCAGCATCGGCGCCGGGTCCGTGCCCCACCGATGCCCAACGACCGCCCACGCCCCAGCGGGACAAGACCGCCGAAAGTTGTCCTGAATAACACAGAGGACCTCGTCGACTTCCCAGTCGGAGCTGACCACTTGAGCGCCAGTACGGGATGCTGCGATGCCGGGGAGGCCGGCGCCGGCGCCGAGTTCCGCCACTCGTATTGGTCGGTGTCTGTGTCTGCCTTCGCTGGGTGGATGGTGTCTGGACAGTTCAGGTGAAGGGGTCGGGTGGTGTCTTGTTGAGGGGGACGATCGGCGGCTTGCAGAAGGGGACGATGGGCGGCTTGCAGATGGAGAGGGGCTGTGTCCAGTTGAAAAGGACGGCGGATGGCATTCAGAAGATGAGGACGAGGACGGTGGATGGCGGTCAGATGATGAGGACGAGCACGAGTGATGTCCAGACGGTCCAGACGAACAGGGTGCAGCGCAAAGCCGTATCGACGCCGTGAAGATTGCATCGGCGAGATAAACAGCCGACAACCACAGATTCTGCGCTTGCAAAGTCGTGTAAAGCTCAGCGGGCGGCTGCGGCAATCGTAGTTGGATCGGCGCGGTATCGATGCCAATCTCGACACCGCGCAACACCGCAGGCGGAGGGGGGGTATACGTGTGCAGACTCGCTGGTGAGGGAGTAGAGAATGCTATGGGCGGGATGGAGAAGAGTACCGAGAGCGAGGTATCGAAGATGTCCACCGAGTCTTCCCTCCCTCCTTCCTCCGTCTCGTCTGTGTTGAATGCGTCTTCCTTCCCGACTCCATTGCGTCTCTGGACCTCTCCATCCTCTTCGACCAGAGCCCTCTGCTCGCACTCTTGCTTCGCCGACCCTCGGGCTGGCTTGTTGGTCTTCCTCTTCCTCTGCTGGGTTTCCGTCGGAAGTCTGGCACCACACTGGCCCACCTCTGATGTCGCCGCCATCGCCTCTTTGCTCCTCGTCCTCGCCACGTCCCTCGCTGCGTCCACGCCCTCTTCACTGGCGCCAGACATGCACAAGGCTGAGCAGCCCCGTCTGCAGGCTCCAGGCTCGAGACAAGAGAGACGATACGCAACTTATGCCTCGTTGTCGTTTCCCCCTTGTCGGTGACCGAGAATTTTGATTCCGTTGCGCCTGCCGGCCCCCGGGGAACGGTGAAATACAACAACCAACTCCCGCGACCACCACCGTTTCAACATTTACCATCGTCGAGTGCGACACCGATCCTCACGGTACATCAAACACGCAAGGCGGGGCATCGCAGCATGTCAAGCACGTCGGAGACGCGGAAACGAAGCTCGAGCGTGACAAATGCGCTCAAGTACGTTCCCTCTACCCCTTGGAGCCCTCAAGTCAGACGAGAAGACCGCGGCTCACGTACCCCCAACAGGCAGATCCCGCTCAACCAGCAAAGTCGAGGAAACGCGTCTGGGTCCGGGTGCGTCGTTACCTCTCGGTGTCCCAGCGAGGACGGGAATGGAAAGTGGGAGCTGACCCGGTGCCGAAAGCTCGTCGACACCTGTCACGAGCTCAGAGGTCAAGCCGCTTCCGGCGTCGACACGACCACGCCGCAAGCCCGATGCACTGCCCGAGTCGTATGAGAGTCTCGGGTTCTGGCAAGATCTCAAGACGGGCCGATGGATGCTTGTGCCCTGTGCGTCTATGTCTCCGTCTCCGTCTTCGTCTCCTCCACGCTGCGTTTCCATCTCTACAGCCAGAGCTAGTAGTTGGAGCTGCTAGCGGAGTGAACAAGGCGCTGACAAGCGTTCGCAGTGTCGTCGTTCAAGTTGATGCTTATTCTTGCGTCTCTCTACTGGCAGCACTGGGTTTTGCAATACCTAGGAATTCTCGCAGCGGACCGGGCGAACCCGTTCGAACCGCTCTTGTGGCTGAGCCATCGACTCCCAGATGGCAGGTATACCAAGGGATGGAGAGATGTCGCCTTTATACTGAATCACGTCATCTTCTGGTCCTTGTGCGTTGATTTTCGAGTTCTTGGTTCTTGGTCCTCCGCTGTGGGATCCGACGCCACTTGTCGTGTGACACGATGCAAATCACCCCTGACCGGCGCTGATTCATTCGGTAGTGTGCGGCAAGTGGTGACGATCCATTTCCTGAGGCCTATGGCCCGATCATTTGGCATCTCAGGCGGAAAGATCATGCGATTCACCGAACGTGGGTATCTTAAGCACATGCATGGGATAGAACTGATATATAACAGAGGGATACGCGGTGTTCTACATGAGCATTGCTGGGAGCTGTGGGATTGTAAGTCACCACCGCAGCAAACAGTTTTGGTCCTCATGGGCAACGTAGTACGTGATGCACGGCCTCCCGACTTGGTGTGAGTGCTTTTGGACTGAAGCCGAGTGAGACGTCTAACATGCCTCAGGGTACAAGACTGAACACTTTTGGCTCGGCTACCCGCACAAAGAAATGACCTTTGAACTCAAGCTGTACTACCTCATGCAAGCCTCGTACTGGCTTCAACAGACCATCATCCTGGCTGCCAAGATCGAAAAGCCAAGAAAGGACTTTAGGGAGCTCGTCCTACATGTGCGTCAAGCGCCGGATCTCGCAGAGGGAGCTAATCAGAAACAGCATCTCGTCACCCTCTGGCTGATCGGATGGAGCTACAACATTTTCGTGAGTGTGCTCGTTTATTTTTTACTGTGCTCTTGGTAACCTCAAGCTGATTCAGCCAGTTGACGTATATCGGTGTCTCGGTTTTTGTTACCATGGATATCTCAGATGTGTTCCTTGCTGTACGCTGGATCACCAGTCATATTGGCGTGAGATCTGATGGGCGCAGCTGGCCAAATGCGTCAATTACGTCGACGAGTCTGCATCCGCTCCTTTCTTTGCGGTCTTTGTAGGGGTCTGGAGGTACGTGTGTACACTGGTTTCAAGGCCTCAGCTCATGATTTCAGCTATCTGCGGCACTACCTTAACATCTGGATGCTGTGGTCGGTGTACACTCAATTTGATCTCATCCCGTTAGTTATCTCTGGCATGTCGATGTCGAGGCCGTGCTGATCAGCATGACAGAGAAGAGCACCGAACGAGGTTCGCGCCTCTCGAGGATCAATGGATGGACTGGTGGTATGTCGCTCGACACTTGATTAAAGGAGATGCGACTGACCAACGGACCAGGATGAAGTGGCAGGTTTTCGCCCCAATGCTCATGCTTCAGTTGATCAACATTTTCTGGTACTTTCTCATCTGGCGCATTCTGTACAGGTGAGCGGCAGTGGATATTAGAGTGTACGGGTGCTGAACAGATGTAGGGCGCTGTTCAATGATAAACTTGCGGACGAGCGTTCAGACGATGAAGACGAAGACGAGGCCACGACGGCCGACAAGGTCAAGGCCGAGTAAGGACCTTGACCGAAGGACCATGGATATGGTCAAGGCGGGCCAAGAACTATGGACAAGTTCGAGGCGGGTCATGGGCTATGGACAAGTTCAAGGCGGGGCAAGGACTGCGGGCAGGTCAGGCGGTCGGGCGAGGTCAGGGAAGAGGTCTCCTTCCGAGGCGAGGGGCGGAGGGATGCGATGCGATGCGGTTGGGCGGGTCTATACCTCAAAGCTGAGCTCGCTCTGAGCGATGCCAAAGCAGGAAAAGTTGTGGAAGTGTGGTATGTGCAGCTGTGCAGCTGGGCATGACTGTTTTTGGCCACCAAATCTCTGTGACCGTCTGTGAATATATAATATCCAACACCAAAATGCATTTCGATGGCCGTCAGACACACTTGTCGAGCGCCACACTCGGTGTTTTGCGGGGTTTTTGGAAGGGGACGCGTGAGAGGTTGCTACGCGGAAGTCACCTGGTTTTTGGTTTGATTTTCACCCACCTCTCTTGCTTCGCCACCGTTCTTCTCCACAGCTGCGGTCTTTTCTTTCCTGCTGCTGTTTGGCATTAGAGGCTCTAATCACACGGGGGGAACTGGTGTTACTCGAGACACACACACACACCACATCGACACACCGACAGGCGACACAGCGAGACCATGTCGCAATCGCAGCAGATCAACGCGACGGGGCGGTCGCTCGACGTAGCGCCCACGCCGCAGAACACCCCGCTCGACACGCAGGTCCTCGCGAACCGGCCGGCCAACCTCGGTAAGCCGCAAGTGGAGGATATCGGCGAGGGCGAGGAGGAGGACGACGGCGGCGAGGACGTCAGTGCGATGAACCCGGCGAGTCTGCTGGCCAAGGTACGTCGATTTCTGCCGTGACCTTTTTCCGTTTTTCGCTCCGAATGGCCGTATCGCCGTGTCCTTGTCCCGTGTGCTCGTGTGGGTGCTGGTTTCTGCGCGCGACTGTGTCTAGGTTTGGTGCTGTGGGTGGATGGATGGCTGGTGGACAGGTGGGTGGTGGTGCGGTTTGATGCGAGGTCCGTGACAAGCACGTCACCGTCTTTGATGGATGGTGCGAGGCGAGGTCATGGTGCGCAGGTCAAGTGGTAGAGAACGTGCAAGACGGCACGCCAGCGTCCTTCCTCTGCGGATATCAGGATTCATACGGAGACAAGGACGCTTCGCTAGACACAGCTATACAGCCTGCAAAGAGACACACGTGTCATGCTGACTCGTATCGCAGAACCCGGCTCTCCTCGCCCTCGCGCAGCAGAGGTTCGATACCCTCCTCGGCCAGTCGTCAGGCTACGTCGAGTCGCTCCCTGCGCCCGTGCGCCGCAGGATCGACGGTCTCAAAGGTCTTCAAGCCGAGCACGTCAAGATTGAAAACGAGTTCCAGTTGGCCATTCTTGACCTGGAGAAGAAGGTCAGTCTCAGTCCACCTTGTTCCTTGTCGGCCATCCCTTCCTTCGATGCCCCTCCACCCGTGTATCCCTCCTTCCCCTCCCCTTTGACACTTGACGCTTTGACACTTGACACTCGACACTTGACAGTTGCCGCCTTGCCGCTCCCCCTTTGGCCACTCAGCCTCATGCCTGTGACAATCTTGGCGGGTATTAACTATTGCCCTTTGCCCAGTTCCTCGCCAAGTACGAGCCGCTCTACACGCGCCGCCAGGAGATCATCGCCGGCAAGGTTGAGCCCACGGACGACGAGGTCGAGACCGGCAAGGCGGCCGACGATGACGAGGAGGAAGACGAGGAGGACGGCGCACAGATCACCGAGGTCGACGAGAAGAAGGACGACATCAAGGGTGTTCCCGAGTTCTGGTTGACTGCGCTCAAGAACCACGCGGTCATCGCTGAGACTATCTCTGAGCGCGACGAAGAGGTTAGTCACCCACCGAGGCGGAGGCATACATTCGGAACCAGTTGCTGCACCTGCTGATACCGCTCGTAGGTGCTCAAGCTGCTCCAAGATGTGCGGTTGTCGTATCTCGAGGGAGGCGAACTGGGCTTCAGGATCCACTTTACCTTTGCGCCAAACGACTACTTTGAGGACACTGAACTGACCAAGACGTACTACTACCAGGTCAGTTGACGACAACGTAGCTGTGATGGGCTGACGTTTCCCAGCCTGAAGTCGGCTATGGAGGTGACTTTGTGTACGACAGAGCTGCCGGACACCAGATCAAGTGGAAGGAGGACAAGGACTTGACCAAGAAGATTGAAATCAAGAAGCAGCGCAACAAGAGTGAGCGGGCTTTTACTCTGTATTAGCACGAGCTCACCTCGGTGCAGCCACTGGCCGAACCCGGGTGGTGCGCAAAGTAGTGCCAACGGACTCGTTCTTCTCCTTCTTCTCCCCTCCGCAGCCGCCTACTCCCGAGACGCTCGAGCAGTCTGACGTCGACGAGGACGAGATGGAAGAGCTCGATGCCCGCCTCGAGGCAGATTACCAGATTGGCGAGGACTTCAAGGAGAAGATCATCCCTCGTGCTGTTGATTACTTTACCGGCAAGGCGCTGAGGTACGAGGACGACTTTGAGGACGATGAGGTGGATGAGTTTGACGAGGAGGATGAGTTTGATGACGAGGACGAGGACGAGGTGAGTGTGTGATCTGTGTGCCAAGTCTTTGCCTTGGCCCCTTGCTGTGCCCGCTCGTGTCTCTTGCTCTTGCTGTTGCTCTTGGCCCACCCTTGCGTGTTGCGGTTGCAGTTGCGGTTGCATGTGCATTTGGGCACTGCTGACCTCGCTGACAGTGATTCTGCAGGACGATGCGGCACCCGCCGATGCCGCTGCCAACCCAGAATGCAAGCAGCAGTGATCTCTCGGCGCATGCCCTCGTGTCTCGGCTCTCTTCCTCGTGCAGTACACTCTCCATGCTGCCGAAGTTGAGTGCCGTGCCATCCCTCGCCAATTTGCCACTCTACTCGCCTACTTGTCTAGTTGCCAGCCTCCCTACCTCCCTACCTCCCTGCCTACCTACCTACCTGCCTGCCTTGTACCTGCCGTAGTCCGTAGTCGATATCAGCGACCGCTGAGGCTGCGGCAACGCCATGGTGCCTCCATATTTCCGACTCGATTGTGATAGACCATATTTCCATCCATTCCATTTCCATGCTCTGCGAAAGGGCCCGTCCCGGTGCGAAATGTATTTCAGTGCACAGTGCACCGAACACGTACACAGTGCAGAGCCGCAACAGCGCTCAGTGCTCAGTACAGACCCGCAGCGCAGTGCTCAGTGCTCAGTGCTCAGTACAGACCCGCAGCGCAGTGCTCAGTGCTCAGTGCTCAGTACAGACCCGCAACGCAGGCTAAGTGCATAGAACATACCTGCAGCAGAGCGCATCGCAGAGGGGTCGTTCCGTTAGGCAAGGAAGGGAAGTTGTGAGTGCGAGTCTAAGGATTGTAACGGGGATGAAGACGAGGACGATCATGCCACTGTCTGCTGGTCTCGTGGAACCTCGTCTGACGATCGCGCCTGCCACTTGGCACAGTGCAAGAGAGCGGACGTACCGAGTTGGAGTGTGGTTGGTCTGTCCCGAGGGTGCCTATATAGTACACGTTGCAGTTGCACTTTGTATGGTGCACGTTGCCCGTTTGCGTTGTCCGTCTGCGTTGTGCGTTTGCGTTGTCCGTTTACGTTGTTCATTTGCGTTGTCCGTTGCACTGTGCATGGTGCACGTCAGTTGTTCGTTGTCCTTTGCACGCAAAATAGAGGCAGCGCGTGTCTGGGCGAATTGGGCCTCGTCCGTCTCGATATGTTCATTGGTACTACATTACTGGTTCTCGCTACGCCGTGCGGCGGACATGAGGTGAAGGTGAAGATGATATTGGTGTATTGGTACAGGTAGACGTGATTCTGCCTCGCGCTGCCACTACCGTACAGTTCCTGCTCGGTCTCTCCCTGTCATTCGCCCACGAAGAAACAACAACTCGTCGCTTGTCGTTCCTTCCTCCGTAACGTTTTCCTCCGCTTCGTCTCGACTACCGTCCCTTGCCCCCGCCTCACCTCTGAACTGCCCCCGCCTCACATCCTACCCTACCCACGCTTCACCCCTACCCTACCCACGCTTCACCCCTGCCCTACCCACGCTTCACCCCTACCCTACCCATGCCGTCTCGGCCCATGGAGCTCCCGCGCTAAACCCGTCGTTGCCGTACCACGCGTCTCCCGCCCCCGCGCCACCAACACTGAACAGAGGGTCGCTGACCACCATCGCCCAAGCACCTAGGTCGCCGCTGTCCGGCATGCCTGGCCCCGTGGGGTCGTTCATGGCCGGTAATCCCATGAGACCGTCAAGTGGCGACTGGACCGGATGGTTATACACGCTGGAATACAGCGTGGCGTCTGTGTCGTGTCGGAATCCAGTTGGTGGTGTGGGCCCATTCGACTCGCTGCTGTGCGTCAGGACTTGAAGCGGATGAGCGAGAGAGTGAGCGTGCCCGTGTCCGTGTGTGTGTGGATTGCCGTGTACGTGCGCGTGCGCGTGAGAGTGGGGGTGGGGGTGAGGGTGCGCGTGGTCTCGGGCTAGATGGCGTTCCCGCTCTCGATTGACCTTGGCCTTGTCGACCATCATGTCCAGCACGCGCAACTCGTTTTCGAGCTGCTCGTCCCGTCGTTGACAGCGACGTTCTGCTGCAATGTACTTCTCCAGCAAGAACAACAGGGTGTCGAGGTCGTAACGGTGGTCGCGGAACGACCATACGCAGAGGATACCGATAATTGTCGCTGGATTGAAACCCGATGCCACCTGGAGAATTGTTTCAGCTTCCTCTCTTGCGCACAGTAGCGATAGATGGTAGACGATGCAGGGAGGCAGTGGCTCGGCACGCGTCGTGAAAGATGAGTGACGGGTAGGAGGGTAGCCAGCCACTCACCGTCATCCACTTGAAGCGCTCGAGTGGGTCGGCTGTACTCATCGCCGCCGTACGTAGCTGAATGTCGGCAATCGCAGACTGCAGACAAGCCTCTCGAGACGCCGCATACCGCGCATCACTGAGCGATCGAAGGAGATACGGCCTATGCAGGCTGATCCGGGCAAGGTGGAACTTGCTGATCAAGCTCTTCCGTTGAGGAATGAGCCATGTGAACCCTTGTACCGTGTCTAGCGACTCATCGGCATCCCCGTCCAGCCTGAAATGCGGCGGGAGCGAGTTTTTGAAGCCCTGGAAAACTGCTTCGTGCTTGATGACGTCTTCGTATTTGCGCGGTTGGAGGCCGAAACACACGAGCTGGACGTTTCCTATGATCCCGCAGAGCCGCTGGTGCAGGATCAAAAATGTCGTTTTGGTCGGATGGTCAAGAGGACGATCGGGGCGCGCTTGGTCAAGCTCGTCGTCTCGAAGATTACTTGGCGATTTGCAGTTCATCTGCCCGTCTTGGATGGCCAGCGGCCGACCAAGGAACAGGGACACTGACCTACGGTCTCGTCAGCTAAGAAAATTGGAAACACCTAGAAACAGACCTGTCAAGGGTATACAGCTCTGTAACGGAAGTCAGCTGCGCTGGGCTGTCTATGTAAGTGTCCACTCACGTGCCCAGAGCCGCCTGTTCAGCTCAACCTCGACAAACGTCATCTTGTCCCAGTAGGACCCGTCGACATGCATGCTGCGTCGTCAGCTGGCTGCCAGCGGTGGCAAAGTCGACCCACTCACCCGAGGGCTTGCGCGTTCCTCACCGCCTGTCCGACTGCAGTCCATGCTTCGGGCACGCGCCTCGAAATAACCATGTACAGCGCAATCTATACCAAGCGCTCAGCCCCGCTCAGTGTCTCAGTAGTAATGCAAGTGCGCTCACCAAAGCCCACGCACGGACCGTATCTACGCTCTCACCAAAGAACTTTGACGGCTCATTCAGCGCTCGCTGCGCCGCCCACTCCCAGATCTTGCTCCGCTCCTCCCTTTCAGCGAGGCTTTCCACTCTCACTTCCAGCTCGTCGACCATTTCATGCAGCTCCGCTTTCGCTCCTTCGGCAAGCGGAAGACCGGACACGAATCCCCGCCGATCAGAAATCTGCTTGGGGTCGTATTCCAGCAAAACTCCAAAGGCGAGCACGATGAATACCAATCCCAATTGACGGGGATCAGCCTCGCACATCGACTTCAGAGTGCCTTGCGGCGTCCACAGCTTGTTGTAGGCAATGTCATAATCTGGCTTGTACAATATGTCAATGTGCCTGAATGCGTGAGCTCGCGGGAAACAATAAGGCAGCAGAGCTCACGCGTTGTATCGCTCAAAGAAGCACCGAACATAACGGTCGCTCTGTTCCTTCCGGGTCGGCAAGAGGGGGAATAGTTCACGTCGCTGGAAGCACAGAGTGTACGGCTTGGTATCATCTGATGACGACATGCCATGCGCCGGCCCTTGACGTACATCGCTGACAGCGATCACTGGTGAGCGTTTCCGACCGCCCTGAGTGGCGAATCTCAACTACTTCCCTTTCTTCTGTCCTGGGAAATGCTCACCTCGATGACGGTAGCTGCGAGTTGCGGTCCAAAATGGCTGGTGCCGAAAAATAGCTCTGACGTGGGTCAGAATGATGAATTGTAACTGACGCTCTAATCCGGGAAAGAGAAGAAGGAAGACCTACGCTCAGGGTCCATCTGGCTGCCTCTGGACGTTCGAAGCGGTCTTCGACTCCCCACGCCTTCGGCTTCATGTTCTTCCAAAAGATGTTCGTCCTGCCAGAATCGCCTGCGTCGTTCCGGAGAGGGGGAAGACGAGCGCCGCGATGGATTTTCAAAGTCTGTGCGTTCGGACGAGACGGCGTAGATGGGCTGACGGAGAGGCTGGAATGCAGGGGGGATCGTTGGGAACGTAGCATGCATGCGGTCGTCCGGCGGTGCTGAAGATCATTAATTACCCATCATTTTATGAGGTGTCGTTGAGTGTCTGCGCATCTGGGGGGGCCTGGGCATGGCGAGGAAGGAGACAAACATAGACGTACTGTTGGTGCTAAGGTCTCGCGGAGAAGAAGCATCGCGATACTCTGTGCCACCATCATCGTTCGATTCGCTCTTGACAGCGTACGAGCTGGTACCTCCACTGCCGGGGCTCTCATTAGCATCCCGATGTACCCTCTTGGACTGGCGCTGGCTCTGTTGGTCACGACGGCCCGGCGGACTGCTGCGCGAGTACCGCCGCTGGCGGTCCCTCGTGATTAGTGCGACTTGCAGTTGTTGTTGCTGCTCTACCACGGCGGCATACGAGCATTCGCCAGCTACGCCGTCGTTCGTGCATCGATCGCAAGGGAGGCCGCGACTGCACTGCACGGCAGTCAGCGAGAACTGACCCTGCAAGGGGAGGGATGGCTGAATGCGAAGAAGGGAGGAGATGAGAATGGCGGTGGAAAGGAGAGAGCAGCATGTATGACGGGAGGAAGAAGAGTGGACAGTGGTCATGGTGACTCACGTTCTGTCTTCGACGGCGACATCGCTCGCAGGCCGACTTTTTGCGCCCCGACCTACCTGTCGGGTCTCTCTTGGGCAGTCGCGAGCTCATACCACGATCAGGCGGGGACATGCTCGAGCGCTGGATGAACGGAAAGTACTGCGGTTGATACTCGACGTACGAGCGGAGGAAGTTATGTCCCTGCTGGCTGGGCTGGTTCGGTTCTGGGAGTGGAACAGGAACAAATGCCGGTGTGGAGCGTGGAAACCTCGGCTGTGACGGTAATGGTTGGGTGTGCGGATGAGGAAGAGAGTTGGATGGGTGCGAGTGCGAGTGAGGGTGAGAAGGATGTGGGTGTGGACAAGGGGTCGCGTGTGGTCGAGGAGGGGGAGGAGGGTGAGAAGGCAGACTGGCAGGGGCGGTGATGGGTCTCGTCTGAGAAGGCACTACCTCTGGCCCAAAAGGGTGCATAAAGGTCGTGGAAGTGTCCAACGTCGAGAAGGGGAAGCTCACGCTCGAGCTCAGCGGGGCGTCGTGCCCGCTCGCACTTGTACTGACAGCACACGCCGGACCAAATGGGGCAAAGGAAGGAAGCACGGACGTCTGGTGGGTGCTATCGCCGCCGACGCCGGCACCCTCTCCGTCACCGTTGTTGTTGTTGTGGGTGTTGGTGTTATGATTGCTGTCGCTGCCGCTATTACAGATGCAGAGGGGACTATTGTTGCCACTGGGAGGGAAGGAATAGAAAGAACGAATAGAAGGGAGAGCTGTCGATGTTGCGGCCGTTCCCGAGCAAGTCGCCGTCGCCGTCGCCGTGGCCGTCGCCGCCACCGCCGGTCCCGTTACAATCGATACGACCGGTGCGACGGGTGCTGGCAGAGGGACACTGTTGGGTGTTGTCGCTGTGGTGGTAGCTGTGGGTGCCGTAATTGTGTTTATAGATGCTGTCGCTGGCAAGCCCGTGTTTTGTTTATGCGCGACGCCGATAAAGGAAGAAGAAGACGGAGGGTTGTCGTCTGAAGTGGGGTCGGTCATGGTGTGGTGCCTGGCAAGGAGGGGTGGGTGAACAACGATGCTGCAGTGACGAGAACAGGTGTGGTGAGCATGGTCCGTCGAGGCAGCAGCGGCCGAAATCAGAGAAGCAATACGAGGTGGATCAACCAAGCGAGGGAGTTGTTTGATTCTGGGTGAGAGGGGTCTGAAGAGTTAATAGAGGTACGTCAGGGCTCGGGCATGCAGTCAGAGGGGGGAATATAAAGATGAAATGTGGGAAAGGGTGGAAGGATGGAAGACTCGCGAGAAGCCGAGAGGGGGGGGGGGGGGAGGACGGGGAGGGGGGACGAGGACGAGGATGGCGGGGGAGGTACTCGGACACTTTGTCGCTCCCGTAGAGGCGTGACGGCGCACGGCCTCCAAAGGACGGTACCTAGGAATGTTGTAGTCTCGCTGCTGCTGGCGACTGTCTGTCTCGGTGTCTGCTGTGTCTGCTGTGTCTGCTGTGTCTGTCTTTGTGGCGCTTTACCTGCAGCAGGCGGCGCAGCGAGTCGCTTTGAAAGGAGATGGACCTCGCCAGAGGGGGCAGCGAAGCTGCTAGTGGGGGACGATCATTGGATCGTTTGGTCATTTGTCATCTTCCATCGCTTAATGGCGACGACGAGTCTTCGTCCTTGGTCCTTCGTCTGAAACGACGCGATCGTTTCGAGGTTGAGTGCGGGGAGACGGAGCAACGAAGACACATAGGAAGGTCGGGGCAGTAGCTGGAAAGGCATCGATCAGGACTAGGTCTCACACTCGGACCTCCAGCGACGATCGAGGACGGCCTAGACAAGGTTCAGTTTGCTCAGAGTAAAACTCGCTGCGCTTGGACCTCGAGGAGGGCGGGCCGGAACATGACCAGGGATACAGGTCAGGATGAGTAATCTGCGTCAACTCGGTCGAGGATCTTCAAAGGAGGTGCCCTCGTCTTGCAGCAGCCACAGACGCCGTACCGAGGCCGTATCCCCGCCATCAGCCGTGACCCGCAACGCCATCACCATCACCATCACCTTTCAGCCGACGATGGGTCAAATCCGGACACTAAAGCCTGGTTGTGGTTCCAGCCAGTGGCGAGGGTGGCAAAACGGCCCCAGCGTTGAAGGACCTCCGGGCTGTCGTGCCCTTGCCGGGAGCTTGTAACTCGGCAACGCAAGCATGGATTGGCACCGGGATCGCTGATTCGGTGCGTTGGAAGTGGAGTTGAGGCGTTTCATGGAAGGGAAGAGGTATAGAGGTCTAGATCTAGTATAGGTGGGGGTGTAGTAATTGAACGAGTAGGTGTGGGGTAGTAGGAGTGGTCTAGTAGTGTAGGGGAGATACATCAAGCAAACCCCTCATTCCTCTCACATGGGTATAGCGCGGATTTCTTTCAACGTCCATCCCGCAGCCTTCATGCTCTCTGCCCCAAGATCATGGACTTCCTCGTCGAGGTGCCTGCACAGTGTGAGCCAAGCCGAGTAAGCCCGAACCGGATAGCACACTCCACAGCACGATAGAGGGAGGGATATGTAACGTCTGCCGTCTAGGGAGACGGGACAAAGGAGAGATGGTCCGTCTACCGTCTGCTGGGGGATGGCGAGAGGGAGGGAGTAGCGTCTACCGTTTCCTTGAGGGGAGGACGGGAGAGAAGAGCAAATGACATACCGGAAGAGCACCTCGCGAAAGGCGTCCATGATGGCTCTCAGAGTGGCGGGGTTGTACGATGAGGGTTTGGCCAGCGTATCCTCCAGGTACTTTTCGTAGTTTTCTAGTCCTTGCGCGGCGTCAGCAAAATACCAGAGAATACAAGGCGTATCGTGTAAACGGCAAAAAAAGACATTGACACGCAACCAGCAACTTATGACACGACAGCAAAAATATGGGGCACGGCAACAAAGATTTCGATATGCAAGAAGCGAAGAAAGCCGCAAGACACAAAACACGGCCGCATCTTAGACAGCATGCCTGAGGGACCTACCATCGTGGATCTGGCGATGCGACTCGAGGTGCTCGCCGCCTTCTCTGGCTCCAGCTTTGAACTGCGGCATCTTCTTGGCGAGAATGGGGAAGATGTATGCTTCCTGTGGAGTGGGATGGTGGTCAGCGAGAAGACAAAGTGGGGATTGTGGTGAGCCACAGGACACAGTTGGAATTGTGGTCAGCCACAAGACCAAAGTGGGATTGTGCCCAGCGAGAAGAAGGAGAGGTGATTGTGGTCAGGGAGAAGACGGAAGTAGGATTGTGGTCAGGGAGAAGAGGGAGAGGCGGGCCCTGAAAAGCTGGGATGCACTCACTTCTATACGATGATGCATATCGAGATGGTGATGCAGCTGCTGTGCTTCCATGATGAACCGCGGCAACGACATGCCCTCCTTGTGAAAGCCTCCATCTGCGAGCTGGGATGGAGCGTCAGCGTCAACGTCCCGGAGGTCTTCATAAGAACCAGCGAGAAGCAGGAGCGAGGCTCACCGTGTAGACGCGGTTAAACTCGTACCGGAAATGCGCATGAAACCGGTCCATGTGCTCTGCAAGACTGAGCCATCAGCCACTGGAGCGCTGAGACCACCGGTGCGTAACGGATATCCACAGCAGGGGACTGGCAACTAACTGGTTCCACTCCCTGTCCTCCGCAGTCATCTTCCGAGGCTGCACCTTCTTTGGTGTCTGTTTCGAGGGGGCCTTTTGTGCTGTCTTGCCTGACGTACAGGCAGCGTCGCATGTCTGTTCGGGCCCCTTGCCTTTGTCGGTGCCATCCGCAACCTGCTCTAGGACTGGAGTCTGGTCGTCCGGCACGGCGGTGGCAGCTGGAGTTGAAGGGCCAGCCGTGGCAGTGGCAGTGGCAGTGAAGGTTGTCGAAGAGCTCATTGT
The DNA here is from genome assembly GCA_021527695.1 of Naematelia aurantialba. NCBI lineage: Eukaryota > Fungi > Basidiomycota > Tremellomycetes > Tremellales > Naemateliaceae > Naematelia > Naematelia aurantialba. The sequence goes on from JAKFAO010000006.1 coordinate 1,407,868, forward strand.
GCGAAACGAGTTTGCAGATATGGGAAACGAGCTCGCAGATGTGGGAAACGCCAGTGTCGAGATAAGATGGCGGTGGTGGCGGGGCAACACCAAGTACGACGAGGAGAATGGGACGGGAAGCTTCGATAGCACCGCGTGCCGGAGCGTTGGGGCGGATATGATGCTGATGCTGATCCCTAGCACGAGGACGGCGAACGTCAGTGCTGTCCGAGAGAGCCGGGGGGCGCTGGATCGTCGAGGTTGGCTGCGCGCACGCTGGGTTTGCGGGGTACTTGCGATGGAGGCAGGGGCGCTTTGTCCGACTGAAGGCGCAGATGCAGGTCCAGATGGAGAGCCAGACCCAGTGTCAGACATACAACAGCAACGCAACGGGCTCTACAAAGTTATAGACAGGTGATAAACACATGCCGTCGATCACAGGCCTCTCAGACCGGACTTCCGATGGAAAAATGCTCGTCTGGCCAAATCAGCGGCTGCGATTTGTCACCTCGTGCTCGGTGTCGCCAGATGACCACTCGCTCGCTCCTTTGACCGCATGTGCTGCATGGGCCTACACTCGGTGTCATGCATGGTCCCACGCTCGGTTCAGCGGCTCGCTCGTGCGTGTCGCAGAGCAAAGCACAGTTAGCGATAGAAAAATCGGCCAATGGAGAATCAGCCTGATAACAGAGATAGATATGAGCCTGATAATTCCACTCCCAGCCCGGCCCTGCGTCACTGCTTCCTATCGTCGAGTTGGACTCGTTACACGTAATAGCTGTCGCTATCGATCCGAATAGATCATAATAATCTTCCGCGATGATTCTCTTAGAGGTGAGTAGTAGACGGACTGTTGGACTGCAGAGGGTTCGGCTGATGAACCCAGTCACACAGCGTCATCATCCACGATGTCCTGACGGACCGCTTTGAGAAGTGAGTCGCACTGGTCTGGTCTCTCTCCCTGCTCCTACTGGATCCCTTTTGCACACTGCTCCTCCACTCTCTCAGAGCTTCTTCACAGCGATGTGCTCCCTCACAAGGTGTGGGTCTGCTCCTCATCTCATTTTTCCTCATCTCAAGGCTTGGGTTTGTTCCTCGCACCGGATGGCCCCCGCAGTCCCTCGAACTGATCGCCAGGCCGTCCCGGATGGACATCCAATTCGTAGACTACGACAACGTCCGGTTCCACCTCTCGACAGGCGAGTCCAAGAACCAAGTAACCCTGTCGATGGGGATACAGTGCTGGCCCGACCTGCTCAAGTACGGCGCAAGGGAGCATCTCGAGCAAGAGTATGCAGGCATGTTGGTTCCGGCTGCGCAGACGGAGCCAGAATACGACGTGTCGGTGTTGGTGGATATCGAGAAGATCCCGTCCTCAGCGGGTGAGTGCTGCCACGACTGTCCTTTGCTCGATCCGTGGCTATCGCGTTGCCTCTGCCTCGGACGTTCCCTCAATCTTCCTTCCCTCCTTGCCTCAATCTTCCTTCCCAGCTTCCTCACCCTTCCTTCCCTCAATCTTCCCTGCCTCAATCTTCCTTCCCAGCTTCCTCAATCTTCCTTCCCTCACCGTCTCCTCTTCTGTACCTTCCTTTGCATCCTGGTCGATCAGGTACACATACACCAGCCCATCCGCCCCCACCGTAAGCCACAGGACGTGACGCCCGCATCCCAGAACGACCCTGTGGGGCAGAAAGAAGCTGTAGAATGCTGTCCGCTGTGGATGCTGATCGCTGACCCGATGCAGAGGAAAAGGCCGAGCTCGTGCACAAACTCTCCCTCCTAAAAGCCACAGCAATGTCCGCGCCCTTCCTCGCGGCATTCGAAGAGCAATCCTCCCTTCAGGCAAACTACAAAGACGCCGCGGGTGCGCAGCAGGCAGACCTGCAGCAGACGGAAAGCACAGGCCAGCTCAAGGTCGTCCAGTACAGAGAGGAGGAGGCTATGTATATCCAGGCGAGACATGATCGCGTCACGGTCATCTTCAGTACTGTCTTCAAAGAGGAGACGGATAGAGTGTACGGGAGGGTCTTCCTGCAGGTTAGTTGAGGAGTCCTTGCTTTCTTTCATCCTCCCCTTTCCTTCTTTCTTCCTCCTTCCTTCCTCCCTCCTTACTCCTTCCTTCTTTCTTCCTCCTTACTTCTTTCTTTCCCTCCCTCCTCCTTCCCTCCCTCTTTCCTTCCCTCCTTCCTTCCCTCCTTCCTTCTTTGTTTCTCTCCTTCCTCCGTTCGTCGTCCTTCTTCCTCCTCCTTCGCGTCTCGCTCTTCCCTCAGACCCCTAACCGCCATTGCCGGATGGGATACGCGCTGAGATCCACAGGAATTCGTCGACGCCCGTCGCCTGCAGTCCCTGCAGAGTGCACCGCAAGTGGCATATTCAAACCGCGAGCCTCCTCTTGAAATCAGACACCTCCCCAATCTCAAAAATGGCGAAGACTGCGGCTACGTGACGTTTGGTGAGTCCCGACTTACTGGCACCTCTGATAGGATCGATACCGTGGACACTTCTGACGCTGACCCGCTCAGTCCTGTCCACGCGCCACTTTGCCAACCCCTCGCAAGCTTTGTCCACCATCCTCCGCATCCAGCTGTTCCGCGACTACCTGCACTACCACATCAAATGCTCCAAAGCATACATGCACTCGCGCATGCGGTACCGCGTCGCCGAGTTTTTGAAGGTGCTGAATCGCGCCAAGCCGGAAGTGGCTGTTGCGGAGCGCAAGACGGCTTCGGGCAGGACGTTCAGGACTCGGTAGGCGGGGAGATGCAGGCAGGTGTGCAGGAGGAAGGGACTGGGCCGTGTAAGGGGAAGAGGTGGAGTGCAGAAGTGTGTCAGCAGTAGATACTATGTGCGCGGAGAGGGGAAATTGTATGGATCTGCGTCTGGATTGACACGCGTGACCTGGTTTATGGGTCTTGGACCGTCGAGCGAGAGAGTGCAATGTGTGTCTGACTGCAGAATGTATCCCTCGCTCGCAGGTGCACGACTGATCGGCAGGTTTGACCGCTTGGCTCGAGAAGTAACAACTCGCCTCCAGAGGCATCGGTTGTTTGCGGAGGTGTACATTGCAGGCGATGGACTCTTGACTGCGTGATAAGCCAGATGTTCGGGACCATCCAAGAACCGTAAACCAGCCGAACAGCAGTATGCATGCCCAGCGAGACAATGTATCTATCAGCACCGGCAGCAAACAGATAGCCTTTTGGCGGTATCGACCCTGGCGACGGTGGTACGGTCATCGCTTGTAGTGCGCAGTAAGAAGGCAAAGCAAAGCTCGACACTGTGACACTGTGAGCCTCGATGGTCGATGATTATGGTGATGTTCAGATTTCAGGGTTGCGCAAGGTTTCTGGACGCGAGTGACTTGTTTTCGAGCACGACCAAGACCAGTGTTGCTCTTACCTCTTGCTGACAGTTGCAGCGTGGTAGTTTATTCTGTTTGCCCAACCGACAGAGTTTGGGCAACCATGTAGGATGCAGGATGGGATGCATCATGTTGCCCTGCTTGTCGCGATGGCGATGGAGTTTTTGCTGGCTCTAGCGGCTGTGACTGGCAATTGTACCCTGTGCTACGGTGAAAATCCCGACCCTCAAACGGTGCGTGTGATGGGATATGTGGGTGTGCCAGATGGACTGTTCTGTTCGGGGGAAAATCCGCAACATCGCGCGTCACGAGCAGAGCACAACGCAATCGGAGCGGGCAGGTGGAGCACCCAAGGCGAGGGCGGAGGGAGCAGGGAGCAGAGGGGCAGAGGGAGGAGGGAAGAGAGGGAGTAACAGACAAGAGAGGCATGGACAGATTTCCGTACCTGGGTATCATTTGTTGTGTCACTTTTTGAGCGGTTCAGCCTCCTCCCTAAAACATCCCACCTCCCTTCCTTCCTTCCTCGCTTGCCCTTTGCTCAAGCCCTCCTTCCATTCCTTCCTCAACCTCCCCCCTTCACTCAACGCAGTCTTTGTCCACCTCTCTTCCTTTCTCTCTTTCCTCCCTCGTCTCTCCTCGTCGTCGTAGTCCCACCACTCGACCTCACCGGCAAAGCTCTGTCCGTCACTCTTTTCGACAGAGCAAAACATCCCCCGACCCAAACAAACATTCCACAGCGCACGCACGGCAGCGACGGCTACCGCAACCGCAACCGCAGCACCGCACACACACCTCCACTCGGGAATTCTGCCGTTCTAGCACTCTGCGCCGTGTTGTGTCTCGCTACATTCTGCATTCTGCGTTGAGTGATTCCAACATTGACCAGCGCAAGACTCCCATTACTCCATCCCTCCATCTCTCCTCGGCTCACCGACGACCAGCGAGCAGCAGCAGCACAGAGCCCTCGACGATCTTTCTTGCGTCTTGCCATTGTTTCCGCGCCGAATCACGATCTTTCAACTTGTTTGTCTCCACCAGCATCATCACTCAACATGGCTTCCCGAGTGAGTACAGACTGCCCCGCCTCGACTCTTCCACACCCCCAGCTTCTGGGCCATGCGTGCTCTCCGTCGTCTGTGTCCTACGTGTATGCCGGCACCCGCTGACCATGCATAGGCGGCCAACCCACGCCGAGCTGCGAGCCGGACAAGAGGCAACGACGAGAACACCGTCCCGTCCCAAACCGTCCGCTCAAAACCGTCTCTGTCCTCCCTCGGCCCTCCTCAAAAGTCCACCAACCCCATCGCTCCCTCCAATGCAGTCAAGAAGCCTGCGACCACCAAGGCAGGCGCCAAGCGCACCGCGCTCGGCGGAGTCGTCTCCAGCGTGAAGGAGGACACTGAGGATGCCAAAAAGCCCCGTACGCTGCCCCACAGCCTGACATGATCCGGGCCCAGAGCTTACGATACCAGTGAAAGGCAAGGCTGTCGAGGCTCGTCAACCCCTGGCATCACGCACCAACAGCCAGACGCAGATCCGCCCCATCGCCCCTGTTCCAACCCGCACCAAGCCCGTGTCCATCTATGCCAACCCCGAACTCTCCGTACCGATGGAAGAGTCTGACGGCATCTCGGAGATGGACATTGACGGGCGGCGGCACGAGCTGTCGGCCGCGCCCCAGCGCTTCGAGGAGGAGATGCTGGACGAGGTGTCCGAGGAGGAAGAAGAGGAGGAAGAGGACGACGAGGACGACTGGCTGCGCATGCCTGACGACGAGGTGGTGCGCGCAGAGGAGCAGCTCGAGATGGTCCGCCAGACGTTCCATGACGACGTCGACATGTTCGACACCACCATGGTGGCCGAGTACGCAGACGAGATCTTTCAGCACATGGAGGACCTCGAGCAGACCGTCATGCCAAACCCTAGATACATGGACTTTCAGACCGAGATCGAGTGGTGAGCTTCCGCTCCGTCGTCCTTCCTGTGGAGAAGGCGTGTGATTGTGGCTGATGGAAGTAGGACGATGCGGACGACATTGATTGATTGGCTCTTGCAGGTGCATTTGCGATACCACATGCTGCCAGAGACACTGTGGATAGCTGTCAACCTCGTCGACCGTTTCCTATCTGTGCGCGTCGTGTCGCTGGTCAAACTCCAGCTCGTCGGTGTCACGGCCATGTTCATCGCGGCAAAGTACGAGGAGATCCTCGCACCCAGGTGAGTTGACCTGCTGCCGCTCCTTTGACTTTGCGCCTTGTTCGTTGCCCTAGATGCCTAAACTTCGGTCGGGACATCAGCTCATGGGCACAGCGTGGAGGAGTTTGTGTACATGACCGAGAACGGGTACACCAAGGACGAGATCCTCAAGGGCGAACGCATCATCCTCCAGACACTCGACTTCACCGTCTCATCCTACTGCTCGCCGTACTCGTGGGTGCGGCGGATCTCCAAAGCCGACGACTACGATATCCAGACGCGCACGTTGTCCAAATTCCTCATGGAGGTGACGCTGCTGGACCACAGGTTCCTGCGGTGCAAGCCGTCGATGGTCGCGGCGGTCGGCATGTACCTTGCCCGAAAAATGCTCGGGGGCGACTGGGTGGGTTGAGATCGTCCTTCTTTCTGCTGCCCAGCATGTCGACTGTCCCGGTCGAGCTAGCTCTGCCGTCACGGCAAGAGCCCGCGGCTTGGCTGTCCCCGTCTAGCTAGCTCTCCCATCATGGCACCTGGAATGTGCCGGTCGAGCTAGCTCTACCATCATGGCACTAGCTCACCGTCTTGGCTGTCCCGCCTAGCTGGCTCTACCTTGATGGTAATGTACGCTAACGCTGCCGCAGAGCGAGGCATTCGTGTTCTACTCAAACTTCACCGAATCGCAGCTCATTCCCGGCGCGGTTCTGCTGTGCGAACGGCTGGTCGAGGCCGACTTTGAGTCGGTGTACGTGTACAAAAAGTACTCGAACAAGAAGTTCCTGCGGGCGTCTACGTTTGCACGAGACTGGGCGCACAACAACGCGTCGTCCACTTGGTAGACGAGGTATGGAAGGAGAATGAGGTGTGATGGTGAGCTTCTTCTGAGGCACCATAGATGCCACGGTCAGTGTCAGTGTGCTCTGCTGACGTGGTCGAAGAGGCGATCAAAGAGAAGAGCTAGCATTGACGGACATTGCAACGAACCCCTACACCATCCTCCCTGCGTACTCGAGTACACCGCCCTGATGTTTATAATCCGACGACCCCGATCCGACCGACGCAGCCTAACCCAACCCGATGCTGAGTAGGGAGGGCGCGTATCTTGACCCTCTTTCCCTCCGCCCACTCTCTCCAGGCGTGGCGTCTCGACGCTTCTGGCTCACCTTCCTCCGAGTCTCGACACTCGCCCCCGCGCCAGCCAGCCGCGGCTACCAACCTGTCCGTTGTCGGCAGGTGGCAGTTATCAGTTAACAGTAGTGTTGGCGGTTAGCAGTTGGCGGTTGGTGTTGCAGTTGGCGTCAGTATTGGCAATTGGCAGTGGGCAGTCGGCCGCCAGGCGGAGACGGCACCTGTCTACTCGTCTACATATCATATCATACTTGCCAGAGCGATAGCGATAGCCTCCTTCCTCTTGTCTGTTCCACAGCAGCATATTCACAGCATGTACTCTTTTCTTCTCGGCGATCCGGCCCGAGCGGGGCACGAACACGACGAGGTCTAGCTGCCGACCCCGTGTCGTCGAGATTGGCACTGGTGGCGGTGCCACATTACACGTATCCTGGCACACGGTGTCCATCCACATCCGCACATTGTCATCCACACATTGTCACCGCACATTGTCACCCATACGTCCTTCCACACTTGACACCACACCTGCATGTGGCCTTGCACACCAATGTCTTGGTCGTAGCGATAATCGCTGATCGCGTTGACGGTCTACGAGTATTAAAGATGCATTGGAGAGATCTTCGATCTTCAAGCATTATTCCTAATCCACTAGCGACTGATCCATCGACCACCGACCACTACACTGACCACTGATCACTGACCCGCTGACCCCCTCACTATTCACTTTTCACCTTGCTCTAGTCTTATAAGACGCTTACTGCTACCCGCCCACCCTGCGCTGCTCAGCCATGTCGCCTCGTCCCATGCCTTCAGCAGTCCGCCGGGATCCATAGACCCTCGCTCAAGCAGCGCTAGCCACGACCGGAGCGAGCTCTGGCGTCGCGATCCCGCTCCCGCTCCCCGTCCCATTTGCGTTCCCATTGCCATTCCCTTTCTCAGTCCCCAGCTCGCCACCTGCAGTTCCACTTGCAGCCACACTCCCAGTTCCATTTCCACTCCCATTTGCAGCCACACTCCCATTTCCATTCCCACCTCCATTTGCAGCCACACCCGCAGCCACACCCACACCTGCAGTCGCGCCTGCAGTCGCACCACCAGTCCTCTTGATTGTCCCGCCGCGCTTCTTGTCCTTGAAGATCTCTTTCAATACTTCCTTGACGTCGGGACTGGTGACTTTGCGCCTGCCCGCCGCGCCTCGTTGCGGGGCATCGTCTCTGATCGTCCGTGCGCCTGTTGTGGAGGAGATCGAAGGCGGATTGGACGACGTGACCGTATCTGTTCTCCCACCTACAGGCGAGATCAGCAACCGGTGATTGGTGATCAGCAATCGGCAAAGAGTCATCATGACACCCGTAGACACTACGCGACCACGGTGTCGCACCAGGTACACAGAGGTGAAACGCGATGTACGCAATGAAGACTCGGCATACGGTCCAGGTGGAGGTTGAAAAAAAATGCCAAAATCGCACACGATCAAGACGCTAAAGAAACGAGACATACCCAGTGCTTCACGAAGATCCGCCACGTCGATCACCCGAGATTGAGGCCGTCCAAACGACTGGTACGACGAGTTGTTCAAATTCATCAAGACGTTAGCCACGTCAAAGTGCGCATCCCGGGCCGACCGGACATGTGCCGATGAGTATCGCTCCACCGCTGCAACGAGTCAGCGACTCTATCATGCGGCCACAAAGCATGTTGGAACCATCAAATGTTTCAGCCATCAAACTCACAGTCCTTCAGCGCGATCTCGACGGTCCAGCCCGCTGCAAAGTGCCTCACGAGGGTCGCCGTGTCTTTCCCAGTGGCACTTAGCACCGAAGGAGCCTGAGCTATGGCGGAGACGATGATCTCGGGATCCAGCAGCGGCCTCGAAGTTGCGGATGACTCGCCCTCGGTGAGGTCTTGAACGAACATCGCGGGCGTTTCGGGGGCAGGGAGGATGCCGGTCGGCGCTGCGTCGAGGTCGGGGACTTCAAATGGCTCTGGAAGCAGATTTAGGCACTGAAAAAGTCAGCAAGGGATCAACACAGGGTGATCAGATCGTGGGCGACTTGTTGTGCAGCACTTGGTGGACCGGCAGGGGTGTACAAGTTCGATGCGGAGAAGGAGGACGAGGGACGAGTTTGGAGGGACAAGGTTGGAGAGAGTGGAGAGCTCGCCTTATTTGCCAAGTCGTCCACCATCTGGACGCCCCAACGATCCCCGAGCCTCCTCCAGATGATCGCCACTGTCTCCCGTATACTCCGCTTACGCTCCAGCACCCATGCGCCTTGCCGTCCATCGCCTGGCCGCCGAACCAGCTCCGTGCCCGCATCCTTATCGAGGGCAAGCAACATCGGCGCACCGGTGTACAGCGCAGCGGCAGGTACCGCCGCGTGCAGGTCGTCCAGGATCCTGATGATTGCCGCAAAGTCATACGGGGTTGCCACGTTGTCGAATGACGAAAGTACGGCTGACGAGTTTATGCGGTTCAGAGGTAAGGATACACGCCGTGCTGCTCGTGCTCCTTTCTTGGGCGGGGTGGCTGACTCTGTCCGAGGGGTGGACGACGGCGTCGGCTCGACGATATTGAAGCTGACACCCTTCTCGCCCGAGCCCTGGCTCTGGTCCTGAGATCGCTCAACCTCCGCCTTGGGTTCGTCTGTCGCTGGGGGAGGGACGACAGGCGAGGCGTGCACAGGAGTCATGCTTGCTTCCGCCTCGCCTGCGCCGAGACAAGACGACATGGCAAGTGTGTAGATGGCGGCCTGAACGGCATTGCAGAAGCGGAAGATATTCGCCGGAGGGCCGCTGCCGCCATGTCGCTTTTCTCGCGGAAGTTCATTCTCAATATACATGATCAGTGCTCGAGCATAGGCGATGCGCACAGCGAACGTCGACTCGCAGAGCAGGGGCAACGTCTCTTGCCACACTTCCGGCGCTATAGGGTTGCGTCTTCCCGTTGGGCGACGGTGCCCTTCCATCGGGGTCTCCAGCGCCGGCGCTTTGCCCTTGTCTGCCGCCTGTGAAGCTGAGGGAACGGTGACGTGCTGCGCATCGGCCGCCACGGCAGTCGTCATGACGCCCGTGATGCAGTAGACCAGTGTACGCAGGATTTCGGGTCGAGCGGGATCGCTCAATGGCACTTCGGCTATGCGCGCGGCCATCTCCTCGACAATATCATTGATTTGGTCGGCGTAGTAGATGTGGGTACCAAGAGACGAGATGCACTGCACCAAGGCGGGAAGCAGCGGATCGTGGGGGTCGGCACGGACGCGACGAGTGACGAGCGCGACGAGGTTTGCAAGAAGGTCCGCCACGCCGAGACCGACCAGTGAGATGGGTGATTCGAGGACCGTAGTGGTCATTGCGAGGAGTGTTGTATGTTGGGCATCGGTGACGCGGTGCTCGAGATCGACGAGACGCTCCACGAGGCGAGTTGGAACGACGAAGCGGTATTGCAGAGAGGTGAAGGCCGCGAGGCGTTCGGCGAGCCAGCAGCAGCGCTCGATGTCGGTCCAACCTGTATGTTGCAGGAAGGTAAAGACGGCATCCAAGACAGCGGTCGCTTGGTTAATTTGGCACTGGCTCACAAGGGCAGCTAGCGAGCGTAGCGCAGCCGAGACGACGTCTGACCCAGAAGGCCCTTTTTCGCCCGCGATATGTGCGTGGAGAGAGGGAGCACGGCGATCGTTGACGGGCCGCCTGGCCGAGAACTCTGAGAAGAAGGGCGACGGCGAGGCGTCCATCTCGAGCTTTGCCGTCTCGAGTTTGAGTGCCGCGATGGACCCCTCGAACAGGTTGCTCAGCAGGGCCGGCACGATGATGCCCACCTGACGCTGGAACTCGGCATTGGAAGCGAACATGGCGTCCGAAGACGATGCGCCGTCGAGTGCCGCCAGTCCGATCAGCCGCGTGCGATTGCGTTGCTCCTCGTCAATCTTCTCGCCGCCGCCTTGCTGGCCAGTCGTGCCTTCGTCCACCGCACACAAGGAGAACTTGCGCAGCACGCCCAGATAGGCGCTGGTAAGTGCGTCGTCGACGCCGATGGACACGCCGTCGGTGTAGGTCGCGAACGCCGAGAAGCAGCTGGCGGCCCGGCCTACGACCTCGAGGTCCGGCCCGCCCTTTTGGTACACCTTGACGTCGAGGGCGGCGCCGATGATGCGGACGATGGAGCGAGAGAAGAGCGCAAGGTCCCGCCGGCATTCGGATATCATCGCACGCAGGATGGCAAGGGAGATCAACAACGAGCTGCAGATACAGATGTCAGCTCCTGCGACAGGGTCTTGCGATGATTCTCAGAAGAGCGGAGTCTAGGAGTGTGCATAGAGGAAGGCAAGCATGAGGAAGACGAGCCTCCAGGAAGGCAAGCGTGGAGGACACAGAGGAGAAGGATGTTGCCAAGGCGGTCCACTCACGCGCGCGACTTTTGGTATCCCCCGCTACTCCTTACAGCCTCCTTGATGGCCCGCTTCTCAAGCTCCTCGCCGACCTTGGCAAGCTTGGACGACTGGTTCGTACATCTATACAACAACTTTGACAAATCAGACGAGAGCGGCTTAAAGTCGGGTCCGGCAGCGATCAGAGCCTTGGGAGGGGGGTAACAGTCGTTCAGCAGTTTCGCCTCGGGTTGAAGGCCGGTGCATGGGAGGCAGGGCATGGCGCTTCGGATCCCTTGCTAGTCCCTTGCTAGCTACTGGTCGGTTAATGGTAACGGGAACCAGAACGGGCTGGGGGACGAGGCGGGTGAGTGGGCGAGTGGGAACGGTGCGCGGTGGGAGAGAATCACCAAGCCGTTGGACTCGGGACCAAGAGCGACAGCGAATGTAAGATTGTGATACTGACAGTGAGACGGAGAGGATGAGAGGGGGCGCGTGGCTATGAATACGCCGTGTCGACCATCGTGCAGAGCAAACTAGTCGGACGAGGTGAACCCAACTATACAGCCAGAAACGCAATGGGAATCCGACTGGCCGAGTTCGTCAACTCGGGGCACCTGTAGCTGACGTGGCATTTGATAGAGACCCGAGACAAAGCTGCTATGAATGGTCCATGCAACGCAACGAGTTATATATGTATACATCGGTATATCGCAGTATGCAGTGCCCATCACCGTGCCATTACTGCACATAAAGTAAGCTGCCGTCGTGATTAGGAAGGAGCAGAGAAGATCACAACATACCAAAATCGCCATGTCCTTGAGCAGATTCCGCACAATCGTGTCCTGTACTGCACTCATCACGATCGCGAGACTGCTCGTGTCGGTTGCCTAGGTACGTTTTCAGCACACAGTCGCGCTTGCCCGTCTGCCGCTTCCTGTATCCCTCTGTCTCTGCAACGATGCTGCACATAACAACACAAAGGGGCAGAACAAAGAAGCGAACCAACTGCTCACCTGTGTGATGTGTACATACACCTCGCGTGCAGTGTTGCGGTTCAAGCTGCGGAACTTGTCTTTGAAGAAGCTGTCACGCCGTCAGAATGCTTCTCTACGTCGTGGCTGAGAGGCGCTGAGCATTTCAGACTCACGCCGTGGCATCGTTGAATGACCCTGCTTTGCTGCAGCCGTTCAGCTCATGTTTTCATGGTACAAGGCTGAGCTGAACATACCCCGGGAAATCTGGAAAGGTGGCGACGACTTGTTGATTTGGGTCCCGGATCTTTTCCATCAGGATATCAGAGTGCTTTAAGTCAGCATCATCCCCGTCCAGTGCTCCATATACAGCAGACTCATCTTGTTGAGGAACAGAATGATCGACGTCTTGATGAACCACTGCGAGTTGACGATTGACTCAAAGAGCACCAACGACTCGAGCATTCCGTTGCTGGATGTGTCCTCCAGGATACCTGGGATATGGTGTCGGCGATTCCAAAAAGACAAAAGAGAGGGAACGGAGAGACGACGGATACTCAGAAGGCAAACGAGAGGGAACGGGGATCTGACGAATACCAAAGGAGTGATTTACCCTGATTGTAGTCTGCTAAAGAAGCCAGAAACAGAACGGCCTGGCATCCCTCAAAGCAGCTCGCCCACTTCCTGCGCTCGGACCGCTGACCGCCGACATCGAACATGCGGAATACCAAATCATTGTTGATTGTGAAAATGGTTTCGCTGATCCCCGTGGTCTTGGACCGTACACTATGAACATCAGCGCACGTCCAGTCCAGAGCGGATGTCGCCAGAGCACAAGTCAGCCAGAACAGACGTCGTCTCAGGTGTAGACCTTGGCTATACTGGCTGCAGTGACGGTAGCGAAATCTCAAACTGACCGTAAGATATCGTCTTGGGAAGGTTGGTAGTCCGGTTTGAACAGTCTCGGCAGATCGGCGTAGAAACTGAGAAGATTGGACGTCAGCGCCCTGTGCTGTCGCTCATCGTGGCTTTACGTGTCGCACGCTGGAGAGCAAGGTCCCAAACAAAGGGCAAGTCCAAGAGATGTAGATTGGGAGATGGCGCGTTGAGCGAGTCAGAGTAGGTGGTGAGTTCTGTGACTTATACAAGTGAGGAGTAAAAAGCCACAACGAGTGACAACCACGCCCCAAGACTTACTATGGCAAGTTCTCTTGTAGAGCATACTGGTTCGCGCGGGAATAACACTCGACAACGTGCTCGTCCGCCCAGAGCGCCGTCAGCGCGCCGAGGTACTGCATCGGAAACGGCTCGCCCGTGCTGATCGGTGGTTCCTGGTCGACCAGGGCTACGTACTTGCGATTCGAGGCGGCGATAGCCATGCCCAGCTCGTCCATCGTATCGATGATGCTGCGCATCCCGCCGACAATGTTGGAGAACACGATCTTGCGATAATCTTCAATCTCGTCGGGCTCGAACCCGCGGTGGTGGAGGATTTTCATCTGTTTGAGCCTGTGCATGTCAGGTGGTACGAGGGGCCGAAACACCAGGAGACGCGGATATGTCGAAGCGAAGAAGGAAGACGACGAATAGAGCCAGACGCAAGGTAGCTAGAAGAGAAACAACGTTGCTGGTAGCTGGACGAGGCTGAATGCAGGAGAAAGGGACAGAGTCGCTCACACTGTTGACTTGCCGGACGCTCCTGCACCCAGGAGCAGTACCTTGCATTCCTTTGATAGGCGCTTCTCGTCCTGCGGATCGTCAGCCACCATCCAATGGTAATGCCCACACCACACTCCCAGCCACCCCTTCGTCAATGGCTCCCTCTCAGGCGACCGCTCACTCCATCTCCACCTTTCTCCCTGAATATTCGCTCTTCATCCTCCACCTGCATGAACCATACCCACCTCTTTCAGAGCGCGATCAATCTCCCTGCTCCGTGCTTCCTCTGGCCCACTCGCTGATCCACTCGACATGCACGCGCCCATTGTGTAATCTCGTTAAATCGCTATCTCGTCTTCTCTCTAGCTCTAGCTCGGTGATAGATCACTATGCTGCGTGATCGGACTCGGTCGGCCTCGGGGTTGGCGTGGCGTCGACTCGGGATATAAGAGCGTCGATGGAGAGTCACCTGTGCTGATGAGGTGAGGACGTTGGTCGACCGAGTCGAGCGAAACGAGTCGAGAGAGTGAGGTTAGGTGAGGTTTGGTGAGGTCAAGTGGAGGATAGGGATTATCGATGGTTGGGCGTTAGATGCGAGCGGCCTGTGAGCCCGAGCGACTGAGCGCCAGGAGTTTGGTGTGCGACGGAGAAACGAGACGAGACGTGAGACGAGACGTGAGACGTGTAGAAGGGATGATGGTCAACTGCACAAAGCGCAGAGCGATCCCGGCTTGGCTCTACCTGATCGATCTCGATCTCGGCAGTGGGATAAGGTGTTAGAAGGGCGGAGAATGAGCAATCAACGGTCCAGTACGCGATTGCGTGTGAGTCAGGCTGATGATCTTCTGGTGCGACACCCTCGTCCCTCCCTTCGTCGTCGCAGGTGCAGGTGCAGGTGCGGGTGCGGGTGCAGGTCGCAGGTCGTCGCAGGTCGGAGCTCGGACGTTCAGACGTCCCTTTGAAAAGGACCGCACGGGCAGGAGTACAGGTAACCTCGAGGGGGACGACGACGACCGGAGGAGGAAGAGGGTTGGAAAGGGGGAAGGAGGGAACAGGGAGGACGATCCGAGCGGGGTGGTGAAACAAGTCGAGGTGTCCGATGCCGTCCTTTGGCTGTAGCGGTGATACGACTCGACAGCCGACAGCCAGTCTCTGGGAGCTGCAGCCAGTGTGGATGACAGAGCAGAGGCGGCGGCACTGGCACTGGCAGAAGCAGCAGCAATGGCAGTAGCAACGCCACTGGAGAGTAGCAGGGAGTTGAAGCGACGGCGAGGTTCCAGCTGGTGTAGTTAGGCGGAGACGGCTAGGGATGCAGGCTTGGCGGCGCTCGGACCGCAACGCAAGGTGCAACGGCTACCACTTCTGGCCTCGGTGCCCAGACAGAGTTTGGGTACTTGGGTCAGTGCTCGGTCGGTGTGGTCGGTCTTCGGCTCGGTAGCTGGACTGGTTGCGCAGACTCGGTGCGCAGACGGTGCTCGGACTCGTTGCTGGATGAATTGAGAAATTAGATCTGATGACTCGAAGGAAACCCTTTGGCGCGGTCAGGCCGTATGAGGAAAGATCAGTCACGGGGATCAAAGGGAGTGTAGCGGCGCGTGGCTGCTTGTGAGAGAGAAGAGTGAGCGGTGAGAGAGAAGAGTGAGCAGTGAGAGAGAAGAGTGAGCAGTGAGAGGTGAGGTGAGGTGAGAATGTCAAGCGACGAAAGAGACGAGTGAGCGGAGAGGGGAGTAATGAAGGAGACGAGCAAGGCGAGTGAAATGAGTGAGCGGTAAGAGGTGAGAATGCAGAGAGAGTTGAGCGGCGATAATGAAGAGAGAGACGAGTAAGATGAGTAAGACGAGTGAGCGGTGAGGTGAGATGCGTGAGAGGTGAGAACAGGTGAGGTGGGTAAGGACAGCGAGCAACGACAAGGTACTGATGTGCAACAGCCAATCATGCATGCGAGTGAGCCCGGGTAAGCAGCGGAGACGCAGCGGAGCAGAGTAGCGGAGAAGCAGGAGGGGAAGAGGGGAGAAGCAGGAGCAGAGTAGCGGAGAAGCAGGAGGGGAAGAGGGGAGAAGCAGGAGGGGAGAAGCAGCGGAGGGGAGGAGGGGAGACGACGAGTCGAGGAGCCGGGGATGGAGGATTGTTTTGTTGTTCCCTGAATTCAGATGGCGGACAATTGGTATTCCAGTCTGGCGGTGTCGGCACAGCGGGTGGAACAATAGGCCTCTGGGGTGGCGTCTGTCACTGCAAGGTCAGGCATCAGCATCCCCTTCACCCATCAGGCAGCAGGCATGGCTTCAGGCATCAGGCATCACTCATCAGGCAGCAGCTCAGGCAGTACCCAAGAGCGACTTGCACGCGGACTTGCAGAGACTGGAGAGTCGAGGGCCGAGGGTCGAGGGGCGATGAGAGGAGACTCTAGGATCACGGAGCAGTGACGAGCGCAGCTCTATCAAGTCTCTGGCCAACCAAACCATACCATTCAGGCCGAGAACAGTCGTCGTCGTCGTATATGCCCGATGCACCAGACCAAGAGCATATGCACACCGACACCGGCACACACAGACGACCCCGTCACACACACCCGTACGATGACGACACACCAGTACATGACAACTGAACGTACAAACAGATACGTCGATATAGCAACACGACCAAGATAGTATAGAACGAGACAGATAGTAATAGTACAGTCTCAGAAGAGATACAACCGAAACACTCACTCGGGTCACGAGTACGCATGTATCAGAATCCTGTCAGGTCAGGCTCGGAGCCTGCCGAGCACCGGGAGCAGACACCGTACACCTCTGCCTCCCTGCCTTCTGCCTCCTGCCTCCAGTCCCCTGCCTCTGCCTCCTGCCTCCTGCCTCCTGCCTCCTGCCTCCTGCCTCCTGCCTCCTGCCTCCTGCCTCCTGCCTCCTGCCTCCTGCCTTCCTGCCCTCCTCATTCGCCATCATTCACCCTCCGTGCCCTGCTCGTCCTCTTCAGTTCCCGACTCGCCGTGCTCCCTCTGGTGCACTCCCCTCCCTGTGACACCTCCCTTCCGCTTGACTCCCCTCCCTGTGACACCTCCCTTCCGCTTGACTCCCCTCCCTGTGACACCTCCCTTCCGTTGATGCCTTGATTGATCGACCCTCGATCTGCCGATCGACCGACCTGTACCGACCCAGTTCTCCGTAGATCGACCCTCGACCACGACTCCTCCCGACGCCGTCTAGAACTTTGCCTTGGCCGCCCACAGTCCCCAGCCCAGGGCGACCGCGACCGCCGCGACGCCGACCCACCTCCACTTTCCCCGCATCACCCCTCTTGCCTTTTCCAGCGCGCTCCCCACCAGGCGTACCATGCCCAAGCCGACGCCCTGCGTGCCGCCCTTCCCTGCGGCCAGAGACGCCGATCTGCGCGGAAACAGCGGGAAGGGGGCGCGTTCTTGGCTCTGAGAGGTGCGCCGGCGCCGCGGCTTGCCGCGACTGGGCCGCTCCACCACCTCCCGGCGCTTGGCGATGCGCCGGGACAGCGTGGCCTCCCACTCGCCGCCGCCCTGCGCGCGCGCGACGGTGGGCATGAGTGGCGGCTCGTACGCTGACGACGCTGTAGACGTCGAGATGGACGAATCCAGCGATGGCGGCCGCCAGCTCAGGAATCGCGAGATACTGGCGCTCTCGATCGATGGCGCATTGCTGTCCTCGATCACCTGCAGTAGCGTCTCGACATGCAGAGACGTCTCGGTATCCCCCCGGATGGAAAAGTACTCGGTCGCGCTGCCATTCTGAGACTGGCGCGGCATCGGAGTCGGGTCGGCACGACCTGCAGGTGATACGGGCTCCGCATGAGAAGGCAACGTGAACAGCGGCACATCAGCGCCCATGTCGGCCGAGCACGGGAATAGCACCGGGACGATCGGGGCCAGCGATTTGACAAGGCTCGTTTCTGGGGTGGGGGCCGTGTCAGCATACGCATCGTGGTAGTGTAGACAGTGTTGCGTACCGGATTCCACAGCGTACACGAGATGAATCCAGTCTTCTCGCCTCGCCCACGACTGGATCATCGCCTTGACCTTATCGCTCGTGCCCCGCGGCGGGGACGGATGCAGCAGCGCATGCAGCGCCGCGTACGCGTCCGATATCTTGCTGTCGATCTGTACGGACGTCAGCTGGGGTGTTCAGATATCAGAACAACGACCTACCCTGGTCTCGCCAAACCCAGTGATAAGCACCACATCCACCTGCCCGTCTCTGAGCACGCCGACCTGGCCCTTGGCACGCAGCTCCACGAGCTCGACCCTCTCGCCCAACTCGCGGACGGCGCGGCGGATTGCCCCCACACTCCCCAGGAGCGCGACCTTGATCCCCCGTGCGTCGCCGTCCCAGCGCCGCAAGCTCATGTGCAGACTCGTGCTCGGCAGGCTCAGAGTGGGGAGCACGAGACCTTCCGGACCTGCCGCGGAAGACGGCGACCGGTAGTCGATATCCCCGATCGGGGAGGACGTGCGGCTCATCGACGACACGGTGGGCATGCTGGTGAAGCTCGCGGGGGACGACGGCTCCGACAGGTTGTCCCCGTGGTCGCCGTGGTCCGCGTGCTCTCCGTGGTATCCGTGGTACGCGTGTTGGCGGTCATACCCCGGTGTGGGCGGGGTGACGGTCGCCGGCGAGGCGGACGAGGTCGGGTCGGCGAGCGTCGTCGTTGGCGACAGAGGGAGCTGACACCACGGCGGAGCGACCGGTGTGTCCTCGGACAGTTGGCTCTCGCTCCGACTCTCTGCCTCGCCCTCGATTCTCAGACCCAACTCGCCTCCTCCTTCCCGCACTCCTTCTGCCCCTTGTGCAGATTGTCCGCGTGTTTCATCCTCTTCCCCACCCTCATTTTCGTCGTCCTCGACTCTATCTCCGTCTGCCGTGTCTCGAGCGTCCCCCTCTTCCGGGGCGAGATCGTGCGGCGTTCGTGGAGCGGCAACCTCCCACTCGACGCTCCCATTCAGGCTCCGCACGCCAAAACAGCTATCCACGCCGGGCGGCACCTCGATCACCTCCTGTGTCTGGCGGCGCGCCCCTCTCCCCCGAGATACCGTCGCGAACATCTCCGTATCAAGAACCGACTAGGACCGAGCGCGATAGCTGTCGACACGGCGTGTGGCCTCTTGCTGCTGCTGCTGTTGGCGGTGGTGCTGTGTCGTTGCCGTTCTCGACGGTGGGATACAGATAAATACAGAAAGGACCGTCGTGCGATGATCACGCGCGTTCGTTGGGCGGCGACGACGAGGCGACCAGAGTAGAAGGTGGAGGGAGATCTGGCGCGCCTATCACATGACCTCAGCAGGGGGCAAGTGGCGCGCCTAAACTATCCCTTATAGTCCGGGAGATCTCTTGGTGAGGTGACTTTTCGTGACTGACTTGTCCAGCCTGCACACGCAGACAACCAGCTCGTCCTGGGTGTTTACTACGACTACGTTGTCTATCTCTCTTTGGCTCGCCGATTCACTATTCACTGGCTGGGTAGTCGAGTAACGGTAGTACATCTCGCAATGACGGTGGACCTCCTCGCGCTGGATGTCGATTCGCTGTCGTTCGCATATAACGACCACTCTGATGCGATCCTCGAAGATGTCAACCTGAAGCTTCGGAGTGGCTCGCGATGTCTCCTTGTCGGTGCGAACGGCGGTGAGTGCGACTTCGTCTCCGGACCGAATGTCTCGACGTGCAGTCACGACGTGCATCAACATACTAACACGCACAGCGGGCAAATCGACGCTCCTGCGCATCCTCGCAGGGAAACGGCTGACCAAGACCCGGAGCTGCCGTATCCTCGGACAAGACGTGTTCATGAACCCCCCCGGGGGCGTAGTCTACCTCGGCACCGAATGGTCCAGCAACCCCGTCGTGCGTTCTGATATCGTCGTTTCCGAGTTTCTCGACTCGGTCGGCGGGTACCGACATAAAGAGCGGCGAGATCGGCTGCTGGGGATCCTCGACGTCGATCTAGATTGGTGGGTGTATTGTCGTCGTCTATCGTCCATCTGGTGCCCCGTCCATCCGTCGGCCCACCATCCGTCCATCCATCCTTGTCTTTCAGCGCCAATCCGCTCTTCACGGCATTAAAGCCGATCGATGCCGAATGACTCGACTGACATCTGTAGGCACATGCACGAAATCTCCGATGGAGAGCGGCGCAGGGTGCAGCTTTGCATGGGGCTGATGACGGAGTGGGACGTGCTTCTGCTTGACGAGGTGCGTTTCTCTCATCCCGTTTGGCCATCTCGCATCCACCGACTGTACGCCTCGTCCCCTTTAAACATCATTTGCGTCCATGAAGCTGCCCCTGCTCCCGCGTGCCTAGCTGACCTGACGCACAGGTGACAGTCGACCTCGACGT
Organism: Naematelia aurantialba; assembly: GCA_021527695.1. Taxonomy (NCBI): domain Eukaryota; kingdom Fungi; phylum Basidiomycota; class Tremellomycetes; order Tremellales; family Naemateliaceae; genus Naematelia; species Naematelia aurantialba. Next base: position 1,427,883 of record JAKFAO010000006.1, read on the forward strand.
GCTTGTCCGCAAAGACCTCATTGATTTCCTCGTTGCCGAGTCGGAGACCAGGGGCGCGACCATCGTCTGTACGTTCTCACCGCCAGGTCGTATCGTAGTTTCCGGCGTGGGTCTCCTGGTATCGTAGCTATAGTCTGAGACTGCAGAACTCGTGCTGTACCGATCTCCCCCGGCGTGTCTCTTGCAATCCATTTCCGCTGTGCGATGGAGCAGACACCGCCCAGACTACACTGACGAGACCAGACGCCACACACATATTCGACGGGCTGGCCGCGTTCCCGACGCACATCTGCCACCTGCAGCTCGGCTCCACGCCGCGCCCCACGCTCGAATGGAAATCAAGCACGTCCGAGGACCTGTTCTCGCTCGCGCTGAGCTGGCTGCGCGAAGACAGAGACCTGAGGCGCGAGAAGGAGAAGGCCAAGGGGCGCGTCAGGGGTCCCAGGACCGATGTGAGTGATACGGCCCTCCAGCTGTCTGCTTGGCTTGGCGGGCGAGACATCCTGTCGGGGAGGGGGGAGGGGGGGACGGTGCTAGATGTGGAGCGGGACGAGGCTGATGGTGCAGACCCGACATGCGAAGACGTTTTTTGAGAAATACGACTACGCGCATTGAGAGCGGAGGGACTCTTGTAGCCTAATCAGCGATCTCACCATCGCTTCTTCATACCATCACATCGTATACCCCGCATTCAACCGCTAGCTCGGCAACATCTGCATCAACTGCATCCAAGTTTGAACCTCTTACAATACAATACAGTAAAGCACTACACTGCAGTGCACCCATGCATTCAATTCATCTTGACCCGGTGCGCCACCTACCGTGGCTACATGGCAGGGCCGGGGGCTCCATTGCAGGGCTGCCACATCTCCCGCCACAGACTCGTGGTCGATGTTCTGTCGTGCTGGCGCAGCAAGAGCGCTTCCGAGACGGCGCCCCGACCAGGGTCTCCGCTCCGAGTTTCGGGAGATTGTTGGTCCGCTTCGATCGCGGGTATCGGGAGCGATCGCTGTCAGAGTCTGGACCTCGAGAACTCGAGCTGTGATGCGGCCGTCTGGCCAGATGTCAGGTGCGAGATGCATGCATAGCAGAGTATAGGGACCTCTCTCAGCCAGGGCCAGTCCGAGCATCAACACCAGCCAACACCAGCCCAGCCGCACCTATCCTATTGGGCTCGAGGGATTTGTAGATCATTAAGCAGGAAATTTCCCTCTTGGGCAATCTTGAGTGCCGCGTGAAACCTGCCGGTAAATCTCGGAAGAAAAGATCCCAGCGGCGCTGCCGGGCCGAGAATCGCTCGAAGTCAGTCTGCGAGTTCTTTACGGATGGCCGCGGAAGGTCCATCGCTCCAACTACTTGTACAACACCCACCACTACCACCACCACCACCCACCCAAAAGCCATCGACCTCGAGCGTCGCAGCGTCGACGACGACGCCATAACAAAGCGAGCAAAAGCGTGATTGTGCCTTTGACCACATCACCCGACCATCCACCGGCTGTAGTTGAGACCCGGGACCGGAGGCGCCAACGTTAATTATCAAACAAAAGTATCCTGGCGCTGGCGACTGTAGTTGCTGCCTCTGCGCTCTTTCTTTTGGCTGCATTGCACGTTGCAAGCAGCGTTCTGCAGTGCATATCCTCGCAGTCTCGCATTGTGAGTCGTCCGTCATACTACTCAAATCACGACGTCGCGTCATTTGGGCTCAAACGGTGTTTCACCTAAGAGATGGGAGAACTTGATCCAGATCTCCCGACCATCTGGATGTCCACCCGCCTACGTCCCCCATCTTCCGTCGTGCACGTCCATCCCCCCGCTCACAACGCATCTGCCTGTGCTTGATTGCGATACGGCATCTCCCGCCGAGCTCACGCTGACCACTCGGTAGCTTTCGGAGCGTGTCTCCCACTGCACCAAGCATCCAGTCGCGATCGTCGGGTCTTACCGGAGCTGCATCAAAGGAAGGCACACGTCGTGTGACTGGCGTCTTGCACGCCCAAAAACGCACTGCACGACCCTTTGTCGAGTGCTCCTCCTGCTGTCACTCTTGCATCTCTCCTCAACCATCGTCAGCGCGACGCAACCGCAGCCTCGCCAGCCTTCTCGTCTGCCAACACCAGCTCGCCTGCGACAAAGTTCGCCGCTTCTTCTGCATCAAAGTCGTCCAAGTCGTCAACTCTCCTAGTTCCTCGCGGTCACCTCTGACAGCTACGATGATCATGACCATGACCTCGTCGCCAGTGATGATCTCCTCGCACCCGCACACGCCGCTGAAAAACTCGCCCCACGCCTCGCCACACCTCAAGCCCTCCATCTCTGGCCCCACGACGCCTCTGTCGCTCTCACCGTCGTCTGCACCGCGGTCGTATGCCCGACCGCCCCAGGCGAGACCGTACCAGTCTGCATTGTGCGCGCGCGGCTGCGTGCCATGCCGCGCTCCAGAAGGCGACACCAAGGCATTTGCCGACCACGTCTGCAGGGTCGTCGAGGCGCGCTCCCGCCGCGCCAGGTCGGCCACGGGGCCTCCTGGCCAGACCCGCGACCACGCCGCCGGCCCCAGTATGCCCAGTATGCCCAGGAGCATGTCCGGCAGCCTCGAGGCAGAGCGCGCCGAGCTCATTGTCGATTATCCTGCCTGGAGTCCCGGCAGCTTCCAAGGTGGGTCCCCGCGACTCCGATTTCCCCCGAACGCACACTGATTCTTGTTTTCTGTTTGTCGGGCAGACCTGTCCACACTACACGCCTTGCGCGACACGACCCTCTCACACGCCCACTCGATCATCTCCTACCTGTACGCAGCGCACTCGATCCCCGCCTCGTACCGCCTGCTAGCGCGGTCGGCGTCCGCCGCCCACACGCCCGGCACCTCGCCTGCCGCCATCTCGCCATTCACACACACCGGTTCGGGATGGGCGTGTATCCGCGTCGCGCCACTGGCAGTCTCGCCCGTGCTGCGCCCGGCCGTGCGCCGCTCGTCGGCCGTCGTCGCGCCGGGCAGTGTTGGCAGCGCTGGCACTGCTACGGCGCCGATACGGTTCCGCCAGCCGAGCGCCATGTCGCTCGACTTTGAGCATGCCGTCGCGGACGACGAGCACGACGACGAGCACGAGGGAGACGGCGAGCACGACAGGGCGGTCACGCTCCATGCGGGATACACGAGCGGGACGGCCAGCGACGACGAAGACGACGAAGAGAGCGCGGACATGCTCGTCGCGCGCGAAGTCGAGAGGCGCGGCGGCAAAGAAGGGTCAGTGGTGGTTTTCTCTGCAAAGCGTGTTAGCTGACGTGGCACAGCATGGTGTTCCTCATGACTCTGTTTGGCCAGCCTGCACTCATCCTCACCTGAGTGCATTCGAGTGCCTCGAGTGTTGCTGGAGTGCAGAGTGTTGGCTGCTGAGGGCCGAGTGCTGAGTACTGAGTGTTGGGTGTTGGGCGTTGAGTGTGGAGGTTTGGAGTGCTAGAGTTCCTGGACTTGCTGCTTGGTGGGAACCGAGCGAGCTGTATCTACCAAAACGAACATCATTGTGTCTGCCCATACCGGGATCATATGGCTCGAGGCTTTGTAAAATCGCATGTCGCCTACTCATCATGTACTCTATCTGCGTTTCGCTGGACTCTGGGGCCTCTGTCTCCGGTCTTGTATCTCGTCGAGTCCCTCTCGACCGATTCTCTCTTGCTAGACTGAGCATTACGACACGGCACTACAGAAGCCGGGATGTGTGCGGCATCTTTCTGGTGGCGCTGGTGGCGCTGATGGCTCTGGTGGCGGATCAGAATTGGATACAGAGGCATTGTGGAGTCGAATGTCGAAAGAACAAGGGAAGGAACGACGTTCCTTTGGTAGACTGTCGCAAAGGATCTTAGTGAAGGACGAGGGCTCGCAAAAGTTAATAAGGAAGTCCGATGGGCTCGACGCGCTTCTGCTCAGCCCACCAAGCCATCGTTCATCCATACGTTCGGGCAACATACGCCGTTCGGGACCGCAGGCTCTGAGAGCATAACGTCCTAGAGCATAACGTTCGGCCACACCCTAGACGGGGGTATGGCTGTGATACATGACACTGGGACTCGCACGCGGAGACGGCGAGGCGTAGATGGGGTGCAGGACGCACAGGCAGACGCATGGGTGCAGGACGCACAGGCAGACGCACAAGAAGCAACTCAAACGACGGAGCCCGTCCGCCAGGAGACGACGGGACTGCTGGGGCAAGCGCAGCCTGGGACATCTACGACTGCCGTGATTCCTGGAGACGTGGCTCTGACGACTCCATCCACTCCCACTTCCACCTCGAACCCCACTGCCGCTTCCACTGCCACTGGCACTACTAGCACTCCGTCAACGACGACCGGACTCGGAGTCGCCACTGAACTCACCCAGTCCACCGGCTCTTCCACCTCTTCCTCCCCCTCCTCCTCCACTTTGGTGTCCTCGTTGGCGGCCTCTTCAGCATTGACGACATCTCTCCCGCCTAGTGCAGTCGTGAACGGCTCCACTACCCTCCTGCCTGGACTCGGTAATGGAACGGACTTGAATTCACCTGCTACACCTGCTTCTGGGGCAAGTACGGCCAACGTAGTTTCGCCACCATCCAGTCACAGTCTGATCTGTACGTCGTTGTCCATCCTCCCCTGGCGAGAGTTCGTCCGCCTCGTGGGCAGGACAGAGGAGGCTGATATCACAGTCGTCAATTCCTTTCCTAAAGACTTTCCCGTCGAGACGCAGGCTGGCGCAGCCGCGCTGGAACGCGGCAAGGGGTATGTGTTTCTCAAGAACAACGAGATTGGCGACTCGAGTGAGGCCCGTCTTCTCGTCTCCGGCTTCCCCCTCCCTCTCCCTCTTTATCTTCCACTCGGTGTCTCTTTCGATCTCGCTCTCCCTCTTCCTCTCGCTGCCTCTGTCGCTCTCGCTCTCGCTCTTCCTCTCGCTGACACCCCAGTGCTGCTGTTCCTCACGTTCCTGCTCTCCTCCCTCGCATTCGCAGCCATCTTCGTCCCGCTCACCAAAGCCCTCGAACGGCGCAAAGGTCTAAGGCGGGAAGACGCGTTCGTGCGGGAGGACATGCGGTGGGCAGAGGGCCGTGAGGTCCTGGAACGGAGGATCGTCTTTGCTGCTCCGAGCAGGCTGGGACAGCTCCAAGGCGCAAGCCAGGGCGAGAGACCGCGACAGGGTGAGGGGAGTATGAGTGGTCCAGGAGGTGGGGTGCGGAGCGGGGGTAGGCAGGATGCGTGGCGAAAGCGATGATGCCGGCACGCATAAGGGCGTACCGCGTGCATCGGTTGTCCTGGCAAGGACGAACATCCTTGGGAGAAGTATCCTGCCGTGTGATACAGGGTTCAGGACGTATCTGGTCTTCTTATTCTAACAAAGAGCATTCTTTGTGTCACGTCTTCTCCCTTACTGCAGGCTAGGCCGCACCACACGGTTAACGCGCCTCCTTTCTGGGGCAAATCCTTTCTGAGGCGGAAGGCTCGGTCGGCGCAGCTTCTTGGGCGGAGCACCCGCCTGTCCATACTTCAGTGGAACACGAGACTGAACATTTCCCATACACTCTAGTGCGCCACGCCCATTCGTCACATTATCCCACTATACTAGTACGTGTCGTTCAGTCTTGCCGCTGTAGAGCAAACATACCATGTCGTTCGACCACAGCGGTCTCCTTTCCCTCTACACCAACACAGTGTCTGCAGTGTCGGGCAGCCCCGCTCTGAGGCTGGTCGCTGCTCGGCCGATGATATACCGGCCCCGCTTGACCTCTGGCGGCTCACAGGTTGCATTCGACTGGCACCTGGACATTACCGAACACGTCCCTCCGGGGGACACGTGGGTCCGATGCACGGACGCCACCGTGGTGGAGACTCTGCGCGGCTGGTTCAAGACTGTTGGCCAGCGTTTGACCCACCAAGCTTGGAATCAGACGAGCGACGTCTCCCGCCTCGATCCAGGGCGTCCGCTGGCGTTGGATACATTCACACACGATACGTTCATAACCAGTCTCAATGTGACGATTGCGCTGCTCCAGTCTGACATGGCAGCCTGCAGGTCCTTTGTCCCGGGCTACTACGTCCAATGGTTTCCCCCCCAGGTCGACACCGAGGCCCGACACCGAGCGCCTCCTGCGCATGCAGGTACGGGGAGCACACAGACACAGATGCAGTCGTCGAGGGCGGAATACCAGACGACCAATGCAGCCGACTGGTCCAATACCCAAACCCCGACCGGCGCTGCGGGCCCATCGAGCAGAGCTGCACGGGGGCTTTAGCCAGAAAATCCCAGATATGACGAGGAGAGTCGGGGCGGCAGCGCACGTTGAACGACGTCTTGTAGTCATGGGATGAATGTATCTGACTTGGTTGCCAGTCTGGCAGGCACATGGCCATGTCGCGACCCGGCCCAACTAGTCAAGTCAAGTGTACAGTGACGGGACATACTAATGACAATGGCAAATGGGAGAACAAGAAGAGGAGTGCTACGCTGATTGCGCAGCTGGTATGGGCGGCGTTGCCAGTGCTATCGCCACGAACGAAAGTGAAGCTACTTCACTGTGGTCGATATGAATGCGGCCCTACTTGTCTGCAGATACCTTTGCCCTCTCCGAGGCGCCACCTCGTGCCCTCCTTAGAACCGCCTGGTACACCGTCTCATAGAACCGCCTGGTACCCCGTCTCTGATCGACTGTGTGCAATCACTTGTCCGACTCAGAATAGAACCCAGTCCGTGCGTGCGCAGTCTCGCACTGCCACAGTCGCGCCACCCGCCTCTGCGTCGCGCGTCATCCCCCGAACGGGAAAAGGTTCTCAGGGCCTGGGCAGGGGCTGGCGGTTTCCCCTCCACCTGCGCCTGTCGACGAGCAGCACAACAGCGGCGGTGCAGTGCCACACGGCGTATTGTCCCAGTCGATTCTGCATCTCCTGTAGCCTAGAGCGAGAGTGCACAGTGCACATCAGCCGTCGACGACAGCCAGCCAGCAGCGAGCACGTCGACTCGGCGTCCTCTTGTGCAACCTAGCATTTCCCGGCGTCCAACTCACCTACGCACCTAGCCAGCTCTGTCGTAGCCACCTCTGCGCAGCATGTCCAACCGCGATGTACGTCTCCTCTCCTCTCTCTGCTGTGGCATCGTCGCTGACCGGCCGGCAGTACTACAACAACCAGTCAGTCTCACGCACCTCGCACCCCCTCCTTGCTGCCCCTTAGCCTGCCTGTCTCTCCTCACCGATCTTGCTGCTGCCATTCGTGGGATCGTCTGTGCGACGCGTCGTTCTCGAAGGAACGTGACGAGGACGAGCGATGGCGGGCGGCAAGATAGACGTGGGCGCACGATCGTTCTCAGAAGGAACGTGACGAGGACGAGCGATGACGGGCGGCAAGATAGACGTGGGCGCACGAGGCTGATACCGGCAGGGGCCCGCAGTACGGCCAACAACCGCAGTACGGCCAGCAGCCTCAGTACGGTCAACAGCAAGGCGGTTACTATCCTCCCCCACCACAGGTGAGCTCCCTCCTTCGTTGGCCGGCGTCGGCTGAGGAGTGTGCGTGATGAGAGCTGATCCCCAAAGCAATCGTACCAACAGCCAGGTCGTGCGTCTCGAATCTCCTTGTAGACACTTTCGCCCTTCTCCCCTCGTCCTACATCTCCCCCTCTTCGTGTCCTCCACCCTTAGCGCTTCCACCCCTCGATCACCTTCTCCATCACTTGCACCTAAGATGTGCCTTCCTCGTGCCCGCAACTGACCATGTGCCATTTTCGTTCCGGCAATCAACAGAATAGTGAGCCCGCTGCATGCCCATACTCTAGCAGACCAGCTTACGGCCGCGCAGTTACCCCCAACCCGGCCCTCAGCAGGTATACGTCCAGCAGCCGCCCCCGAAGCAGAGAGGTGGCGGAGACGGCTGTCTCGCATGGTGAGTCTTCTTCTCACTCTATCCTGCTTCAGTCCTTTCGTCCATCGTCCTTTCCTTCTTTCCTTCGTTCCTTCTTTCCTTCTTTCCTTCTTTCTTTCTTTCTTACTCCGTTCCTGTCTTCTTTCCTCCTTTCCTCTTTCCTCCTTCCTCCTTCGTCCTTCCTCCTTCCTCCTTTCCCCTCTTCCTCCTCTCCTTCTGTCTTGCGTTCCTATTTTCCTGTTTTTCTCTTTCCTCCTTCCTCTTACTTCCCCTTCCTTCCCTCCCCCTTCTTCCTGCATGCTCTATTTTCTCTCGCTCGGTCCGACCTCCGCGCCTCAACCTCAAGATATAACCGCTGATCCCATACAGCTGCGCCGGCGCTCTGTGCTGCTGCTGTGCCGAGGAATTGTGCTGTGATGCCCTGTTCTAATACACCACCTCCATTCCGATCCTTGCGCGTCGCGTTGTCGCACCTTTCCCCCTGACCCCCCCCCCCTCCCCCCAACCCCATTCCGTATATTCAGTATTCACCGATGGAGGGATATGCACCAATGTATAGACTCGCACAAGGTCGACTTGACCGGCAGTAGGACTTGTCGATGATGCCGTGCAACGCTGCTCTGGGCACACCTCAACAAGTCATCATGACTGCCCATGCATGCAATTCGCCCCCGGGCCTTTCCCACCCTCCCCCCCTCCCCTGCGTGACCCACAAGCCATCCCCGCACCTCGCAGGCACATGCTTCCGCCGACTGCAGGTCACACTGCCCCCGCAACCGCACGCACCACAGCCCCATGCCTACCCCCCACTGTGGCCACCGCGTTCCAGCCCAACCATGATCACACTGCTCCAATGCTGATGCTATTGCCCTCGCTCGCCTCTGCCTGCGCCGAAACCTACAAGCCTCTTCCCTCCCCGCCAGAGATCCAATCGGCATCTGTGATTGCCCGTTGGTAATTCTCAATAGACTATCCCTGCCCGTTTGAAGGCCCGATCGGTATCATCGGTGATGGGATGGGGGACTGCGCGAACTGAGGTTGTGGTGGTGGTTGAAGGACGGTATGATGCACTACTCGAATCAACCATCATCAACCCTGTTGGCATGACCACTCACTTTGCGGCGTTTGATGGGGTGTCGGCATCGAGCCCATTGATCCCATGGACCCCATGGATCCTTGCATAGATCCCTGGGCCTGCATTTGGTTCGTGTAGTACATGCCTGGACCATTTGGACCTGGCCCTGGCCCTGGTCCCGGTCCCGGTCCGGGCCCTTGTCGTTGTGGACTGCTAAATTGCATGTGCTGGGGTGGCATGAAATGCTGATTTTCTGCGCGGCGCCAGTCAGAACGTGCTCCCTTGACCAATGACATAATGAAATTACGCACGAGGCATTCCATTAGGAAAATAGACTGGCACTGACACATCGTCAGCTGAGGCTCTACATGTACGTATAGGAACGGAAGCGCTCACTGCCATTGGGCTGGGGCCCGGCCATGTGCGGCGGCGAGTGCATTGGCTGTCCAGGTAAAGGTGCGTATCCGGGTCCAGGCGAAAACATGGGGCTGGACATTTGCGTAGGCATCCCTTGCGTAGGCATACCAGGCTGTCTCCGTATCAGCGCGGATGACAGAGCGGGAAACGCGCGACTTGCCTGAAAGCGATACGCATATGGCGGGAAATTCGGTGGCATACCTCCCATCATCGGCTGCTGAGGACCCGCATGCGGGGAAGTCGGATCCTCGTCAAAAGGCCCCATCTGCATGGATAGCCGAGCACCCATGGTCATGTGATTTCTGCCAGACGTGAAGGGCCAAGACGGAGCTGAGAAGTACCAGTCAGGCGAGAACACTAGCAAAGTGTGCACAGACTCACAGACAGTCGATGCTAGGGGAACTTGGCCGTGCTTCCAGGGATTGAAGTCTTCTCGAGGGTTTCCTCCAAATTTGCCCGGGACTTGATCTCGGAAGAAAGGGTTCTTGGGGGTAGCAGCGGGTGTGGATGTTCCAGCAGACTACACAGGTCAGTTTGGTACGATGCATGACTAGTGAAGCTGACAGTAGCAGGTGCTGGTTGAGTGGGGCGAGCAGCCGGACTGGTGGTAGACGACTGTCCCTGTCCCGATGAGCGTTGTCCCACATGACGTGGAAGGCCAACTCACAGGCTTGAAAGACGGGGCGGTGGGTTTGAAGACAAAGGCATTCGGGTTCAGCTTGGCAGCTGCAGCAGCCGCGTTGCTGTCTGTCTGACTGATCATGGACGGACTGGGCGACGCGGCTTGTTCTGGTGGCTGGGGAATATTCTCGGTCGCAGTCTCGGGTACAGGGATAGGGGAAAGTTTCTTCTTTGCGTGAAAGGCGGGAATCTCTTGAATGTGCATGACGATCTTCTTGGGCGGACCTGCACGGGGAGATTCGACAGTGGGTGTCCTCAGAGAAGCTGGGCTTGGGATACCAACAGATGTTTTCCGTTCTGCATTCGCGGCTTTGGCCTTTTCGAGCTCTGACTGAGCCTTTGCCTCGATCGCTTTTTGCTTGGCTTCGTCTTTCGCCAGGATGGGCAACATGTCTTTCGGCATGGGCAATGGGATCTGATACTCTGCGTCAGCGATCCTTACCTCCCAGGCACAATGATACAATGGGCAGGAGGAACGAAACGACGGCTAGCAAGGACTAAACAAGGCCTGGAAACACGAAACAAGGGCTAGGAAGAACAGAACGGGGGCCTGGGAAACGAAGCGAGTGCTTGGGCTGACCTTGAATCCAGCTTGGAACTTCTTCAAATCTGCCAATTGCTTCTCCCGCTCAGACTTCACCATGGACTGCTTCTGCGCCTCTGCCCGTTCCCGCTCATTGCCCACAAACTTCCGGAACTGATCAACGACCGTGCCAAGCTTGTCATCCTGGCGAGAATGTAAGAAGAAACGCTTTCTTTGATCTGACATACCTTCTGAGGGGAGACTTCCCGTTTTGGCTGAGAAGGGCCGACGGTGGCAGTGCCCGAAGAGCCCTGCACAGCTGTTGAAGAAGCTGGAGCTGCTGCGGCAGACGTAGGCGCGGCACCTGCATTCGAGTCGGCAGGAGGAGCGGAAGGAGCTGGCGTGGGGACGGGGGCTTGAGCAGGCGTGGTGGTGCCATTCGCCTTGGGTGCCGGCGAAGCTCGAACAGCAGTAGGTGCAGGGGTTTGGGGACCGCCTCCAGCGCGTCGTGCAGCAGGAGGAACGTAAGCGTTTGGATTGCGGACTACACCCGAGTATCTGCGCATATCAGTCACGAGCACTCGGTCAGCATCGAGAGCCACGCACTTCTCCTCCTCGTCCTTTGACCCGTCCTCGACCGCCTGACCCCTTTCCTCCTGGATATGCGCGTTGCCAGATGTTTGCTACGACCCATGTCAGCCGCAGGCACTAGGTTGTACCAGGCAACACGGCACTCACGCCCATGATCTCGCTTGCGAGCCTCTCTGCCTCCTTTTCCCGCTTACGAAAGTCCGGGCCATTCTTGTTCAGCTTGGTGGTATACAGCTCTTCCTGGTACGTGGTCGTCGTGCCAAACAGCCTGGCGTTCGTCTCGAACTGGTCCCACGACGTGTGAGTTTCAGCCGCTGCGCCGCCAAAAGTCTCCGAATCACGGCCTGCGCCGTTGGTTCGCGCCGCAGGAGTGCCATTCGCCTGGTCTGGAGGCCCGTCGGCGGCCCACGGCTTCAGCTCGCGCTCCGCGATCGGAGGAGCAGCAGAAATATCGGCGTCTGTCTGAAAGGCTGCCAGATATGAGCCGGGAGTGTGTCACTTGAAGATATCAGCTCACCTTTGGGCGGTCGAGCCTTGTCGTCGACCTTGCGGACCTCGTTCATGCTACGTCCGCGTCAGTTAACCGCTCAGACGAGGGGCGGGGGCGCGCTCACTGATCATTGATAGACACCCTTGGTCCAGGTCCGGGCGTAGGGGTGGACGAGACCGGCGTCGACCCGCGAGAGCTATTATATCCCGCCGAACCAGGCGGAGGTCCACCTCGCCATGATCCACGCCTACGCGCGCGAATCAGCTCTGCCAACACTTTCACACCACGAGGAAGCCCGAGCCGAGTCAAGTGTCAAAAGGCACTAGAGCATAATGCGCATAGACTTGGGCTCAGCTCACCTCGGCGTGCTACCCCCGTCCACTCCGGCACCTGGTGTACCACCCCTAACGCCGCCACCACCTCCGGACCCCCCGCGTCCTCCTCGCCCTCGCATTGATGTCATGTCGTGTCGTTATGTCGTAAAGGGAATATCGTGATGTGTTGAATGAATGTACCGGATCGCTGTATGCGTGTTAGCACAACCTGCTACCCTGCGTTCTAGTTCTTGTTCTTGCCCTCCACACGTATATCGCCGTGTATGAATCTTTGGTGACTTGGTGGCTTTGACTTGGTAACTTGGGGGCAGCGAAACAGGAAAGGAAGACCCAAATCAACGCGACGAGACACTTACCAGCAGTCGACCTCCTTCCCGTCTTGCCAGCTCGCGCTTTGAGCTCTACCGTGCTCTCGAGGACTTGCAGAGAGAAATCAGGAACCTCGTCACCAGGCTGACAAGACTGCTCGCTTTTGGATCGATCAACTGGAAACAGAGTCAAAAGGTTGCTCTGGAGAGGGAGGCTGCAGAAACCCGTGTTGGTTTTAAGCCCCTTGAAGCTGCTTGGGAGAAAGAACGAGGACGCTTCAAATGGAGATGCCCCGCACGGCGTTGTCCTGGCAATCATCGGAATTACCGAATGTGGCACTTCTCCACGGGGGGCTTTGACAAGGCCAAAAGTGGCATCAGACGGAATTGTGAACCGGCGCCGTCGCACGAATACTGGCCGATTCACAGACTTCACATGATCGGGTATGGTATGGCTTGAATTCTATATGGATCATTCATCTCTCTCCAACCGCTACATAAGAGTGCCAGCCAGGTGGTGCCCTCTCTCTACTCTCCTGCCCCCGATGTCCCCTGTTCGATCTTGACTCGAACGCCCCGTTACTTGCCGCCGGTAGTCTTGAACATGATCAGACCACCCAATGAGATCCTGAGACGCTTCAGCCTGGTCCTGGTCGCGTTGCCGCTAACGGCACTGCACTTGGTCACTCACGAATAGCCGAATACCTGGAGTGCGGTGATCTGCGAGCCGAAAGCCAGGACAGATCCCGAGATAAGGAGCTAGGGCGAGTCAGCTGCAGGCCGAGGGTGGCTTCACTGCGACTCACGATATCTTTCATAACACCTGCGAGCGTCAAGATGAGACCAGATCCGACCGAGATCAAAAAGACAGCTGCGACCTGAAGCAAATTATGAGCTGACTGGCCTGCCATGTCATGCAGTTAGCAACTCACGTTCAAAGCAAAGGCGATTGCGGCGTTGCTGAACAGAACCAAAAGGCCCACTCGGTGCAGGGCGTAGAATGGCTCGAGACCCTCAGTGAAGGGTAAGATGCAGGCGTTGATGATGGCACAAACGGGTGCGTAGTAGTGCAGCGACACGATCGGATCCATCTGTTTCGTCAGCTCGCTACAGAACACAGGGTCGAATGAGCTGACCTTGAGGCCATGGAGCAGGATCTGGATCATGACAAGACGAGAGGCCTCGAATGCGACAGCTGCGCACTGGCAGATGAAGCCAAAGATCTCAAAGTGAAGCTCCCCGTACGCGGCTAGACGGGTCAGCCTTGATCCTCTATCCGAGGCGTGAGAAACTCACCCAAAGCGCAACCAGTCGAGATCATCTGAGCATAAGGGTCAGCCCGGAAGTCTTGACAGCGTGAATGATAGAGGACATACCGCAACAATGGCCATGAGCCGAGCGTTGGGCTCTTGGATCTTGAATGCGAATGAGATGAGCAGGATGGCGACTGGGTTGAACGCCTAGAGACTGGTTAGGACGCAGTTCCGTATTCTGCTCTGAGAAACTTGCCTTGAGCATCTGAATGAAGCTGACACTGAGACTGAGGTAGGCGTAGTTGGAGAGGATGAGCGAGCCCGAAAAGAGCGCCCCGATAGGGAGAATGGACTTGATCCACCTGTCACGCTGCGAGGCGTTAGCGATCTTTCCTCTCCTCTTGTCTCGATCGAAGGACACGGAGATGGAATGCATCATAGCGGGGGGTGGACGGATGCAGACTCACGCTCATCTCGATGTCCCGGGCACCGTCCACCAAGGTAGTGGTGCGCTGCAGGATCCGCGTGGAACAGGCGGAAAATGCGAGATGCCATGTGGTGAGGAAGACGGGAAAGGGGAAGTGCAGGCTTGAAAAGATGTATTCTTGGCTCCCGTCAGCGCTCAAAGGATCTGCATGTAGGGGGACGAGGCGCACTGTTGTATAGGATGACACAGATTGACACGGACATCCACAGGGGAATGACTAATAATAGTTAGTTTTGCGGCATCATCTTCGTGGGGTGGAGAGGTAGGTGCGAATGCGAGTGAAAGAGGGGGGCATGGATGACAGTGGACACACTGATGAAAGCGGGGATGACAATCTTCTTGGCTGGTGCGGCAGCCCTGGCATCCGAGATTCTATTGGGCTTATCAGTGCTGCTGACATCAGGTCGGCAAGGACGGGATGGTGAAAAGTTGCTCACTTGACTTCGATCCGCTCGCCATGAGTCAGGTCGTTCTCGACGTCTGAAGCGCGGGGCATCGCCTATGAGCTGTCAGTACTTCTATGGCATCATACATATACAGGGCGACTGTGGGATCAACGAACATTCAGAGGGATAGAAGCCTCGTCTTCTTTGCTGTGCGACATTTTGATGAATCTCCAAGCGTCAAATTCTAGTAAGCGGTGACGACCGGGGAAGGGATTGCCAAATGAACCGGTGATGTGTGGAGTTGAAGATAAAACTGCTACAGAGTAGGACTGCCTGCCGAGCTGAGAACCCAGAGTCCTCTAGAGAGCTGGATATAGAAGTCAGTGGAGAGGGGTTTTTGGTGGGGACGCGACGGTTTATCTTTGGCGTGTGGGAATGAAGGGCACAACGGGAAAGGGTGAAAGGGACGTAGAAGGCCACGTAACTTGACCGACTGCGAAGACGGAGGTATACGTATCACTCCATCACCTGTGGCTTTTTCGATTCTGTCCGTAGTATCGTCTGTACTCTCTTCCTGTGCTGTTTTCTGTGAGTGCCGAGTGGCGTGCGTGGTTCGAGGATGGCATTCCAGCACAAATTGGCTGTCGACGTTGTGCGAGTGTTGGCGTCTGGGCCTGCGTCGATCCCGCTTCCACCGAGCGTCACCGGGATAACGTTTCGCTATGTCGCTCGCCATGGCCCTCGAGGTCCTACGTGAGTTGTGGTACCTCGCTCCCAAATCATCAATCCTGTCTTCCTGCCTCTCCATTGTATACAGATTCATTGTCTACATCTACGCACTCTAGTCCCCTACTCACCCACCACTCCCGTCCCTCCCGCCCTCCTGCCCACCCATCTGCGTATCCACCCATCCTGTTCACGTCGCAGGCCATAACTCTTGGGGTGGCACTGTGAACCGTGCCGATGAGATGATCTGAGTACTGACGAGTCGACGCGTCTAGTGAATTCGCAAGACGCCTAGCCCCCCAACTAGCATACGCCAACCCACGCCTCCCATTCAGCGTCGAGCGGTTCTTTGACCCAAGAGAATCGGATACGAATAGCAAGGGCGAATTGTTGTCCGAGAGGATCAGAAAGAATCGGGGAGGGGTCAAGGTGCCATGGGAGGGCGATGAGTTGCCTCCGCCAGAGTTGCATATCGATATCGGTGCGTTGATGCGATCTTCATTGTCCCCTTTATCTTTCTCTCTCCTTTCCCTTCCCTTCTTCCCTCTTTTCATCTTTCATCTTTCATCTTTCTTCTCTCTTTGTATGTTTCTTTCTTTCTTTCTCTCTTCCCTCTTAACCCATGTGCTAACGTTGTGCCAGGCTCTACGCGCCGCTCCATCGATATCCGCCGCAAGAACGCCACCCAGATCCTTGCCGCGATCCTAAAAGTAGCCGAGGGCAGATACCTCGCCGGCTCTGAGACGTTACCGAGAATAGGCGATGGATCCCGCGATGCCACTGGGACGCCTGACGAGGCCTCGGCGGCGAACGAGTCGATGGCGGGAGCGAGCGCGCGGACAGAGATCGACGCCGGGGTGAAGGAGGCCCAGGTTGAGCGCGAGCGTGAGCAAGCGCAAACGACGCAAGCGCGGACGCGGACGGACGACTCCCAGAGTGGCGAGCAGCGTCCGGCTGCGGATGGGCTGGAGCTCGAGGCGGGAAGAGCAGGGGAGCCAGTGGTAAATACCGCATCATGACATTTAGCATTGCATCGTTCTCTACCTACACTACGCTGTGCGAGGCTGCCTTTATAATACTGTCTCGCTCCGCGGTGACTTGAACTGCTGTTCTACTCTACGGCAGGCGTTGGACGACGCTGTACCTGGTCTACTGAGTCTACCTGTGTATGCCGGGTGACACCAGCCCGTTTCGGGTTACCGGCCGGCCCGAAGTCGGCATTCTAATTTTGTGCGATTGTCTGCCTAGCGCGTCCAGCTCCAGCTCGAGTCGAGTCGAGTGCGAGTCCGACTTGCAGCGCTCCTCACGCCTCGCTCTGTATCGTCAGGAATTGAATATCCGCGAGTGCTGCAAATCGTGTCTGGCCATCAAGATCTCGCCCAGTGGCCAGGTCGTTGCTGGACCCGAATCGGCATGAACCGCCCACGCCCAGATATCTTCCTCCGCTTGCTCCGCTTCATCACCCTGCTCCTCTGCTTCTTGCTGCGCCGTGTCGCCGTCTTCGCCCTCCATGCCCCCATCCCTGTGGTCGGGTTTGGTGGGAAAGACAAAACGACGCCGACAGCGACAGTCGGTGGTTCCCGTGCCGTCTACGGAGGCCTGCACGTTCCCATGAATAATCCCCTCGAAGGGATGCAGCAGCAGCTGCGACGAGGCGTACGGCCCGATGAGGTTCAGTCGCACAGCGGAGGAGAGGAGAGAGCGGGCGTGCAGGAAGAGGTGGAGGTGGACGGTACGCGCTGCGACGTGTCAGCTGGCGTCTTGAGCTGTCAGTCTTATACACGATTACGAGGATGCACGATGGGCGATGGCAGCACAATGCGAGTACATAGATGGGGAGCACAGCGGGAGCACAACGGGAGAGCAATGCCACGAAGCGTCACAGATGGGATCACAAAGATCGTCCCGAGGCTGTACGATAAAGGCACCATGGGTGGCCCAGACTCAACGACGAGAATATACGACAGACAAAGCACATACCTAGACTCAAGCCGAGGGCAGCACACATGACCCCCCAACACACGGCGAGATGTCCGGGCGACTTTGCAGCCCGTATACACCGCTTGAACACCTCGAGCACGGCCCGCGCCGTGTCGTCCCTCGTCTCGACATTTCGGTCACTGTCAATACCATTTCTGTCCATTCCATTTCCCGGTCCCACTCTCGCCCCCCGTCCCAGTCCAGCGACGGGCCGGCTCAGGCCGCGTGAGTAGAGCGTGAGCATGGCGATCCCCTGGGCTTTCGAGGACCGGCGCGAGACGTGCGAGAGCATGGTGGACTCGTGGTACTTGTCCAACTCGACCAGGAGGCTCACCACGTCGTCCTCGCCCATCTTCCGTCCTCGACCGCCGGAAGCTTTACCATCATAGCCTTTCGACTTGCTACCAGGGATAACATAGTTGCCGTGGCCATCGCCATTACCATTGTCATCGCCATGTGAATCGCCATCGCCATTACGATTGTAATCGCCACTGCCCTCGCCACTTCTAATGCTAGTGCCATTGCCACGCAGCTTCCCGCAAACCCCGCATACTCGGGACTCGTCGAGGTACCGCCCCATCACTTCCCAGGCATCACGGACGAAACACGCCGTCGTCCTCGCATAGTTCTCGACCTCGGCGCGCGCAAATTCCGTCAGCGCATTGACGACCTCGACTTGGCTAGGCCGTGCGCTGGCTACAGCCCGCGAGGTTGACGCCGCTGCAGCGAGACCAGGAGCGGCAGATGCAGTGAGACCAGGAGCGGCAGTTGCAGTGAGACTTGGAACAGCAGATGGAGTGGGACCAGGGGCCGCAGGAGAAGGGTTGTAGGTTGGACTGCTGAGAAAGCCGTGTTTCGCCCATGACTCGAGCCCGGACGAGGACACGAACCCGCCAGTGGGGAGATTCGAGTCGAGCAGGATGAACAAGAGGTGCAGCTCGGTCGCGGATGTCATACTCCGGTGGGGACTATACTCGATAGCCCCTCTTTAACTCGGCAACCTCGACGCGCTGCACTAGCACTGTGACGGATGATGGAAGCGAGTGGCTGGGCCATGCACTTGCCTTGTGATGGACGACGAGGTCACGGCCGCCCGTGATAACGGGCTGTCATAGCAGATATCCGTGTCGAACAGCAGGCATACCAGCTCGAGTCAAAACCACGTGGTCGCGGTGACCGGTAATGGATGATCCCGAACTGTCCGCGTTGCCGTACGGTCCTTGCTGAACTACTAGTCTTGTCTTGGTCGAATAGCTTGTCATGTCATGGCGATGCATCCGCAGTCTAGCAGAGCATACTGAGCGGCTCTTCTCTCTCGTCGCCGACCCGCCATATCCCATAGGAACTGTAGTACGCTTTACGCTTTACCGGACGCGGGAAGAGAGTTGAAGAGTTGAGCGGGCAGCCGTCCAGCCGCTTCAGGCACGGCCAACGAGCCATTTCAATTGGGTAAACCTGTGCATCGTAGTCACACTTCAATGCTCATCGCTTGGCCGGGGAGGATCCATCGCCGAGAGGCTGCAGAGGCTGCAGAGACAGCGGATGCATCGATCCCACTTGTACATCATCCCTTCTGCCCCCCGGTGCCCGTTGGTTTCGTGACTCGGGCCCTCGCTGAATCACCTGGGTCTTTTGAATCTCCCTTGCCGGCGATCCCACCAACGTTCCTCCTTTGGTCCTGTATACCCCACCCACGCCTACTTGTATCTTGTACATCCTCGTCCAGCCCATTCCGCAGACCGTTTCACGCCCACACGCTCGACACGCGGACAACGCACCTGCCCGCCGTTGATCCCTCCTTTACCCCTCGCTCGAGCCCCGCAGTCTCACGCTCCCAACTCGCTCCCCTGCCATTGTTTTTTGTCGTTCTTTGTCTGTTGTAACTGTAAGACTATCTGCGTTGAAAACGTTCAGACAATCCGACGAGTCCTCTGGAGCTATCACCGGAACAAAGGTGACATCATCCGAGGTACGCTGGTCTCTGCGTCTCCTTCATCCCAGACCAAACACCTGCCAGCCTGCGCCATAAAACACAGCAAAGTCGGTTTTACACCCCGATCAAATCATAGGTCTCATTTCCCGCTTTTCCTAGACCCAGCGATGCCATGGCCTCATGGGCGTCGTGGAGCGATGTGGTATACTCCCCCTTAGAGAGAGCTGCAGTTGATCCTCTCAGTTCTCTCAGTTCCTTGTCATACCCAATTTCCCAGAAAACGGTCAACCTGCTCGAACGTTTCATCATCGCCCCTATTCCATCTCGCAACTCGCATCATCTCTGCCGACCTCACAGTCACTCGCGTCAGCAGGTGAGGTAACAACGGATTGCGATGCAAGTCTGAAAGGACTCTCTGCCTCTCTCTCTCCAGTCCAATCGGCTCTGCCCTGCGGATCCCAAATCGGTGAGTGGGCTGTCAATCTGTCTTGCGTGCTTGTGCATTTCGCCCTGTCCGTTCTATCCCACTTCCTAGGTTCTCCCTTTGTCAAAACCACAACACCGGTACTCCTTGCGTGATGACTCGACTTAAGACACCATGTTACCCGACACCGACGGGCACCGCGTGTCTGCCTCCCTTTGTGCTCTTTGCTGACTGTACTGCGACAGCTATTCCAGGAAAATCGACCGCGCCGTGTCTCCTTTGAGGCAGCCAGGAGTCGGCGTCGCAATTTTTGCACGACGGAGAAGAACGGAGGCTCGACACTAGGCGTTGCTCCACATTCTGTAAGCTTTCATCACCCACGCCATTCTTTGTTTTCCTGCCTTCGTTGATGCTGACTCTGGACTCTAGCAGTGCTTGTAGCGTCTGCACACAATGTCCGAAACCCTCACTCTCAGTCGTCAGCCGTCGGACTTCCCTCGACCGACCTCCCTGACTGTGCCCGATCGGTCCTTCGTCACTGCCACTCCTATCCTCGATACCTCGTCGTACTCGCCGTTTCCAACCTTTCCAGGCTCGTCGCATACCAGAGACCCCTACGGCCTCAATGCATACCTCCTACATCCCGAAGACGTACTGTGGTCGTATGTCGATCCCTCACCGGCGACCGTACCGGACAAGCAGCCCCAGACGCAAGGGACGGGAGTGACCCGGCGGCCAAGCTTGCTCAAGCAGCGCTCCTTGTCCCATGTGCGGCAACCATCCCCATTAGCCACTCAGCAGTCCCTTCCTGAAGACGAGGAAGAGAGCTCCGAAGAGGGCTCTCGCTCGCCTCGGTCCAGGAAGCGAAGCAACTCGGTCGACTCGCTGCCCTCACCCCTACAGCACGGTACGCATTTGGAAGAGGTGATGCCAGAGGCATCTCTTCGCGAAGCACCAAGGTCCTCACGGAAGAGTCTACGCAAGGTCATGCACCGTGCCCGACGGGGGTTCTTCGCTTCGTCGGACAATCTCGCTGCGTTCAACCCGCCACCCCCCGTCCCAACCTTTACGCGTATATCAAGCGAAGATGGCGACCCGGGCACGCCCATGTCGTCCAGGTCCATCTCGAATCGCTCAGAGCTTTCTTCCCGCAGTTCAACCGCCTCCAGCGAGGGTATACAGACGCCCTGTGAGGGCCTGCAGATCGATGTCGGTATAGCGGGGCTTCAGCTGGCGGATGCTCTCCTCGAAGCTGAAGGAGCCAAAGGCAGGGGCAAGAGCTGGCGAGGGTGGCTGGCAAGCAAGAAGACGGCGTCGGTGTTAAAAAGCAAATCAGGCCACACTACCCCTGTAGCCGTCGGTGCCATGTCGTCACCGAGTATCAGTACTGTCAGCCTCAGTCTCACGGCCGGCCTGGCCGCTCAGCCCGCAAGCACTTCAGACCCCTCTATGTCACTTCAACCGCCACCGCCCGTCAACCCTTTCACTATCGAACAGCTGCGGCGCATGTCGTATCGCAAGATGGGCCAGTTACGTTCCCCTTCACCTCATCCCCTCGCCTTGCACCTGCAGCGACAACACTTCAACCTTCCGGACGAAGTGGCGTTGGCGATACAGTCCGGTCAAAGGGTCTTTCCCCTGAGCGTCAATGTCATCCAGCCTATCGGAGGCAATGTGCTCACTCCCTCGAATGGCGGTCTCAGGTCTAGTCTCGGTATCCGGTCGATCATAAGTCGTCTGGACGGAGGACAGTGTCCGTCTGGATCGCTGTCAGTCAAGTCGTTGCCGTCCCGCTCAGGGACCCTCTCGGGGCCAAGAGGGGTCATTGACTTTATCGATCGTCCGCCTTACGAAGACCGGAACATCGTGTTCTTCCCCAATGGAACGTTGAGCCCCATTTCCATGGCCCGGCCAGGCTACGGTGTCTGGGATCTCGACTATTCACCTTACATCTTGGCTCTATCGCATGTCGACGATCCAATGACCAGCTTGGCGTGGCAAAAACTCCCACGGGCCAGCATGATCGAGTCGCTTGACGACTTTGATACGGTTGTCCCTTCGCTGAAAGCCAGAGAGCAGGATCCGAGTAGCGAGGCGGACCTGAATAGCCAGGAGGAATCATCGGGTCTCGACCAGGATTCACCGGAATTTGATCAGGATTCACCGGACCTTGACCAGGAATCACCGGACCTCGACCAGGAATCACCGGATCTCGACCAGGGGGAGCTGGTAGTCTCGCCACCGGCAGTAGTGGAAGACCGATCAGAACTGCTAGGGTCCCAAGAACCGACAGTAACCGTGCACTCGTCGTTCAGGTCCGTCAAGCACCTGCCTACTGAGGAGACTTCGGATGAAGAGGTCAGTGAAGAGGAGGAGGACGAAGACGAACCGTTGGCGATGGTGTTCAAGAAACGGAGTTTGAGCTCTCTGCTGCTCTCTCGCCCGACGGCGGCTGCCACTGCGACGGCGACTACGCCTCAGGGTGTGGTTCCAACCTCGGCTAGGCCGGTACCGATCCCAACCCATGCTCGTGCCAAGAGCCACTCGGACGCTCGTCTTACGAACATCAGGCAGCGTGAGTCTGAGGAAATCGTGCAACGACGGGCAATGGACGAGGTCGTGCGTGCACGCGAGCGGCGACAGGCAGCCGTCAGTGGCGAGCTCGAACGACGGGCAGTAGCGGACCAGAGACGCGCCGAAAATGCTGGGCGGAGTAGCACCTACACAGGACTGCGAACTTCAGCCTCGACTGGATCCGTCAATGTGCTTCTGAGCCAAGGCCAAGACGGTGTCCGTGGTCGATCTGGTCGAATCGCCTCAGCGACGACGGCGACGGGGATGGACTCGTCCGCCCGCGCGCCAAGTGTGCATGTACATGTCTCTCCGGCATCTCCACCCATGACTGCTCGTCCGGCCGACAGCAGACGGAGGGTGCAGAGCACATACGATACACTTCGGCCACCTCTACGCCCGCCTACCCGTCATACCGCGTCAGCGTCGGGAGTTGGCCAGGAGCGGAGATACCACTCGTTCTACGAGACCAATGGCAGCGTGCACGGGGTTGACGGCAGTGCATACGGGAAGAGCGGCAGCGTGCACGGGAAAAACGGCAGCACGCACGGGAGTATCGGTGTGGTCGGGAGTAATGGCAACCCACACGGGAATCACGGCAGCGCGCATGCCGCCACTGCGGCCTACTCGCATCCTGCCATGAGGGCGTTTCACGTACCAGTACCGGCAGCAGTACCGGTAGCGGCGGTAGGGCCGCCGACATCGATGATCGTGCAGCAGGGGGCGTCGGTGTACGCTTACTCTGGCATGCCGATGGCTGGATCGCGCATGAGCTTGGCAGTCCCGCCTGCTGCTCATGCTACCGGCCGGCGCCGGATTGCCTGAGCTGGTATACGAGTCGGCACCGACATCTGAACTTTGGATCGGGATGTCCAAAAAAGAGACTGTAGGAGCAGCGAGAGCAGTGGAGTATAGTATAGCAGAGTGTCATCTGCGACGGGCGACAATAAAATTCCCTCAAGGGCTGTAGCATAGCAAGCATTCAGCTTTCAAGCTGTTTACACTCTCCGTCTCCCACTTTCCCTCTCGCCACCCAGCTTCCGCCACCAGGCTTCTCATGAGGCACATGTCCTGTATGTATATAATTCCACCCGCATGCATCCATGGACGTTTGACTGCTGCCACCCCTGCTACCCCTGCCACTGCCACCCCTGCCAGCTCTGCCAGCTCTGCCACCGACTGGACGGATGTAGAAACCGAACGGCGTCGCCGCGGCATGGGCCGCAGCACGTGGCGTCGGCGAGCGTCGAGCATGCGCGTGGCGGCGTTCGGCGTCGCCGGTCGTTGTATATAGATAACCGCCTTTGTGTCGCCCATGCCCGTGAGCAAATTGTTTTTGTCAGCGCGAGCGTCAGCGTCGGCTTGGCCAGAAACTGCGCTGCTGCGTGGTGAGAGATGTTCAAGCCTTCGTTGCGGTGTGCTGTCGGCTGGCCAAGCGGGGTGCGCGTCAGTCGAGTGAAAGCCGCCTCCACATTTGCCGCCACGCTCAAGAGCACACCGTCGATTCGGACACCGGGGTGCTCTTGCAGAACATATGCGAGTGCCCGGTCGTCGTCGAATGCGAGGTCGTCGTCGACGCGGCGGATGCCCGGCCGGTCGGCCTCGGTCACCGTCCTGACCCTGGCAGCGGGCGGCGCGATCATGTACACGTTTTCGCCGGCGACCGCAGGCGTCGAAGACGAGCTCGTCACGTCTCCCCGACCCGACCTCGCGTCCAAGACGGACCTCTCGTCGGCGCCCCTCTCGACCCTGCTCCGCTCGTACCTCGTCTGGACACTCACGTCGTTCCCCCCCCTGATCGACCACGCCCCCGCCATCCTCCACATGCTCACGCACTCGCCTATACCCGGCCTGCGGAGCCTCACCGAAGCCGTCGTGCGGCAGACGTTCTTCGCGCAGTTCGTGCCGGGCGAAACGGCGGAAGAGTGTCTCCCGACCATGGAGAGCCTGCGGCGGAGAAACGTCGGCACCGTGCTGAATTACAGTGCAGAGGCGGAGGTCGAGGAGACGGGCGACGGAGGGGGCGGCGGCGGCGGCGACGCCCAGGGCGCAGAGACGGCAGAGATGATGCGCGAGTTTGAGAGGAAGCGGTTCGAGGAGATCCAGAGGGCACTCGAGGAGCAGGGGAGGTTCGAGGAGTCGATGGAGCGCGAAGGCTGGGAACGGGGCTCGAGCGCCTTTGCTCTCAAGGTCGTGAGTGCCTTCTGCGCTACTCCTCGTCGAGCCACATCGATCCCTATACCTGCCACCGCCATATCGATACCTATACCTGCCCCCGCCGTATCGATACCTATACTTGCAACGTCGACAATCCCTCGTCATGATACATGCGACTGTCTACGCACATACAGTGCAGGATGTACTGTCGCACGACGACTCGCTAACGAGGACAGACCGGCCTGATCGACCCCGATATCCTCGCACGGGCATCGACGACCCTCCACCGCCTCCGCCCCCTGACCCAATCCAACGCCCCTTCCTCGCCCTTCTCCGCCCGGCTTCCCGCCGTCCCGTACCCCGGCCAACCGACCGCGGCGGACGCCAGAGTCCTCGCGCGCCCATTACCGTCCGACGAGAAGGCGCTCTTGGCGCTGACCGGCGCGTTGCCGGCAATGGGCGTATTGCAGGAGGACGAGGGACTGCGGCCCGGCGACCTCGAAGCGCTTAGTGCTTTGTGGGGGAAACTGAAGAGTCTCGCCAATACAGCCAAGCGCAACCGGTAAGTCTGGCTGCCGTCGACATGGGATCAGCAGTTGCGGCTGGAAGATTATGGGATCAGCAGATGCGGCTGGAAGGTTCGGCGTGGGAGGATCGATCCAGGCAAGGGTGGGCTGTGGCTGACGATACCGCGCAGAGTGAAACTGATGATCGACGCCGAACATACGTGGTATCAGCCCTCGCTGGACGCGTACACCCTCCTCCTTTCGATGGAATACAATCGCCCCACCAAGCAGGAACCGTGGAGCGGCCCACTCATCTTGTACGTATACCATTCTCATACCGGTCTTATCTCAAGTCGAACTGATGGACACGACAGCGGAACATACCAATCATACCTCACCCGCCAACCTGCGCTGTTAGACGCCGCACTGCAGCATGCAGAGTCAAACGGCTACGCACTTGGCATCAAGCTGGTGCGCGGCGCGTATTTTGTGCAGGAACGGAAAAAGTGGGCCGACGAGCACCGCCCCGGACCAGACCCAATCTGGCCAGAGTGAGCCTGTCTCTCCTCTCCGCTCCGCTCTCCACGCACGGCCAGAAATCCGGGACTAGGCAACGAAAGCACCCTCGTCCTCGTGTCTGATGCCGTGCAGTAAACCGGCGACGGACAGGGCGTACAATGGTTCGGTATTGACGATCCTCTCGGCGCTCTCGCGGCAGCTGTCGGGAAGTCGTCCGGAACTGGCGCTGAACGTCATTTTCGGGACCCACAATGATGCGTCGATCGACGTCGTTCTCAACGGCCTCGAACACGAGGGTCTGGCGCTCCGCAAGGGCAACGGAAAACTTGCGTTGAGGGACGACCTGAAGGGCAAGGTCTTTGTTGCCCAGTTATACGGTCCGTCGTTCTTCTCCGTGTTTGGCATTCCGGGTAAAGGAGCAGTGCAGCTGACAAGATGGGCAGGTATGAAAGATGACTTGTCTGATAAGATCCTCGAGACGTTTGAAGAGTCTCGCATGCCAGTGTCGTTGAAGTATGTCGCCTATGGGCGGCTATCCGAGGTCAGTATCCAGTCAATCCACAGTCAATCCACAGCCAATCCACAGTCAAGGGATCGTGTGGCCCATGCTCATGCTCATGCCTATGCCTATGCTCACGCTCGTGATCATGCTCATGCTCATGCTCATGGTGGTTTTAGGTAATGCCATTTTTGGGACGCCGGGCGATCGAGAACAGGAGCGTGATGAGTGGAGAGGGCGGGGCGGCGGCAGAGCGGCGGCGGGCAGGTAATGAGATCTGGCGGAGGCTCTTTGGCTAGGTCGCGATAATCTCGAATCCCCAAGGACGCTATGCGTAGCTCTCTCCGCGCCTTGCGGAGCTGGGGGGCTAGTGAGCCGGTGAGCCGGCGTCCTTGAGATAGCCCACAGCGCCTGCGGTGTCTCCCGGCAGGTTCAGAGCCGTTTGATCGGCGGATTGGTCGGCAACGGATGGGTGCTGTAATCCCGGTGTCTGGGGCTGGGTTGGGTTGGGTTGGATTGGGTTGGGTTTGTCAAGCCTGGTCTGGGTCTGGTCTGACTCTGGTCTGAGTAGTTTGGGAACTCTGAATTCGTCTTATTCTGTACAATTTGGTAGCAGCGCGACTATAGAGCAGGCATGAGCATTGACGGGTTGTGATGCATGACGGGTCATTGCGGAACGACGGTTGGTCAGAGTCCGGCCTGGCTGGGAATTGGCTCAAGCTCCGTGGGTGGCAAACAGCAGTCGTTGCGTCGAGTCGGAGCGGATCCGCTCCACGTCGGCACCGAAACCGGCGCTCGGCTGCCGCGAGCAAAGTACGTTTGCTGATAAGCCCAATATGGTCAAAGCGACCTGGTGAGCCTAACATGCTTTGCCAGCTGTCCCCTAGTTCAATTCCCACTTTGCAAACAAGAATGCATGAGATACTGTCATCGGAAGCTCACAGCGCCAGAATTATTCGCCACTTGGAAGCGTGCCAACGAATCTGACGGTCATATTCACCCTACTGTAGTGGAGACCCTGGTATCCGAGCTTCGACCAGGCGGTGCTCTTCCTTCTGCCAGCCGGGTATGATCGTATGTGATTTACACAGCTGGGACAAACGAGTATTGTCCAGCAGTGTTCCTTGAGCTCCGCGTTTCAGACGGTGACTGTCTCGTGCTATGACATCCCCGCAACGCGGTTATCTCGTCATCGTCACTGATCACGAAAGTTCTTGTGTTAGCAAATCCTTCGTTATCGGCATTGAAACTGCTAACTCTTGCTGTAGTGACCCGGCTGTCGTTGTCAGCGCTCCTGGCAGAGCCTATTGCGCACCCTAACGGTCCGTATCTTACTGTCGACGAAGGTTCTTGAAATCGCCCATAAGAAGTGAGCCACCTCTGTCCCTTACACTTGGGCCACTCTGGGATTTCGTTCGGGTCGCTGATCCACTCAAACTCCTCCCATTCGGCGGGATGCTGCACCCCGTTGAAAGCAAAGTTTCGACTCGTTTCCACCGCCTGTGTCCAACTTGCAACCCAAGGAGCTTTGAACGCGTTGGATAATTTTTCCCCGTAGCGGTCGTGTGTGGGCTTGGACGCACGCGTGGGCCTGGACGGATGCAGACGCACCCTCTGGTTGATGGCGGTCACCACACCGGCCCATACGCGCGGGGCACTTTCGGTGATCGACCCATTGGGTCCC
The DNA here is from genome assembly GCA_021527695.1 of Naematelia aurantialba. NCBI lineage: Eukaryota > Fungi > Basidiomycota > Tremellomycetes > Tremellales > Naemateliaceae > Naematelia > Naematelia aurantialba. Next base: position 1,455,309 of record JAKFAO010000006.1, read on the forward strand.
AGATACTCCCTCTTGAGCCTGTGGCGAAGTTTGGCAGTGTCGTCTGTACTCATCTGCGTGCGCACGATAAAGCAGTAGCGGAACAACACCCGCGTGGTACCGTCCTCGGCGGTGGGCTGGTAAGAGATAGAGCCTTTAGGATGTATCTGGATCGGTGGTCCCTTGGACCTAATCTGCGAGGATTTGGTACTGCTAGCCATTACGCGAACTGCGAACTTGTGGACTAGGCGAATGATGCTCGTTGACAATAGAGCCCTGCATACTCCCTCGAGATGCAGAGGCCTTCGCTTGAGTTTCTGCACTCGCGATAATCGCAACTGGAAGAAAGGAGCGGCGTTCTTTTATGTACATATATTACGTGGAGACTCTTGGACCTCGTTTATGAAGCAGCAGGCGTCGCTCGTCCCTTGAAGGTGCCAACACAGGATGCGCTGTTATGCCGATTCGCTGACTCCCGTTGGGGATTCTGCCTGTCGGCCGACTTCTCGTATAGGTTTCTCGTGAAGGCTGGACGCTCAAGTTGCCTTCTCGTTGAATCGGAACGGCGTACTCGGCGACTCAGCCTGCTTTGTGGACCATGCATCACTTCGCCATTTGCCACTCAACTTCACCTCGCCAAATGAACGATGGCCACAAGAGGACTGCCACATGGCTGACTCAGTTGCCGTGTCGAGTTCCGACAAACTCGTTTCGACAGATAGACTTCTGATACACTGGCACCTCCGCCCTACGCCCGTCCTCTTGACTAGGCCCGCCTCAATCGTAAGGCTCCATGAGCTTGTTGCCCCTCGCCATGCCCCCAAACTTGCTTCCCTTGTCGCCTTGCCTCCATCCCGGGTCTTCGAACGTGGTGGTATGAGACCAAGGCTTGGCCCTAAAGTGCTCAGCCTTCGCGACACGGATGTGGTAGCGGACGTACCGCATTTCGCCCTCTACGGCACACGCAAACTTCTCTGACCAGCCTTGGCGGGGGTACGCAGCGCAGACGGCTTCGATGGTCTTCGGATGGACCCATTCGGCTTTGCTATTCTACTTCAGCAGTGCACTGGGCTTGTGATTGGGGCGACCGATCCTCCTGATCATAATGGTGGTGACGTGGCAGTCGGAGAGACTCACCCTCCAGCGTTGTCGAAGAGCCTTGACAGCGTCAGCGGGAGGTTCTGCCCTAAGAAGAGGGCGAGGACAGGACGAGCTTACGTTGCCAATTGAATGAGCTGGCCGCCGAGGTGGATATTGCCACTGGTGATGAAAACGTCCTGGTGGAGGATGATCGACTCGCAGACAGAGTCGGCCTGGCTCTCTGTCGCACCGTTGGACAGCAAGAAGTCTCGCGCTACGATGCCGCCCTTGAACTATCTCTTGTCAGGTCCTGAAGCCAACCGCTGGCTGAGAGCCTACCTCAAACGACATGTTGGTAGTCAGGTGGAACTTTTCGGCCAAGCCAATATCGTGCAACAAGCACGTTACGGCCCAGGTCTCCTCGTCGAGGTCCTTTGCGAGGTCGGGCCGTCCAGCACGGAGGATGGCCAGACCGTAGAAGAAGATGCGGTACGAGTGGTTCAAAGTCGCGGGGGGGAGGTTGGCCTTGGCAAACGCCTCGGTGGCCTGTACGAGCGGGGTGGTAGGGTACGGCAGGGATTGCGTGTCATACGGCACGAGAGCAGATGCTGCCGGAGGCGCTTCGGTGAAGAAGTGGTCGTGGGAGCGCGGCACAGGATGCCATAGGTGATGACTAGAGTCGAGCGCCATGACGAGCTGATTGACAAGGGAGTTGGAAGATGAAGCTGGGACCGTCCGTCACTCTGTCCTCTTATACCCCCCCCAAGTCATGGGGCTCCCCCACGCCGGATCCCCGGGAAATAGGCATAATAGCGGATTCTTTCGTTTCATCTCCGCGTTTCAAAGAGGATTCGTGGTGGCGAAACGCCACGTCATCTTATGATGACTCGGGATAAAATCGCGTAAAACCGCGTCGAATTTAGTTATTTTTTTCTCTACGCGCCAGTTAGTACCTCGACAAACTCTCTCCTGCTCGTTCCTTCTTCTCTTCTCTCTCTCCTCTCTCTCTCCTTCTGGAATGCAACTGTGTGCACATTGACAACGGTGACTGCAAGTCTGCCTTCAGCACCCGCTGAACCTTCTAACGCAGACGCAGGCTCTAGATTCGTCAAGAGTCCCCGCTAGGCAAACCGCTCATTCTTGCAGCCCTGCCACCCGTCTGTCCCGGGCGACCGTCCAAAATTTTCCAGCATGGCGGCTTTCGAGGGTGCCGTTCCCTCTGCAAATGTGCCGGTGTCTGAGCAGGCGACATCACTGGCCCCGGCGACTCACTCTATCGTCGTAGCCGAGGCCACTCCCCCAACGTCGCCCATCCCGGAGCCACTCTCACCTTCCAAGGCAGGGCGCCCGGCCATCATTCGAGCTCCCCCATCGTTCAGTGCCCTGGCGCCCGTCAAGCCTCCAGGTAGCCTGTACCCACCTGCCACGACTCGTGGCATAGACTTTGATGGGCCCGCCGACGACTGGCAGGAGAGCATGGGCGAGGCCGACATGGTCCTCGAGCTCGCCGATGGTCTCGCCCTCGCTGGGCACTCGTTCGGCGCAAAGAAGAGCGTGGCTGGGGAATGCGTATTCCAGACCGGTGAGCTACATGCCTTGACGTTCTGCACTCCCACTCAATCATACAGGCATGGTGGGCTACCCCGAGTCCCTAACCGACCCGTCCTACTCGTCGCAAATTCTGATCCTCACCTACCCTCTGGTCGGCAACTACGGTGTGCCCGCGCGACCTGATGAGCCCACGTCTTCCATCCCCACCGCTCAGGATGCGCACAACGTTCCGCCTTCCACTGACCTGCTTGACTCACTTCCCCTCGAGTTTGAGTCCTCGCACATCCACGTGGCGGCGCTTGTCGTCGCCAACTACCATCCCAGCTACTCGCATCATCTCGCCACGTCGAGCCTCGGCAAATGGCTGCAGGAGCAAGGCATCCCCGCCCTCTGGGGTGTGGACACCAGGATGCTCACCAAGAAGCTGCGTGAGGGTGGTGTCCTACTCGGACGGGTCCTTACCCGATCCAGCGATGCAGGAGAGCGCGGACGATCACCGGAGCCCGGGGTCCTGGGAGGAGTTCAGAAGCTCTTGAATGGCATATCTACTTCGATGACACGATCTGGCTCGGTGGATAACCGACACGACCTGAATTGGCGGGAGAATTATCAGACAGTGCCGTACAGCGACCCCAACGAAGAGAATCTCGTCGCCAAGGTCTCTACCAAGCGCCCGACAGTTTATACCGCCGTCACTGGATCAGACAAAAGAGTGCATCCAAAGACAGGACGGCCAATGCGAGTCGTTGCCGTCGATGTGGGCATGAAGTGGAACCAGATCCGATGCTTCCGTGAACGTGGCGTCGAGGTCAAGGTCGTTCCATGGGTGAGTTGAGGTTAGAAGCACGAGCGCTTATCGCCAGGATTATGATTTCAACGCAGAAACCGAGTCATATGACGGTTTGTTCGTCTCCAACGGTCCGGGTGATCCCTCAATGGTGCGCGAGACCATAACAAACCTGCGCAAAGCGCTCCAGACTGCCAAAGTCCCTGTCTTTGGTATCTGTCTCGGCCATCAGCTGCTTGCCTTGGCATCCGGAGCCTCCACTCGCAAGATGAAATACGGCAACCGAGGCATGAACATTCCCTGTACTTGTGCCACTTCCGGCCGATGCTACATCACCTCGCAGAATCACGGATACGAGGTTGACGTTTCGACCCTCAAAGACGGATGGGAGCCTCTCTTCACAAATGCCAATGACAACAGCAACGAAGGCATTTGGATGGGCAAGAACGGCAAGCCGTTCTTCTCCGTGCAATTCCACCCCGAATCGGCCCCGGGTCCTCGGGATACAGAATTCCTGTTCGATGTCTTCATCCAGAGTATGGCCGAGTGCGCGCGCGAAGGTCGTCTGGTCCCCATCGACATGCCTAGCGGGGAGCTCGCTGCCAACATTGCAGCGCGACCAAGAGAGCAGGTCAAGAAGGTTCTTGTGCTTGGCTCTGGCGGTCTCTCGATTGGTCAAGCAGGAGAGTTCGACTACTCGGGCTCTCAGGCCATCAAGGCACTGAAGGAGGAAGGGATTTACACCATCTTGGTCAACCCGAACATCGCTACCATTCAGACCTCGAAGGGTCTCGCCGACAAGGTGTACTTCCTACCTGTCACCCCCGAATTCGTCCTCAAGATCATCAAGCATGAGAAGCCCGATGGAATCTACTGCACTTTTGGCGGTCAGACAGCCCTGAGTGTCGGAATCAAATTGAAAGACGAGTTTGCAAAGCTTGGTGTCAAGGTTCTGGGAACACCCATCGAGACCATCATCACTACAGAAGATCGTGAAATGTTCGCACGAGCCATGGAAGAGATCGGAGAGAAATGTGCCCAGTCCGCCACCGCTGTCAATCAGCAAGAAGCACTGGAAGCGGCCAAGACCATTGGCTATCCAGTCATCGTCCGAGCAGCCTTCGCCCTCGGCGGTCTCGGTTCCGGCTTCGCGAAGAACGAGGAAGAACTCACTGATCTTTGCGGCAAGGCCTTCGCTATCAGCCCGCAAGTCTTGGTCGAGAAGAGTATGAAGGGCTGGAAGGAGATTGAGTACGAGGTGGTCCGTGACTGCCGGAACAACTGTATCACAGTCTGTAACATGGAGGTGAGCTTTTGCCGCTTGACAGCTGCTGACTACGTAGAACTTTGACCCTCTTGGTATTCACACTGGTGATTCCATTGTTGTTGCGCCCTCGCAGACTCTTTCCGATGCCGACTACAACATGTTGCGGACGACAGCAGTCAATGTCATTCGCCACCTCGGCGTCATCGGCGAGTGCAACATCCAGTACGCACTCAACCCGTACTCGAAGGAATACTGCATTATCGAAGTCAACGCGCGTCTTTCGCGCTCGTCTGCACTGGCCTCCAAGGCCACCGGATATCCTTTGGCTTTCATTGCTGCTAAACTCGGCTTGAACATTCCTCTCAACGAGATCCGCAACTCGGTTACGAAGCTTACGTCGGCCTGCTTCGAGCCAAGTCTCGACTACTGCGTGGTGAAGATCCCGCGATGGGATCTCAAAAAGTTCAGCCGCGTCAGCACTGCTCTAAGCAGTAGCATGAAGTCCGTCGGAGAAGTTATGGCCATCGGTAGGACGTTTGAAGAGACAATCCAGAAGGCCATCCGGTGCATCGACGACCAGTTCCCTGGATTTGGCGAGCATGTCGTTATCGAGGACATCGACTACGAGATCGCCAATCCCACTGATAAGCGTCTCTTTGCTATTGCCACCGCGTTCAAGCGGGGTTACTCCGTCGACAAGATCAACCAAATGTCAAACATTGACAAGTGGTTCTTGACTCGTCTTGAGAGGCTTTCCAAGACCGAGTCGATCATTGCGTGAGTCATTATTCATGTCAGCTGAAATGAGCTGATACGGTTCTTCAGGAAATACACGCTGCCGACTGTCCCTACCGGACTCATCCGTAATGCGAAGCAAATTGGTTTCTCCGACCGGCAGATTGCCAAGGCGCTGAACTCGAACGAGCTTGCCGTCCGCCGTCTTCGAGTGGAGGCCGGTATCATGCCTTTCGTCAAGCAGATCGATACCGTTGCCGCTGAATTCCCAGCCTTCACCAATTACCTGTACATGACTTACAACGCCAGCCAGCACGACGTGTCCTTCGAAGACAACGGAGTCATGGTGCTCGGTTCGGGTGTCTACCGAATTGGATCGTCGGTCGAGTTCGACTGGTGTGCCGTGCGAGCCATCCGCACGATTCGTGAGAAAGGCCTTAAGACGATCATGATCAACTACAACCCCGAGACTGTCAGTACCGACTACGATGAAGCCGATAAGCTCTACTTTGAGAACATCTCACTCGAAACTGTACTCGACATCTATGACATGGAGCACTCGAGTGGTGTGGTGCTGTCTATGGGCGGACAGACGCCGAACAATATTGCGCTCACTCTATATCGTCAGAACGTCAAGATTTACGGTACCTCCCCGGAAATGATCGACACTGCCGAGAACCGATACAAGTTTTCACGTATGTTGGACAAGATCGGCGTCGACCAGCCTCTATGGAAGGAACTTACCAGCTTTGACGAGGCCAAGGCTTTCTGCGACAAGGTTGGCTACCCCACTCTTGTCCGACCGTCGTACGTGCTGTCAGGCGCTGCAATGAACGTTGTGTTCTCCGAAGATGATCTTGCGAGCTACCTGCTCCAAGCCGCAGACGTGTCCCGAGACCATCCGGTCGTTATCTCCAAGTACATCGAGGAGGCAAAGGAGATCGAGATGGACGCTGTGGCTCGGGACGGCAAGATGGTCATGCACTATATCTCGGAGCACGTCGAAAATGCCGGTGTGCATTCGGGTGATGCCACCCTGATTCTGCCGCCACAGGATCTCGACCCAGAAACCATTCGCAAGATCGAGATTGCCACGCAAAAGATTGGTCAGGCTCTCAACGTCACTGGCCCATACAACATCCAGTTCATCGCCAAGGACAACGAGATCAAGGTCATCGAATGCAACTTGCGTGCGGCTCGTTCATTCCCATTCGTGTCCAAGGTAACGGGGATCGACGCGATCGAGCTTGCCACAAAGGTTATGCTGGGCTTCCCGGTGACCCCCTATCCTGATGTCAAAATGCCGGTGAACTATGTGGGAGTCAAGGTGCCTCAATTCTCCTTCTCTCGTCTCTCTGGAGCGGACCCTATTTTGGGCGTCGAGATGGCCTCGACCGGTGAGGTGGCCTGTTTCGGCAAGGACAGATACGAGGCGTACCTGAAGGCACTGATTTCGACGGGTATCCGGCCTCCCAAGAAGAACATTCTGCTTTCAATTGGTTCGTTCAAGGAAAAGCTGGAGATGTTACCATCCGTGCACAAGCTCCACCGTATGGGCTACAATCTCTTCGCCACGTCTGGTACTGCCGACTTTATCCAGGAGCACGGCGTTCCCGTCAAGTACCTGGAGGCGCTTGCGCAGGACGAGGAAGACCCGCAAAAGGCCGAGTACTCCCTCAGTCAGCACTTGGCCAACAACCTCATTGATCTGTACATCAACTTGCCCTCGAAGAACAGGTACCGCCGACCCGCCTCGTATATCAGCAAAGGATACCGCTCGCGGCGAATGGCTGTCGACTTTGCCGTCCCGCTCATCACGAATGTCAAATGCGCCAAGCTGTTCATCGAAGCGATCATCCGGAAACCCACCTTCGACATTACGTCGGTAGACTACAAGACGTCGCACGAGACACACACTTTCCCAGGTCTTGTCTCAATTCAAGCCTTCGTGCCAGGTGCGGCTGAGTCGGGTTCGCCCGACTTCGGTATCGCGACGCAGGCTGCGATCCGGGCAGGATTTACTGTGGTCCAGATGATCCCGCAGGGCCTGTCGTCGGCTGTCGAAGATGAACTTTCTTTGCAGCGCGCCCAGGCGAATGCGTCTGGCTCAGCTCACTGCGACTATTTCTTCTCGGTGGCAGCTACGCCTGACAATGCGAGTCGGCTGGGTGATGCTCTTGCAGCTGGGGCCAAGGCGCTCTTCATCCCCTTCAACAACTTCTTCGGTTCAGTCAACAAGGTCACCAGTGTCGCACAGCACTTTGCCGCCTGGCCGCAGGACAAGCCTATCATCACGGATGCAAGGGCTACGGACTTGGCGTCCATTCTTCTGTTGGCTAGTCTTAACAGCCGGAGCATCCACATCACGGGCGTGTCAACGAGAGACGACATTCTCCTCATTGCGCTTGCCAAGGGCAAGGGACTCGCAGTGACATGCGACGTCGCGATCTATGCTCTATTCTACAGCCAGGTTGATCATCCGACCGTCACGTGCTTGCCGTCAGCGGAAGACCAGCAGGCACTCTGGGACAATCTCTCCACCATTGATGTCTTTACCGTCGGGGTGTTGCCATATGAGTTTGGCCAAGCTCTCGGCAAAGACGTGTCTGCAAAGACGGGCGTGGAGGATTCGCTCCCGCTCCTGCTCACTGCGGTGGCGAGCGGCCGGCTCACCCTCGACGATGTCTCGCTGCGCCTCAGTGAAAATCCAAGGGCAATCTTTGGCATCGCTGAACAATCGCAGACATATGTTGAGGTCGAGGTCAACCGGCAGTCGACGTTCCATGTCGACACTTGGTCGCCGTTGGAAGGCTCGACCGTCTCGGGCAACGTTCATCGGGTCGTCATCAACAGCCACTCAGTCTTCTTGGACGGAACGACTTTCTCGATGCCACTTGGCCGCGATGTGTCTGCTACCGGACCGCGCATCGGCGCCAAGCCTGCGCGGGGATCGATATCGCTGCCACAGCGACCATACATCGCTGGCATGACCTCACCCCGACAAGAACGAGCCTCCATGGGAGCGCCTCTGATGTCACTTGCGGCCGCACCCCCAATCAGAGACATCTCGCCTGTCCGCACTCTATCATCTCTGCAGACGTCGGCGTCATTTTCTCACCGGCACATTCTGTCGGTCAAGCAGTTCAACAAGGAAGACCTGCACCTGCTGTTCAACCTTGCGTCTGAGATGCGCACGCAGGTGGAGCGGTCCGGATCGGTCGATACGCTCCGAGGACGCGTGCTCTGCACCCTGTTCTATGAGCCGTCGACGCGGACCTCCACATCCTTCGAGGCAGCCATGAAGCGGTGTGGCGGTGAGGTCGTGCAGGTCACTGCGTCTACTTCGTCAGTGGTCAAGGGCGAGTCGCTGGCAGATACCATCAGGACGGTGGGCTGTTATTCAGACGCTGTGGTACTGCGACACCCTGCAGTCGGATCAAGCAAGTCGGCTGCCAAATCGTCGCCTGTGCCTATCATCAATGCCGGCGATGGTGTTGGGGAACACCCCACGCAGAGTTTGCTTGACGTATTCTGTATTCGAGAAGAGCTGGGTTCCGTCAACGGTATTACCGTCACGCTGAGTGAGTGATCCCTCCTCGAATATTATCCGCGTACAAACAAATAAGTCACCATCATCCTCGAGTTATCACGACTTGTGGGTCTATGCTGACGGGTCACGCAGTTGGTGATTTGAAGAACGGACGGACCGTGCACTCGCTGGTCAAGCTGTTATCGCTATACGAAGTCAAGCTGAACTTTGTCTCTCCGCCGTCCCTGACCATGCCGGAGCAAGTCAAGATCGAAGCCTCGCGCGCCGGCATCCAGTGGGACGAGTACTACAGCCTCGACGGGGTGATTGCCAAGTCGGACGTCTTGTACTGCACGAGGGTGCAGAAGGAGCGTTTCGACAATCTTGCGGAATACGAGGCGGTCAAGGACATATTTGTGATCAACAACGACGTGTTGGCGCGTGCAAAGGAGAGCGCGATTGTCATGCACCCCTTGCCTAGGGTCAATGAGATTGACCCAGAGGTCGACTTTGACTCGAAGCGCGCGGCGTATTTCCGACAAATGCGATACGGGCTCTTTGTTAGTTCTCTTTTCCTCTGCTTGTGAGAAATGGGGTGGGGGCTGATCGAACTAGGTCCGAATGGCGCTGCTCACCCTTGTCCTGGGAGCATAGAGAATACCTTGTTCAAGGAGTTAGAATCCGGTTTTGTGGGAGCGTAACAGGAGCCATGTCGGTGTGAGCTAGGTTGTGGTGGATAAGGATCGACGAGGTAGGCGGGGACAGGAGGAGGGATGGACTTTAGTACATAGTGTCGAGCATATACAATTTCCGTGCATTTCCCCCCATATAGCTAGATGAAACAGATGTGCATTTTGATGATGCGGGGGCAAAGGCGCTGCGTTAGTCGAGTATGTCGGCGCTGATGGTATGTCCTCTGTGCGTCGTCGTTCAGTGCCAGTGCCAGCGTAACTGGCGGGGCCGGCGCGTGTGCTCAAATCCGGAGGCATGGTGCATGGTGCATGGTGCATGGTGCATGGTGTATGGTGTATGGTGCATGGTGCATGGTGCATGGTGCATGGTGCATGGTGCATGGTGCATGGTGCATGGTGCATGGTGCATGGTGCATGGTGTATGGTGCATGGTGCATGGTGCATGGTGCATGGTGCATGGTGCATGGTGCAGATGACAGCGTTGCACTTGCACATTGTACATTGCGCTGCACGTTGTACCGGTGTACGAGTGTACTGGTCGTGAGACAATAACCTCGCACTGTGATGCATTGCAATAGACCCGGAAGAAAAACGGAGCAAAAAGTGAGCTGTCGATGGACAGTAAGGAGGGAGGATGAACAGTGTCCGGATAGGTAGATCGAGACTTTGATAGTTGGTATATAGTTGGTAGATGGTGGTGGATGTTCCTGAGCAGATAGGCACTGGGCAGACTAGGCCGTCGGTAGAGAGGATGGCTAATCCTCGGTAGAGATGGGCCACTCCTCGGCAGAGAGGTTGGTCAATTCCTGGTAGAGGGGCCAGTCCAGTAGAGACCATGACGAAGTAGCCAGAGTCCAGCCGCCCTAACAGACCGCTACCATGCCCATCACCACCACCGCCACCGCCCCGCCAAACGCCCCTCCTGCATGGGCGAATTTGCCTTGCGCAGAACTCGCAGACGAGCTCGATGCCGCAGCGGTGTCCGACGCCGACGCCGAGGCTGAAGCCGAGCCAGACGCAGCGTCTGAACCGGTAGCACCAGAGGCCGTCGTACTGGCGCCAGCTGCGGAGTCAGACCCAGAGGCCGAGCTGGTATCGCTGTCAGAGGCGGAAGCGGCCGTGGTCGAGGCGGAGTCCGTGGCGCTGGCGGCGCTGCCTTGTCCAGCGGTTGCGGCGCCCGATCCAGTCAGGTCGCCGGTGGCGGCCTCGCCGCCGCCCGTGGCGGTCAGGGTGGGGGCGACGTAGTTTGCTACAGGGGTCAGCGGCGAGATGAGGGAGCAAGCAAGAGACAGGAGCAAGCTTGAGAAAAGAGCAAGCTAGTGAGTGGTCAAAGCCAAGTGCGAGTAACTGCACTGGCACTAGCGCTGGCAGGAAGAAAACCCACCAGTAGTAGGCGACGGCAGGGGGCTGGTCGTAAACGACAGACTCGCAGCCGTGTAATTCTGGTTGGCACAAGACTCCTGCAAGGTCTGCCAGTCGGAGAGCTGGGTCTTGTCCGTGTTGCCGTTGGCAGTGTTGCAGGACCCGCAGTTGTAGATGTCTTCGAGGTAGGTTGCAGAGCCTGGTTTGGCAGCGTTAGCATTAGCCTCGAAGCGTCCGATGCAACCTAATCCCGATCGCTGACCGAGGACAAGACGGAGAGCGCACAAACGAGCAAGGGAAGAAGGAAGAGCGCAAGCGCGATATGGAGAGAGAGCTCACACTGGCAGGCGACATCTGTTGATGCACAAGTATCAAACGCGCAAGCAAAGTTGCACTCTGAGATCTCAGTCGTACAATCCGTCTGCGAGCCGGTCAGCAACGTGGCGAGTGCCGCCGCATCGTTCGAGTTGAGACAGGTCGCGCAGGTCGACGCGTCAGAGGGAAAGGCCTCGCAGAAGCACGCGTATATCTCGGTACCGGTGCTGTTGCTGTATTGCGTCTGGGACGAGCGGTCAGCATGCAGCGCCTACCCCAGGAGGGCAGGGGGAAAGACGCGGGACTCACCTCGCAAGAGTAGGCTACACGGATCGTCTCGGAGCAATCGTCAGAGCACGCCGAGGGGAACTATTCGTACGTCAACATCTGCGTTCATGCAATGCCGCCGCCTGCGCGCCGATCCCAATCTCGATCGATGGGTGGGAAAGCGAAAGCGAAAGCGTTGTGTTACTCACATACATCCAGTTGGGCGCCGCCTGGGCAGAGGCCAAGGCAGCTCCGACGACGGCCGTTGCCGACACGAGGAGAAGGGTCCTGGGAGCCATGGTGTAGTGTGTTTTGCAACGTGCAACGAGTGTGCGTGAAGTGTGACTTGACTGATGTGTTGGCAAAGTGTCCGTCTGTGAGGGGTAAATCAGGCCAGTGGATGCGAGATGAAGCTGGTACTCGGTAAGGTGGGGTACTGGGAGGATGGGAAACGCGAGAGGGGCAGACGAATACTACCTCGTACTCTGTACTCTATTTATCGGTAACTCTGCACATGCATGCCAAGCGTGAGCAAAGTTTGTTGTTCTGCCAGCAGCCGCCCTCTGGTGCCTCCAGTACATCGGTACGCTTGGCCACGGGACACGGGGTGGTCAACTGCCGGGCAAATATAACCCGCCCGATGTGCGCCCGACGTGCGTTCCTGGACCACGATTAGCCGGCTTCAGAGCCAAAGCCTGGCTCGGACTCTAGGGGTCCGGTCGTCCGGCACCCGAACGTGAGAGGCGTCGAGGCTGTTCCCTGCTGTTGGGTCAAGCACCGCGGTCAGAGTGCAACACAGACGCCAGGACAACAACACAAGGGTGGTGGCGCGCACCGCGGAGGAGGGGCGCACAAACAAGACCGTGTTTGTTGCATCACTACAGACGCGTCGAAACGTGAACGCGTATTCTTTGCGTGTCCTCGATGACTGGGTCTCGTGATGAGACGAGCTCAGACTAACGAGGTCAGCTGTCGAGATGATAGCATGGACGTTATTCAAAGGTAAGGCTGCTTCACCGCTTCCCATGATTCCCCACAGGACACAGATTAGATTCATCACCGGGTGAAGGAGAGAACAGGAACGGTCTGCAAGTAACCCACTTCGGTTCTAGTCCGGAGGTTGTTCCTAGAATACCAAGATTACTATACCATACACGTCCCGGATGCCGTTAGCCGGACTCTGTCATCGCTGGCTCTCGCCGCTACTTGCGAAACTCGCTACACTGCCGGTGAACAGAGCTCTATCAGTAAAAGCACTATGACTGCGCATCACTATCGTGTCACCGATTGCACGTGGATGTAGTAGTGTGTTCTCTCACGTTGTCTTGCTGCCGGATATCTTCTCACACTCGTCTGCGAGCAGAATATGGATGCTACCAGCGCCTTCGCATGATGGAGAGGGGATGCTACACTGCCACGCTCGGCCATCTTGATGTCATGAAACGCCGCTGTATATCGCCGGGGTCCTTTAGCGAACCTGACACTCAAAGATAAAAAGCCGTCTTTAAAGAAGGTCGGAAAACGCGCGGCCACGGCAAAATCCCCCACGGCGACAGATTTCGTCCACGCGTCTTACGTAACAGGACACGGAGTGGAGGCAGTCCACCCAGCATGTCGTTCCGGTGAGCAACTTGCTGCCTTGCGTCTTTCCTTCCTTGCCTCTCGAAGTGCTGTGTCCTGTTCAGCATGGAAGACTTGAGACTATCTGGCTGCATCTCTCGTGCTCGTGCTCACCCGCTGACGTTCGAAAGACAAGACAAGCTCATCCTTCTTCTGGATACGGGCACCTCTGCCCACGTGCGGCAGACTGCCGCCAAGCAGCTCGCAGACCTCGTCGTCAAGACGTTTCGCAGCTCTCTCGCCCCACCAAAGGAAGAAGATGTCAAGCCCCAAGATCCAGACGGGACGGTCAGCCTTCCGTCCCAGATCTCCGAAGAAGATGCCTGGAACGAGGTCCTCGGAACGATCAGCAAGATCATCCCTCTCCTGAAATCGCGCTCATCCGAGAGTCGTTCGGCGGCAGCATATGCACTGGGCATACTCGCCTCGTCATTACCCCCATGGAATGCAAACCTGTCTGCCAACATTCCATCATCGTCTACCAACCCGATCGATCTCGCTTCGCTCCTCAAGTCTGGCCAGACGCTACTCGCCTCTGCAGGGAGGGAGTACATTGCGAAACCCGTGGCTGACAAGGCCAAGCGCCGGAAAGCTATGATGGGCTCTCTGGGTCTAGGCGATGGAATCATGGGAGACGACATGGACAAGATGTTCGATGACGACGACGATGCGATGGATGGTGCTGGATCAGCAGCGGCCAAGAAGGAGGAATCAACGGTCAGCGCCGCTCCACCAGGGACTCCGAAAGACATTTTTGAAGGCCTCAGTGCGCGCCAAATCATCATGCTCAAGCGCAAGAAAGGCGCAGATCTGTCACACGAAGCAAACAAGTAAGAAGGTCTCTTACGAGTCTCAACGCATTCAGCTGACATCGTCCAGATTGCGGAAGTTGAATCAACAAGCTTCTGGCGTGGTTTCAGATGCATCGACCCCATCAACAGCTCTCCCCACTCCACAGCCATCTCCCCCCGCTCCGGACCAAAAGCCCGGCGTTGTGACTATTGATCCCGGCGCCAAAGCGCGAGCAGCAGCAGCTGCTGCTGCTGGCGGCGCAGTAGAGCCCGTCTTAGACGCAGACGGTAACCTTATACTCGAAACCAGCGAAGGTACCACTCTACGTGTCGAAAACAGTCGGTCACCCTGGATGACAGTGCTCGACGAGCTTGCTCCAGGGCTTACGGATCCCGCCTGGCAGCTGCGGCACGGTAGCGCCCTCGCCATTATGGAAATACTGTCTCCCGTTGCTTCTTCCCTGCCGACGTATGACTTTCTCATCGAACTCGCTAGGCAGTTGGTCATGCTTCTTGCCTTGGATCGGTTCGGCGACTTTGTGGGCGATACCGTCATCGCTCCCGTCCGAGAGACTGCGGCACAATGTCTCGGTGTCCTCCTGAAGCACATGGATATGACAGGGGTTCGAGAGATGCACGAGAACTTGATGGGCATGGTGCGACAGCCATGGGCGAAGAGAGGCAAGGAAGCAGAAGGCAAAGAGAGGGGCGAGAGATTTTCTTGGGAAGTCCGGCATGCAGGACTGCTGGGGTTGAAGTATGAGGTCGCAGTCCGAGGGGATCTCATAAGCAAGAGGATTCCCAAAGAAGACGTCGAGCCTGATCTTCAAGCCCAAGGAGTAGACTTGATGCGGGATGTCGTGCAGGCTGCGGTCCTGGCGTGAGACTCAACGCCCGTCTTCCGTGAGAATTACTACTGATCTGCTTCAAAGATTGTCCGATGTCGATGATGATGTTCGCACGGTGGCCGCTTCTGCTCTGTTACCAATCACAGGACAGCTTGCCACTCAACTACCGACACGTGAACTCGCCCAGGTTGTCGACACCTTATGGGACTGTCTTGCAGGAGAGGGTGATGAGCTGGGCAGTAGCGTGGGTGCCATAATGGATCTGCTTAGTAGGTCGAGTCGGTGAACGCGAGCATATCGTTAACATCTGCAGGTGCTTTGATAGGATATCGCGAAATCATAGAGCTCTTGCAATCAGAGACCGGGTGAGAGAATCCACGTATACTCTAGCCAGGCTGACTGATTTAACAGGCGATCCGCCCGGGAGCTCATCCCGCGAATCTATCCGTACATTCGCCATACCATCGGCTCCGTACGGCTTGCCGTGGCCAAAGCTCTTCGCACTCTTGTCGCCTCCGAGAGCCTCAATCAAGGCGAGTTACTAGGACACGATTTTTTCTCTCTTCTCTTCCAGAATCTGGTCTTGGAGGAACGAGGCGATATACGAGCATTGTCCTGGGGCGCGTTCGAACTCGGCCTAGATCAACTGAAAATGGGCGCCGCGGAGATGGTTAACGTTGACGAGTGGTATGCGATGGTGATGACACCCGTTGGTGTGCCCCTAGACCCAGACTTGTTTACCTGGCCGAAAGGCAAGCGAACTGGCGGGCACGATGTCGACAAGGCGATGATGGCTGGTGATATGTCATTGGTCACATCAGATACGGTCATGCAGACTCGGATTGCGGCGGCGAAAGCTCTCGGCGTACTGCGGCGATGTAATCTTACCGAGGTATGTTGTAAACGATTGAGCTAGGCTGACCATTGTAGGATGTGGGATATCTTGATCGGTATCTGTCCTCAGGCTCTGCGCATCAGATATCGTTGGCTTCTATCATCATCCAAGAATGGGCATTGGACAACGATCTCCCCAATCCTGAAGCAACGAAGAAGAGCTTGGCGCTCGGAAAGACAGACCAAGACGCCACGCGACTTGCGGAAAAATTGGTCCGCCTAGTCGAAGCACCACCGCCTACGACCTATAGCGAGATGACGACCGTTCTGACCCGTATCGCTGGGGATTGTCAATCACTTCTCAACGCCTTTGCCATCGAAGCCAAAGTGTCCAAAGACAAGATCCCGTCTTTGCCACAAAAGGTTGATCCCTTGAGTACTTCATCGAGCGTATTTACACTATCTACGGCGCAAATGGCAGTCGGCAAACACTTTGACGCATTGTCGAACCTCGTGCCCAAGACCCAGAAGCTTGCTATCTCTGGACTGAAGGATCGCCAGAGAAAGGTCCTTGGATCCATTGGCTATTTTTCCGTTCTCAAGGGGCGATACGACGTGCAGGTCTCAGCTGCGGTTGCAGGTGCTTTAATTGCCCTGAGGATCATGCCTGCCAAGCTCGGGCCGGTGATAAAGAGTGTCATGGATGGTGTCAAGGTAATTGACTAGTGGTTCTTATGCTGGCCGTACTGACTCCAATGTAGAAGGAAGAGAATGAGATCCTGCAGACAAGGGCAGCAGAGTCAGTGGCAGCCTTTGTTGCATATTGCTCTTCGCCATTGTTTGACAGACCGATCAATCCATGTGACAAAGTTGTCCGCAACCTATTTACCTTTCTTTGCTCCGACACGTCTGTTACTCCGGTATTTTCTGCCGTCGCAGGTCCCGAAGGCATCATCAGCCTTCGTGAAGAAAAGGCGATACCGAAGAAGCCAGGAATCGGAGGCATCAAGGATATACCGGAAGAAACGGAAGCGCAGATAGAAATGAGGGTGACTCGACGTGGTGCTTTGGAGGCCTTCACTGCCCTGGCCCGCATGTTCAAGGAGAATATCGTAGAGAGTGTACCAAGATTCTGGGAAGGTATCAGTGCCGCTCTCTTGAGTCTTCCATCTACTGGTAAGAATCTCTTGGTCCATATAAGTTGTAAGGCTGATGATTCTGGTGGTAGGTATCGACGAGTGGGATGCAAAGCTCAAAGAGTCCACATCAAGCGGCCAGGATTTGATCGATTGTATGACCTCTCTCCGTCTCATCGCGCCATATCTCGACACATCGCTCCACGGCCGACTCGTTTCGCTATTCCCACCCATTATCTTCGCTTTGCAGAGTTCATATGGTGTCGTCCGTCACACTGCGGCCAAATGCCTCGCTGTTCTGTGTGACATGATGACAGATCAAGCGATGAAGGAGGTCGTCGATAATGTCGTGCCGCTTGTTGGGGATGCCAAGCGTACTGCTTCAAGGCAGGGTGCTGTCGAGGCGGTTCATCGTGAGCGTCCCATATGAACGATCCTGGTCACGCTGATACGGATTTTCAGATATCATCAAGCTGCTGGATATCAAAGCACTCCCATACGTCCTGTTCCTGATTGTTCCAATTCTTGGACGCATGAGCGATCCAGACGAATCTGTCCGATTGCTCTCAACGGCTACTTTTGCGTCGCTGGTCAAGATGGTTCCCCTTGAAGTGAGCTGAGGTTGTTATGCCGATACACGAGAGCTCACAGTTTGCAGGCTGGTATTCCGGATCCTCCTGGTTTCTCGGCTGAGCTGCTGGCAAAGCGCGACGAAGAGCGCAAATTCCTCATGCAGCTTCTCGACGGGTCCAAGGCTGAGCAATACCGCGTCCCAATCGAGATCAAGGCGGACCTGAGACAATATCAGCGAGATGGCGTGTCGTGGCTGGCTTTCTTGGCCAAGTACCAGCTGCACGGTATTCTATGTGATGGTGAGCATACAAGCCTCAGAGTTGTGATAGCTGACTTATGATCGCATAGATATGGGTCTGGGCAAAAGTCTGCAATCCATCTGCATCATAGGCAGTATGCACTTTGAGCGAGCAGCGAGGCACGCCAAGACTGGCTCGGTGGACTCGGCGCACCTTCCGTCTCTCATAGTTTGTCCGCCGACCCTGACGGGACATTGGTACTACGAGATTCTCAAATTCACCTCTTACCTTACCCCCTTGCAATATACTGGAACATCGTATGAGCGAGCTGCTCTTCGATCAAAGATCGCCAAGGCCGACGTCGTGATTGCGTCTTACGAGTCGATCCGAGCGGACGTCGCCGAGCTCAGTAAGATCGACTGGCTGTACTGCGTGCTTGACGAGGGGCACATTATCAAGAATGCCAAGACCAAGCTGGCGGCTGCTATTAAGCAGCTGAAAGCGCAGCATCGGCTCTTGCTGTCTGGCACTCCCATCCAGAACAATGTGCTGGAGTTGTGGAGCTTGTTTGACTTTCTCATGCCGGGTTTCCTAGGCAGCGAGAAGGTATTCAACGAGCGATTCTCCAAGCCTATCTTGGCAGATCGTGATGGCAAGGCGACGCCGAGAGAGCGGGAACAAGGTGAGTACTTTCTCATATGAGGACATCTTGGGGCTGACGAAAGGAAAGCCGCTGTCGCCCTTGAAGCTCTGCACAAGCAGGTCTTGCCATTTTTGCTCCGTCGACTGAAGGAAGATGTCCTGCAAGATCTGTCACCCAAGATCATTCAAGACTATTACTGCGATCTATCACCGGTTCAAAAACAGCTATACGACGAATTCTCACACTCGTCTGCGGCGGACGAAGCGGGTCAAGTCTTGTCGTCTGACGCGGCGAATGGGATTGGCCAGCAACACGTGTTTCAGAGTTTACAATACCTACGGAAATTGTGTAACCACCCCGCTTTGGTATTGGAGAACCAACCCGAACTGTGGAAGCAGGTACAAAGTCGTTTGGGTAACATCCCACCTATACACGATATCTCGCATGCGCCCAAGCTCGAAGCTCTGAGGTCAGTACCAGGCCTCGCGAACATCATCCGCATGATACGATGCGTCATTGTATGACTTTGCTGACTATATGTATAGGCAACTGTTGCTGGACTGCGGCATTGGCTTGCCAGCTGGAGACAAGCTCGGCGCCCAAGCCGACGAATACTCGCAACACCGTGTCTTAATTTTCTGCCAATTGCGCCCAATGCTAGACCTCATCCAGCGAGACCTCTTCGCAGCTCTCATGCCGACTGTATCATACATGCGCCTGGACGGCCAGACAGACCCGAAGAAGCGACATGCCGTCGTTCAGACCTTTAACAACGATCCGCGCATCGACGTCCTGCTGCTTACTACCGGTGTGGGTGGACTGGGCCTCAACCTCACTGGCGCGGATACTGTTATCTTTGTGGATCACGATTGGAATCCCATGAAGGACTTGCAGGCGATGGACCGCGCCCACCGACTGGGGCAGCGAAAAGTCGTTAATGTGTATCGATTGATCACGAGAGGCACGCTGGAGGAGAAGATCATGGGGTGAGTGGTGGTCCGCCCTCCGTGCTGGATCTCCTGCTTCTTGTTCTTCTCCCTTGCTGCTGCGCCGCCTGTTGTAATGTGGTTCCGCTCCTTTACCGTTATCCTCTTTCGCAGCAGAGTCTAGTGGACCGTTGCGTCTGTACGATGCGGTTGCAGAGGCAGACGCGGACAGCACACTGATGCGATGCAGACTTCAACGCTTCAAGCTCAACATCGCTTCGTCTGTTGTCACGCAGCAAAACGCTGGACTGGGATCCATGAACACCGGGGAGGTACTGGACCTATTCAAAGTCTCTTCAGAGGGCGAGGGCGCCAAGCCGGCGAAGCCGAGCACGGGACCCGTGTCAGCTAGCAAGATTCTTGAAGGGTACGTACTGGGCTGTTTCTGGCTGTTTCTCTTTGCAAAGTGCAGTGGCTGATGGGGGGTTAGGCTGGACGACTTGCCTCCCGAGGACGAATATGCCGATTTGTCATTGGAGAAGTTTATGAGCAAGGTCTGATGCCAGGGACGCGAAGGATGGAGGGCGGCACACGAAGGGTGGAGGATGGCAGTAACGGGATGGCAGTAACGGGATAAGGGATCAATACCTGTCGGCGCACTATGTCGCATGTCGCTCCAAGAGTGTCAATATCTTGCATTTCACTGTTTACCTGCATATGATCGATTACGCATGTACACTCACATCTAGCATCTGGATACACATGCCATGCATCTTGCACATACATCTTGCACGTGGGAACCATCTACTAACTTGTGTATACGTACGCACCTTTCAACATGGACACCTCGTTCCTCAGGAGACGTCCGAGCGAATGCCTCGAGGTGAGCCGGGTGCCGTATCTGCAATGATCAGTCATGAGTATTGGTGTCAAGAGGGAATACCTGGAATCGACCGGTCCTCGTATTGAGATAGGACAGTCTCTCGCGTCTGAAACAACCCAGGGGCGTCTGGACTGGAAAGTCGTTGCATCTGGAACTGTACATTGCATCTGGAGTATCGACGTCACACCTATCAAGATGGAGAATATCAACGGATATATGCTACAGATCTATGGGCCACATCTCGACTATACCAAGCGGCGCGCTGTTTGGTGCACGATGGATTCGGCCTTCGTCGTCATACACATTCCGGCGACATTTAAGACATTAATCACCATTCTCGCTCAACTCCATCAACCTTTTGGCGCCGCTCCATATCGGCCGATTGCCTGCCTCCTCGCTTCTCCCCTTCCGCCCGACTACACGTTGGTCCTTGGTCATCGAGCCTTTCTAATACGGAGACGAATGGATTCTAAGGAGTTGAGTTGAGTGGAGTGGAGGGCAATAGGACGATCAGGAGGCCGCTTGGAGACCAGACGGAGACAGAGGACGACGTAGCAACATCAGACGTTGTCGTCGGTCGCCCGGACCTCCCCGCCACCCGCCACTGCCCCCTCCTGCCCCGCCAACAAGCTCGTCCGCTCGTCCGGGATCTGGTTCGGGCTCTGGTCCTGACCGAGGACAGCGCGTACTTCGCCGACAGTCACGATCTGCTCGGGTGGGATCGGGGTGCCTTCGGGAACGGGCACGACGTGGCCTGAGCGTGTGCGGCGGTGCCGCCGGGCCTTCTTGGCCGACGTTCCTGCTGCCCAGGGCTTGCCGGCGCCTACACGCACGTGAGCAAATAGATGCAGAGGGAACGAGAACGAGAAAGACAAAGAGGAGGATGGGTCGGGATGAGACGAAGGTGAGGCTCACGCGCAGCGATTCCGGTGAAAGTCAGCATCAACGCGGCGGCACCCGAAATGATCGCCGAAGCGACTCCAAAAGTAAAGGATTTGTCTAATAGCACTATCAGCCCTGTTCTGCTCAAGAAATCTGAGGCTGTGGGGATCGCAAGCGCAGATTCCCCGGTCAGAGGCACTCACCCAGGTGGCTGCCTGGCGCCTCGAACCGCCCGTCTGTCCTGAAGACATGCAGGATCAACGCAATCGACAGGATTTGCAACAAGCAGTGTATGAGCATGGTGCCAGAGACGAGCTTCCACTGCTGTCGCCGTGCCCTTGCGCGAGCCGTTTTCTGTCCTACGAATGGGGGCATTAGCACATATGAAGGAAGGAAGGAAGGAGGGAAGGAGGAGGAAGGGAAGAAGGGAAGACAAAAGAGGGGAAGAAGGACAGAGTCGAGACAAGAGCACGTTCACCATGGAAACCGGACTCACCTCGATGCAGGAAGATGAACAATAGGCTGACAAGGCTGACGAGGCAGGGTACGAGCGAGAGCTGAGCACTGTAGCCTGCCGTCGACCAGAGCACGCAAAACTTTTCGCCAAATTCGGCACATTCGGATCTGCAGATATCAGACGAGCTCTAGACAACCTGGAATGTCTTCCAAACGGTGATGAAGCTGCACAGAATGTGGATTGTCTTTAGGCAGCGCTGATGCACGCCAACGCACCGGGTAGGGAATTCCTGGCACTGCCAGCCATCGCCCTCGTTATCGATGAGTCCGATTTCGGGCATCGCGTAGAACTCTCCCGCTCCCGGGGACGGCAATGGATGGGACGGCATCAGGAACAATGAGTTGGGCATGGGGGTTTTGCGGGTACACCTGACCACATCAGCTGGGCCGCAGTTCTAGAGAGGCGTGGAGCAGCATACCGCCGGTACAGTCCGTACCTAGATCCCGCAGCGTCAGCTTCAGACAGCATCAGGTGAGTAGTCATCGCTCACTTGGTCTCAAATTCCAGTGGACCAGGGCTCCGAACGATGACATGGATCAAATCCGCGATCTGTCAAATGAGCATCAGCATCAGCATCTTCGTGATGTCCACATCAGAATCGTCGACTGCAAGGAGATGAAGCTGCATGGGAGAGATGTTGAACTCACATAGATGTTGAGCAGGGTCAACGTGGTCGCAGCGAGCAGAAACAGGAGCGATACGAGGTATGGCGACTTGCGCATGGTGTGTTTGTACCGCCGCGCGGCTTGTTGTGTGCCATGTTCTTCGGCGATCTTGATGGGCATGGTGATCGTCGACTTCAGAGTAGAAGACTGCGTTCCAAGGTTATTGTATCTGATGTAAAATCGAGTAGCGGGTTCTACGGGGACAAAGGTTTGGGCAACCAGTGCTTTGCGAATCGAGCTGTGGATGAATCACATGACGTCTCGGCGATGAAGCGCCGCGCCAGTTGGAGAAATTATCAGGCTCACCACAGACGCGCTCGTCGCTCCCCGGACTGCCAGTACGATCTTTTCTGCAGGTTGTGCAGTTTTCTTTTGGCAAGAGGGCAGCGGGACACCATGTCATGAACAACAACGAGATGCAAGTGGAGTCGGAGCCACCAGTGGTCGAATACGAGCCGTCTGGCCCTCGGCCTATCAAGAAACTCTCCAAAGACGTGATCAACCAAATCGCGGCCGCAGAGGTGAGAGACACTCTTCCCCCACCTTTGCCCCACTCTGACGGTCATTTCAGATCATCCATCGGCCTTCCAACGCCATCAAGGAGCTGATTGAGAACTCGCTGGACGCCGGCTCGACATCTATCAAGCTGACGATCAAGGATGGCGGGCTCAAGCTCATCCAAATCACCGACAATGGGCATGGCGTAGCGCGTGCCGACCTGCCGCTCCTCTGCACACGGTATGCGACTAGCAAGCTCAAGGCCTTCGAAGACCTGCAGAGCCTGAAGACGTATGGATTCAGAGGGGAAGCGTTGGCCAGTATCAGCTACTGCAGCCATGTCGAGGTGGTCACCAAGACCAAGCATGACGGGTGCGGGTGGAAGTGAGTGAGCCATGGAATCCCAGACGAGCACAGCTGCAGGAACAGAGGCAGAGCTGACCATCGTCTCACAGGGCGCAATATGCCGATGGAGAGCTTGTTTCTCCAAAGCCGGGGGTACCGGCAGATCCACGTCCCGCAGCCGCCAATGACGGCACAATCATCAGCGTGAGCGACGGTTCCTCTCACTGTCCGCGTAAATCTGCTCACTCCGAGTCACAGGCTGAAGACCTGTTCTACAACATGCCGCTGCGTAAGCGTGCATTCAAATCTGCATCGGACGAGTACAATCGCATCCTCGATGTGGTGCAAAAGTACGCAGTGCACAACCCGCATGCCGCCTGGGTGTGCAAGAAGGTCAGTCTCTCAGTGCGAGCTCCAGTGAAGCTGTCAGCGGTAGAAGCGTCTGATGTTCGTCAGGCCGGTTCGGCTTTGCCAGATATCTCGACACCCACAGCAAGTACGTCGAGAGCGAACATCTCGCTCCTGTACACCGCGTCCCTGGCGGCCGACCTGCTTGAGGTTCCATCTACAGTCCTTCAGCCACAGCATCTCGGCGCCAGCGTTCGAGGCTGGGTGAGCAATGCTAATACGAATTGGGCGCGCAGAGGTGGATGGCTGTTCTTCATCAACAGTCAGTTCCAGCAGATCCTAGACGAACGATATGATGCACACACACGGGTCGCACAACAAGTGGCTGACATGCCCAGATCGGCTGGTCGACTCGAGCAAGATCAAGAAAGCAATCGACTCCTTGTACACTGCATATCTCGCAAAAGGCGCCTCACCTTGGGTCTACCTCAGGTGAGACTTTCAAGTATTTCTCGACACGCCTCGCTCAAGGTATCTATAGCTTAGACGTTGATCCCGCCAAAGTCGACGTGAATGTGCATCCTACAAAATCCGATGTGCACTTTTTGAACGAAGACGAAATGGTCGTGGCAATTGTCGGTGCAGTCCAGGCTGCGCTTGCCAATGCCAACACCTCGCGCACCTTTACCGTCCAAGTAAGCCAAGGTCATGGAGTCCATGCTCCGCTTTGCTGATCTGTCAGACCCTTCTCCCAGGCGCGCCTAATCCTCAAGACCGCCCAGACGGCGTGACCGCGCCGCGCACCAAGTCCGCGCCAAACTACAAAGTTCGCATGGATCCTACAAATCGGACGTTGGACAGTATGATTGCAGTTTCGGATCCGTCACAACTAGCGGCATTTACGGAGGGCGAAATTGCGCTCGATATCGAGGGACGACCGGCCAAGAGGCGAGGAGTCAACGAAGATGAGCCAATCGAGCTGGAGGAAGATGGTGTTGACGGCGGGGAGGGAGAGGATAGTCTGGCTGACGGATCGCGAGAGAGGACATGGGCAGTGACTGTCGGCGAGGGGAAGAAGGCCAAAGAAATCCCGGAAAGCGCCTGCGAGTTCAGTAGTATCCTCGAGCTCAGGCGGGCTGTCAAGAAGCGGGGCAATGTCGGTGAGTCGAAATGCCAAACCCGTGAACTGTCGAGCTCTGTGCTGATTGTGCCCCGTTTTTCAGAAATGCAGGAAATGATGCAAGGCCACTCGTTCGTTGGGATAGTTGACAGAGATCTATGTCTCTCGCTAGTGCAGCATGGTACCAAGCTATTTCTGCTGAATCACGCCGTCATAGGGTATGTCTCCCGTAAGAGGAGCTCGGTCGGGAGGATCACTCATCGAATGACAGGGATGAGCTGTTCTACCAACTAGCTTTGAGGCAATTTGGTGCCCTTCACCGCCTTCGTCTCGAGCCTGCGCCGCGACTCGATGATCTCCTCCGACTGGCAGCGAACGACGAGCCGGGACTGGTTGCTGCGGGTCTTGTGGTTGAAGATGTGGTCCAGGCACGTCCTGTTTCTTTCCTTGATTCTGTGCCAGTCATGCGCTGACCACGTATGGGTAGAAAGTAGCCAACGTCCTGCTAGAGAAGCGTGAGATGGTCGACGAATATTTCTCACTCCGGATGAGCGAAGCTGGGAATGTAGAGAGCCTGCCCATGGTCTTGAAGGGCTACACGCCCAACTTGGACCGCTTGCCGCATTTCTTGCTATGTCTTGGGACACGAGTGAGTGCACATGTCCTCATACCGTGCCCCATGACGTGATATTCTGCGCCTCTAATTCAATCCATGCCCGTCAAGTTAAGGTTAGAAGGCGTCCCGCTGACAGCAAGTCAAGGTGACCTGGACGTCAGAGAAAGAGTGCTTCGAGACGTTTCTGCGCGAACTGACATTCTTCTACTCGCCTCGCCCATCAGACGTCGACGCATCAGCGTCTGATGCTCAGAAACAACATCGCGATTGGCAGCTTGAGCATGTCATGTTCCCTTGCTGTCGGCGGAAAGAGATCATTTGGCCACGCGCGAGGGAGATGGGTGGATCAGCAAGAGAAGGCGTCGTTCAGCAGGTTGCGAATCTGCCGGATTTGTTCAGGATCTTCGAGAGGTGTTGACTGTCTTGGGGCGTGGCCTACCTGCATTTTTGGCGTTTTCTCTTCGACGGGTTTCGCTGCGGGCAGTCTTGAGCCAGTCGCGCAGAGTCTCGTATGAGATGAGGTCTCATCGAGTAGAGGTAGAAGGGATTGAGTGAGTACAGGTCGGTTAGAGTGATACCTTGCATCTCATTATACCTGCATGTTGTGCCTGTAGTAAATTTCAATCGACCCCTGCATGCTCAGAACTGTTGCGCCGCTCAACGTTGCTGCCTCATGACCTTTTCGGCGTCCTCCTTCTCGTCCTTTGGGAGGGGCACGACTTTGGGCACACCGATAGCATTCGCTTTCCGGATCATCTACTTGGATCAGCATGTGCCCTCTTGCTCTTCTGGCACCAGTCACGAGAATCAGGTGTAGGCGGCTGGCCTCGATTTCGCCCCAGACACAAGGGATAGGGGGATGGACGTACCGACAACAACGCGTTCTCCGGAATTTGCTCCATCGGCCGATCTTGCAACCTCACAATCTTGCCCTCCGCGGCATCTGAATAAGCCAGCAACGTCGTGTGCATCGTAACGGACCGAGCGGCGGTGGGTAAAGGGGCTTTGAAGACGAATGTGTGGTCTACGTCGATGGCGATTTCAGTGGTTGGGACTTGGCGACCGGTGCCGGACGTGGCGGTGGTTTGGTCGAGGGAGGAGATGAGGTGCGAGTTGGTGGTGGCTGAGGTGCAGATGGTGGGGAGGTGGAGGAGTTGACCGCCTGGTGTGGTCAGTACTGCATTCTGCGCCCCAATTTCGAGATCTGCTACCCGTCTTACGGAGGATGAGGGAAAATAATGACACGGATTGAGGGTCTGTATAGTGGTTTTGATTCTGCAAAGCCGGAGAAGAAGGAAGGAGAGAGAGAAAGTAGGAAGGACTGGCAGATCGAATCAAAAGGAGACAGAGAGACCTGACACTGACCAACCTCTTCCCGGTTCTTGCAGCTGGCAAACAGGTCCTCGTACACCGCATCCTCGGAAAAGTTGTCGATGAGCTTTGCCATTGTCCCCTTGGCCTGGAACATGTCGAGCACGATCGCGGCATGTCGGCGCTGAAGCTCGGTCGGTGAGAGTCCCGGCGCAAAGTTGAGCGCCATGGGGTCGTTGCCGGGAGAATGCAGCTCTACTTCACTGACTTGTTTGTCTGTCATCGTTCGTCGTTTCGTTGCAGCAAAATGCAAGAGTTGACTGGATGCTCTACGATGAGATCGCAGAAAGAAGATGACGCTACGGTGGACCACCTCCACCGGGACCCAAGTGCCACAGTGAGGTAATTCCGTCGGAAATCACAGAGTGAATACCCGCCCGGAGATGTGCGGAGCCCCATCACATCCGTTGTTCCCGTCGCTATCCCCCTAACTCCTAATCCTCTTCTTCATCTCGAGCACGTCAAGCACAGCCCAATCAGTCGAACCAGCCAAATCAGCCAAATCAATCCAATCAGCCAACATGTCGCCGCGCAAGTTCTTCGTCGGGTACGTTACTTGCCATTCACGATTATCGAAGACTCTGGCTACGACTGGTCACGTGCGCGGGACTGGGCTGATGTTTTCCAAGTGGAAATTTCAAGATGAACGGCTCGATACAGTCCATCAAGGATATCATCGAACGGCTCAACGCAGCCAAGCTGAGCGATGCTGTTGGTACGTCTGTGTCCGGGAATCATGCAAGGGAAGAAGGCTGACGGGAATCTGCCGTTATCGTCTCTCCGTTCTTCTACTCTCTCGTCTGCGTCCATGTCGTTCTCTCATGCGGGATAATGATACATGGCGCCATCTTTATTGGCCCATCCACTTGTGTCCATGATGGTGTTGTCTCACTGTGGCTCGACGGCATCTTGCTGGTGCAGAGGTCGTCATTGCCCCGCCCGCCATCTACCTGCTGCAAGTGCAGTCTCTGCTCAACCCGCCCGTCCAGATATCCGCCCAAAACGCATTCAGCGAGAACTCGGGCGCCTTTACCGGCGAGATCTCCCCTTCTCAGCTGAAAGACGCCCAGATCCACTGGGTCATCCTGGGCCACTCGGAGCGCCGCAGCATGTTTGGCGACACCGACAAGCTCGTTTCGGAGAAGGTCAAGGCGGCGCTCGACGTCCAGCTCGGCGTTATCGCGTGTGTCGGCGAGACCCTTGAGCAACGTGAGAAGGGTATCACTACCCAGACTGTAGAGGCTCAGCTCGAGGCGATCGCCGCCGTCGTTCCAGAAGACAGGTGGAAGTGAGCACTGGATCCCTAGCCCACCTCCCTACCCCCCTGCCATCATCCCAACTCAGTATGCTGTGCACGTTTGCTAACAAGCCAAAGGGACATTGTCATTGCTTGTAAGTGTCGTAGAAGACAAGGGCCTGGGGATCCACTGACGACCGACAGACGAGCCGGTGTGGGCCATCGGTACCGGCAAGGTCGCGACTGTCGAGCAGGCCCAAGAGGTGCACGCCGATATCCGTCAATGGCTTGAGAAGAAAGTCAGCAAAGAGGTCGCCGAGTCTACGCGAATCATCTACGGCGGCTCTGTCAACGGGAAGAACTGCGGCGAGCTTGGTCAGCTGATTTCCCTTCTCACTCCTCCTTGCCGGCGTGGACGAGCTGACGGCGCGAATAGCTACTGCGCCTGATATCGATGGATTCTTGGTTGGTGGTGCTTCGCTCAAGCCAGAGTTCATCGACATCTGCAAGATCAAGGCTTAGGAGGCTGCCTCGAATGCATTACGTAGTCGAAACTGTCCTAACAGTCGTCCACAAGCAACCAAGCAGCCATGCATGCCATCGAGCATACCGCGTAGGCCATCTGACCAAAGCGAAAACTCCACTTCAGCTTGCGACACAGCTTGAGCTTGGAGCACAGCTTGATACACTGCTGGAAACACTGTTTGAGACACAGAATGGGATAGAATGCACAGAATGGGATAGAATGCCCGTGACATTCGTGCATACGCCGACTATCCGACTATGCAATGCTATGCTGAAGAAGGTATAAGAGGTAAAATTGCGCTAGATCCGGACCGGCTCAATCTCCGCCTGCTGCTTTATCCTTTTCGAGACGCCCCAGCAACACAGCCGTAGCGTTGCGCAAACTGTGAATCTCCTTGTCCTCTGCATTGGCGCAAGCCGCCCAGCGGATCTTGCAGTTCCAATCGATGAGGTATACGTAGCCCAGAATACTATTTTCGAGGCCTAGGGGATCGCGAATCTGTGATCCGGCCGCACGTGGTTGAAACAACATAGGGAGGGCATATGGAGGGCAGGCAAGAGGGATGGCGAGGCGATATAAGGGGGAAGTAGTGTAGAGAACAGGCTGATCAGCTTGCTGCCTCCTCGGTCTCAGGTTTCAGAGAGTCAAGTTTTCAGAGTCTCATGTTGGCAATGTTGGCACCGGGACAGGCGGGTAGGTGGCCTGGCGGACGGGGGGTAGGTGGGACAGGCAGATAGATGTTCAGACGGGAAATAGGACTCACGTCGTACTCTGTCCACTCGCCGTGCGTGAGGAGATAGTCCGACCAGCGATTGCTGGGGACCATCCGCTGGAGGGAGCTGACGAAGAAGGAGAGGAGCATGGATTTCAGCCGGTTCGGCTGATGGTTGATCTGTCAGGTGTCAGCGGAAGCTGAATCATGCGCCTCAACGCTTCCATCGCCGTTCCTCGGAGAACATGAAGACGACGCAGGGAGAATACTGACGAGATAGCGAGTAGATGTGGGGATTAGAGACATGTGAAATGAGAGAGATGCCTGTGGATGCAAGGGTAGACGCATATGGTGATGAGGCTGAACATACTTGTACATAGGCGAACCCGGGCTTGCCTTCCTGGTCCTCCAATACGGGAGGTACCAGTGTCCGGACTTGTTCCTGGTCCATGCATCAGCCTCAGGCAGAGCCTCATTCCCACACCCCATATGATACAGCACCGGCTCGGCACGCTTCGTCATTATATGTCGGAAGGGGTATGAGGGTACGCTGAGAAAAATGACGCTCACTTCAGATAACCGCGTGCTGACGATACTGACGAGACTAACGCGGCCTTTGAAGATGTTGGTCGTGTTGGATTTCTCGCCCTTGAGGTTGCGACCGGCGATGTTGGGAAAGTACAATGCTTTCTGTGACGTCGTATCAGCTTGAGCTTCCAAGCAGACACGATGGTCCGATGTGTGCTTATGACGACGGGGTGGAGGGAAGAGGACCATGCACTCACGTCTTCTCTGATTAATACTGGAGGGGCCAGCCAGAGCTTTCCTCCATGCATCTTCTGTATCCGATTATAGTCGTGAAAGTACCCCCTTGACGCCTCTTTCAGCCTGAAGCGCCTTCATCAGTTTCGACCTAAGGAGTGGTATGCTCGTATGCTTGTTTGCCATAGCGATGGACGCAGACGCCAACTCACAGAGCCTCACGGCGTGCCGCTCGTCTCTCCTCCGGGACGAGCTCTTGGTTCCATGTCGTATCTGATGCGATAGGAGGGTTCCGTACACCCAGGGGATGGGGTAACATGGGTATCGTCCACGTCACCTTGTCCCCTGCGCCTGGGCCTTCTCCTTGTCCAACTACCTGCAACCCCACCTCATGAGCCTGCGCTCCTACTGGTACCTCGCTGTGAGTCTCTCCCTGCCCTTCGCCCGCTGCACTCTTGCTCGTGTCCTGGGCGCCAGGGGTACCCTTGACCGTGCTCGTGCTCGTGCTCTTTCGCTTCCGCTTCAGCTTCGCCTCGGCCCGCTCCACTTCCATTGCCTCCCGGTTCACGTCGAGCAGCTTGCTAGTGAATGGACCCTCTATAGGCTTGTGCCCCAACGCCGACAGTAGTCCAGATGGCTTGCGAGTGGGAGGAGCGGCCGACCGCCGGGGAGAAGGTGGAGGAGCTCGAGGAGCAGGGCTCGGAGACTCAGCCCCAAGACTCGAGTTGGTGCTGAATTCGCAGCGCCGACAACGCTGGAATTGTCCATACGAGCTTTGGATCCCTCGGACAGACGGGGTTGGTCGGGGAGGCATCTTTCAATGGACAATCTAGTCAATGACTACTCAGAGTGATCCTAGAGCGTCTGCAGACATTTTGGCCTGTGCGCGGTGACAGGCTTACGTAACACACTCGACTGACATTTCTGACCGTTTGCCGCCTGCGTGGTTTAGTATTTGTATCTCGACAAGCATGCGGCTCCCAGCATCTGCCCTGCGGTCATTGACGACCCAAGCGGTCGGAGCAGGTCCATCCAGAGCTCTTAGTCCAGCCTCGGTTCGTGCTGCTTCAGCCGCGGCGAGGTCGCCGTATCCTACTTCCATCACACCGCAAATCACGACCCTTCCGAATCGGTTGCGAGTCGTGACTGAGGCGATACCGACCCATGTTTATGCGCTTGGCGTGTATATCGATGCTGGGAGTCGGTATGAGAGTGTACGGAATAATGGAGTCACGCACTTGTTGGACCGTATGGCGTTCAAGGTGGGTACTTTGCGGAGTTGTCGAGCAACCCATGCCCGGCACGGCCGCAGCGGTTCTAGCTGAGCAAACTTTATGTTGCCTTGCGATGCTGATGCAGGCTTGTAGAGCACAGCGAAATACGACGAGGAGGAGATGGGTGCCCTCATTCATAGTTGCGGCGGCCAAGTGACCTCGATCGGTGCGCGCGAACACATCGGCTACCAAGCATCTCTCTTCCCTGCTCAACTCCCGACCGCCATGTCCCTCCTCTCCTCTACGATCTTGTCCCCTCAATTCCGGCCACGCGAAGTGGACGCAGCGAAAACAGGGATGGAGTACGAGATCCGCGAGTTCTGGTCCAAGGCCGAACACATCCTCCCGGACATTGCAGTCAACACGGCATACACCGGCAACACACTGGGCATGCCTCTGTTGTGCCCCGAGGAGCAATTACCTCGACTAGGAGAGGACGAGTTGCGAGGGTACATGCGGGACTGGTTCAAGCCTGAACGTATGGTGGTGGCTGGGTACGGGGTCCCGCATGAGGAGCTCGTAGAGCTGGCGTTTGAGCATTTCGGCGACTTGCCGCTCGGCGAAGGTGTCGGTCTACCAAGTGTCCTGCTTGGTCAGGGAGGCGGGGGTGGACGGACGTCGGCTCGCCTAGGCGCCAAGACGTATGCCACCGTGTCGAATGCGCTGGTTGGGAGGGACGGCAAGGTGGTCGAGAGCGACTTTGAGCAGCTCAAGGACGCAAAGGCTGTGTATACCGGCGGCGAGCAGTACATTGAAAAGTCGGACGAGGAGTTTACCCATCTCGTCGTCTTGTTTGAAGGTCTCGGCGCATTGGATCCGGATATTGTGAGTTGCCTCTTCCTTCGACCCTGTCGACTGGTCCGCACGGGTACGTCGGCCAGGCGCTGACTAGCCGCAGTACGCACTGGGTGTGCTCAACTACCTGTTGCTCGGTGGCTCGGCCTTTTCAGCAGGCGGGCCCGGGAAGGGCATGTACTCTCGGCTCATGACCAACGTCCTCAACCGATACTACGCCGTCGAGCGTGCCGAGGCTTTCCACCAATGTTTCGCCGACTCTGGGCTGTTCGGTATCACCCTGTCCGTCCGACCGCACTTTGCAGGCAAGGCCGCGCAGATCATTGCGAGCCAGCTACACACCCTCACGGGACCCATGATGGGCGGTGTGACCGAGGAGCAACTGGGCCGGGCGCGCAACATGATGCGCGGGAGTATGGTGATGATGAGTGAGAGTCGGTTGGTCGCGGTGGAAGGTCAGTGCATTGACTCCGCACGGGGTGGTAGCTAAAGGTTGCAGATCTCGGGAGACAGATCATGCTGGAGGGGCGTAAAGAGCCCACCGAAGAGATGTGCGCCAAGATCGACGCGGTTACTCGAGAGGTGAGGGTTTCTCTAACCTGCCGTCCTCTCCCAGGTCCCAGCTCCTGCTGCGGATGGTTCAGGACGACGTGTGGATGGCTCAGGACGACGTGTGGATGGCTCGGGACGACGTGTGATGGCTCGGGACGACGTGTGATGGCTCGGGACGACGTGTGATGGCTCGAGAATAGCCGCTGATGTTCTGGTGCAGGACATTTACCGTGTAGCGACGCGCATTCTGCGTCCATCGGCAACGACGAAACCAGTCAATGGTGGCCGTGGGTCCGGGGAGCCCACCATCGTGGCTATGGGGAAGGACGTGCATGGTCTGGGGGATGTGAAGAGGGTCTTGCGCGATTGGGACCTGGGCAAGCGGCCGTAGAGTATGCTGAAGGCCGCGATGGCCGAGAGGAGCGACACGGGATTTTGTACATGGGAGCTTCGACGAAGGGCTGGACTTGGCATTTTGAGAGGCTTAGGCTGAGATAAGGAAGTCGGGATAGAGAGAGAGAGAGAGAGAGAGAGAGAGAGAGAGAGAGAGAGAGAGAGAGAGAGAGAGAGAGAGAGAGAGAGAGAGAGAGACAGAGAGATTGCAATGTTGCTGCCGGGTGTCGCTTCGCAAGCTCCAGGACCATTGTATGTAGCATAGCATGCATTCCTCACTGCTGCGATTCCGTGCCCATCCAGATTACAGAAACTCTTGACGTTCACGATGGTCATCGCCATTCGCCACCCGGAACCAAAAGACCGCGAAGGCTCGAGGATCCTCGTTGAGAGGAGTTTTGAGGAGAGAGTTGCGGCTTGTCAGCGTCCTCGATACGTATTGCTCGTTTGCTCGGATTGACCAGAACCGGCCGCCATGGCGCCAACATCCAAGAAGGCCAAGCCGTCTCGCGTGAGTCGAGGGTCCCGGCCTGCTCGTTTGCCTCGTTGCCTCCTTGCCTCCTTGCCTCCTTGCTTCCCTCTTGGCTTGCATCTGTTACTTGACATCAACTGCCTGTCGTCACACGTTGCATCACCTCCTTTGCTATCATTACCTGGCGTGTCATAGCCTACGTTGTATCGCCTGCTTGCTGTGGCTTACCTGGAGTGTCTTGTATGCTGATAACGACAGTTTCCAGTGGTGAGTTGAGCGTTTAGGGATTCCGATGCTGCACAACGTTGGAATGGACGTGGGCGTGGACGGGCGGGTGTGGACGAGATGGATATGGGCGTGGAGTGGAGTGGCGCGGACGAGATGGATAAGGGCGTGGAGTGGCGTTGGTGGATATGGATGGTGGAGGACGTGGACGCTGTTGTGGATGCGGACTGATGTGGATGTGGACGTCTTGGTTGATATTAATGTCGATGTGGACGTCGATGTGGACGTCGATGTGGACGCCTGTTTGACGGATATCCTGCGGACTGGACGTGCCGACGCTGATCCTGACCCCCTAGGCGCGGATAAAGAAGATCATGCAGCTCGACGAGGAGGTCGGCAAGCTGGCCAGTGCGACGCCCGTGATGATCTGTGAGTCTGCCATTGGGTGTCCCGACCACGATGGGATTGTCCTACCACGATGGGATTGTCCTACCACGACGGGATTGTCCTGACCACGACGCAGCCAAGAGCCTGGAATGTTTCATGCAGCTGCTCATTGACGAGACGGCGAAAGAGACCCGTGCGCGCGGAGGCAAGAAGATGAGCGCGTACCATTTGTGAGTGTTGTTCGGCGACTGTCCACTGCACTGGCCACTGAATGCAGCTGATCATGGGTGTTACTTGTCTTCCCTGTCTGCTTTTGTTCTCTTATCTTGATTCCTTATATCCATTTTCCTATTCTTCTACTTGCATTCTGTTCCCCTGGTCCAATTACCCATCCATCCACTTGCCCACTTTCCCACTCTTCCGTCTCACGCCATCTTTCACCGCATCTCGCCCACCCGCAGGAAACAAACAATAAACACACACGAGACGCTCGACTTTCTCCGCCCCATCGTAGTCTCCGTCCCGGACCCCGCCCCGCCCGCCGATCCCGTCCCTCACGGCGGCGGGCCATCCAAGCTGCGCCGGCAAAATACGTCGACCTCGTCGCCGAGTGGAGCAGTAGTCGGCGCAGGAGCAGGAGGAGCTGCGGGCGCAGGAGGAGGTGCAGGTGTAGTAGTAGGTGCAGGAGCAGGCGCAGGAACAGGCGCAGATGGACCGGCCCGGCGCGGGCGGAAACGTAAAAACGGCGGGCACGCGGTTGACGCAACCGGGGACAAGGAGGGGGACGGGCACGCGGATGCAAAGGGCGCGCGGGACGGTGCTGCAAAAGAGGAGGAGGGAGAGCGAGACAACGAGGACGAGGACGAGGGCGGGCCGGGGGCCGTGTCGCCGCCGCTGTTGTCAGCGGGGAACGGGAGCAAGTTGCCGGAAATCGGGACGTGGAAGCGCGAGTTTGAGGGCGGCGGCGGGAGCGGGGAGGGCGGCCGAGGCCTGTTTGACGACTACGACGCGGAGGACGACGACGATGATTACTAGTCCCCGCGGGGGGGGGGGGGGGGGGGGGTGTCGTTGTTGGTGTTGGTGTCTGATGGTCGGGTGGGTCGGGTGGGTCGGGTGGTGTGGGAGTACTAGGACCTCTTGCTCTTGCGGAACAGGAGCAGGAAGAGGGATAGGGATAGGGAAGAAAGCGGAGACGTGGCCTTGCGCGATACCCCGCATATGCATTCGTCTCGAGCCCAGGAGCATCGTCTCGAGCCGTCAGGAGTCTTTGACGACGAGCCTCCAGTCACGAGCAGACAACCACGATGTGGCAACACACTCCACGGCGCAGCCGTCTCAGTCGGGCGGGCAGAGCATCGAGCATCGACGCAGAACAGAGATCAATGCCATAATGTCCGTCAACCTACTCTCACCCCATGTCTCTACACAACACCGAGACGCAGACGAATATACAACAGAGACGTATATGCACCTACAACCTACTTCTGCGTCCTGCGTCTGCATCCTACTCGTGCACCCTGCATCCGACATCCTACTTCTGCCTCCTCCTCCTGCATCCTACTCCTGCACCCTGCATCCTACACTTACGTCCTACATCCCACATGGTGCCAACCGAGTGATAGAATCAGCGGCCTCGTCCATCCCTCATCGAACGAGACGACGCCAAGCGAAAAACCGGCGAATGAACGTGCACAAAGAGCCCAAAATGAGACGACGAAAAGTGGAAACCGTGTGAATCTACAGCGGCGATGGCGATAGTGACGATGGCGATGGTGCTGTGCTGCGATTCGAGAAAGGGTATCCGACGGACCCCGGACGGACCCCATTGAACACGTCAGACTTTGAACACGTCAGACCATCGACAGAAAGTCACACCACGCGAGCGTGGGTGCCGGCACAGTCGACATTTTTGCGGGTCGCTCCGAGAACGAGGGAGGCGCTGTTGCGTGCAGGGTGGAGACTGGACTGTGGATCGAGGGGTCGGGCGCCTGAGATGTCAGCTTGTGTTTCCAGCTTCAGTCCATGCGATGCGGTTCCGATGACTATCCCCTGGCAGTTCCGATGTGACTGGTCTCTGGCGGGTTCCGATGTGATGCTATATACAGTGCGTGACGAGACAGAGGAAGCGCAGAGGACCGCCAATAATACAGAGAATAGGGAAATCCATGGGGCCAGGGAAAGTGGTTGTGTGGTATTGGGCTGGGTACGGGACTAGGATAATGTGGAGTAGGGTCGTAGTGGACTGGGGTGATTGGGAGGCGTGGATGCAAAAGAGGGTAGAGTTTGGACCCGATCATTGATTATCGGGAATGGGATAGTCGGATGCTGGTCCAAAGGGATTGCGCTGAATTCGGCGCTTTCACCTTGTGGGCACACTCGGTGAACATGGGCAGGTGTCCCAGACGAGCGCAATGACAAGGCCGATACAGACAAGACGGAAGATGGATGAAGATGGAAGACGGTCGATGAAGATGGAAGAAGATGGATAAATTCCGATAAAGATGGGTCAAGATGGATCAGATGCGATGGAGACTGACGACGATCGGCCGCCAACTCACAGACGGCAGCTCGCAGCTGGGTGCCCGGCCGTATCCATACAGCGACCATATCGCCGGCTCGACGCCTAGCCCATTCCAGTGCTGCGCCGAGAGCAATGACGATGGCGATGGCGTGGTGGAAACGGGAGTGGGTCGTGGTGGCGCGTAGAAGAAGGCTGGGGTGGACGGACGTAGAGCCCGCGACAGGGCGGGAACGAGCGCGGGAGTGGGGCGCATGTTGGCGGACGACGGAGGGACGTGGAGGTGACGGTGGACCTGTGCGGACGTTGGCGTGTGGTGGGACTATGACCAGGTGGCTGGCGAGGTCGAGGCGACGGAGCGGTAGTGGGACGAGTTCACGACTGGGAGAGCAGTCCAGGACTGAAAGAGCAGTTCAGACTGACCGAGCAGTTCAGACTGACAGAGCAGTTCAGGACTGACAGAGAGGCGAGAGGAGTGAGAGCGAGGGATGAGAGATGGAGATGAGAGTGAGAGAGAAGAAGAAGAGTGAGAGAAGAGAAGAGAGAGAAGAAGAAGAGTGAGAGACTGAGAACCAACGCGACGGCGAGCACACCGTGCCAGTGTTATTTTCAAACGCTGTTCAGCCCGCCCTCTTCGCTACGCCAGTCGCGATCTGCGGGCGTGTGACGTATCGCGTTGGCGAGATTGCCAAGCGATGCCTGATCCACAAGGGGCGGGGGTTGTTAGTTGTTTGGGGTACCGACTAGTCTGAGACGCTGTGAGATGTACAGTGTGGTGCACGCTGTGTGTATCGACTAGAACGAGACAAAGCGCTGCAACGCATCGGGATTTCGGTATCACTTTGCCAGTCTCCCAAAAGCATCGCACAACACGCCACCCAAGAGTACGTCGCCGTTCAGCCCCATGCTTCCAGTCCCAGCTACCCCACTCGCCAGTCCCCGCCCCCACTCGATTCCCCACTACCACGCTGCTATGTGAGCTGTTGGGGCAGACAAAGGAAGCGAGGCAAGAGAGATGGCCACAGAGCTTGGGGTCTGGTGCCGTGCCTGAGGTAGATTACGACAATGGGTCCGAGGCCCCGCTCTGGACCCCAGTGTCGGGGATCGTCCCGTTGCCGTTGAAACTGGCATCTCTCTCTTCCAGGGGGAAAGGCTGGACTGAATGCCGCGAAGGCGTTGCGCAGACTTTTGAGATACAAGGGCGCAGGCGGCGGCGGGAACTACACTAGGCTGTCGCTCTCCCGGCTGATCCCGCTGGTGAGCAGCATGCCATATGCTGATTTTGGTTCCGCTACCAGGCTGTGAAGTTCGGTAGAGAGTGTCAGTTGAAGCGAGTATGCGTCGAGACACAGTGTCCACGCCTCTGCATGCATGTGAGGACGACATCTTCCTGAATACGAGCACAAGTGCTTTCACCACGACATCGCTCGGCTGATCATGCTGCATCAAGCCATCGCTTGGTAGGATGTCCGTCTGAATGCTAGTGACCAAATCGCCACTGCGCATAGCGGCGCTCGCCGCCGTCCTCTCGGCGCTTTCACTACTTGCTCCTTTGATCGTTCTGCCATTCTCCGCACCCTTCCGTACCATCCTTCCATCCCACTGTGTATACCACACCTCTACAGATCCCTCCTTGTCTCCACTCGTATCCCTCACTCTCCCAGCAACAGCCCACTCGCCGTGACCTCGCGCCGATGCGCCGATTCCCGTCGACGTCGAAATAAATGACGCTTCACATCCCCCTTCCTGCTGACTCGTCCCCGCTCGAACCAGACCTCGCAGCGGTCCTGCGGAGCATCAACGCGGCGAAACGTGTCGTCGTCATCTCTGGTCAGCTCTACCACTCTTGCACTGAACCAAGCTGACGATCTAGGCGCGGGGATATCGACGAGTGCCCAGATTCCCGACTTTCGCTCAAATTCCGGCTTGTTCAAAGCGGACATTACGGTGGGCGCTGTCGAGCCATCACCACGGCGGGTCCGTCGCAGTGCAGGCGTCAAAGACCTGTTCCATGTCCGGGCGCTCTCGGTACGCCTGCGGATCTGGTCCTTTGAGCCCTGTCCCTTCTCTCGCGAGAGACACAGGCTGACAGCTGACACCTGCCGCGTAGGATCCAGCACTGTTGCCGCAGCACCATGGTCTGATGACGCGCCTTGCGGAGCTCGCGGACCAGGCCGAGCCGACGACCTTCCATCGGTGGCTCAAAAGTCTTGACGACGCAGGCCGGCTGGCACGGTGCTATACCCAGAACATCGATGGGTTGGAGAGCAAGGCCGGACTGCACGTCAGTGTCCCCTCGGAACCGCCGCGCAAGAAACGGCGGACAAACGCAAGCGAATGCCAATAAATGCCAAATGCAAGCGCCGCTACTCCGCCAGCCCCTCCTGTGTCTGAATCTGCCTCGCTCTTGACCACGGACCCATCGTGTCCACCGACGCCACCTGCGCCACCTACACCTACGCCGCGATCACTCGCACCCTCCAAAGTATCCGACGTACCCCGCGTCATACCGCTCCACGGCACACTATCCCACCTCACCTGTGCCCACTGCACCACCTCTGTCCTCCTGCGCCCGCACCTCCCCCTCCCGCCATACCCGCTCCCATGTCCGACCTGCACCCTCTCGGCCTCTCTGCGCGCAGCGTTGTCCGAACGCGCCAGACCGGTCGGACACCTCCGCGCCGGAGTCGTGCTGTATGGCGAACACCATCCGCACGGCGAGTCGATCGGACGTGTCGTCGAGCGCGATCTGCGTGCGCGACCTACACCCGACTTGCTGTTGGTGGTAGGCACGAGTCTCAGCGTGCCCGGCGTGCGGCGCATGGTGAACGAATTTGCTCAGGCCGTCAAACAGCCGGCAAGACGGCCTATCGAGAAACCTCTGAAACACTCGCCTCCCAACTCTTCACCCGTGACCATCAAGGCGGAGTCTCAGAAGGGGAAACACGGGAGGGGAGCCGCGCCGCCCGCAAGATGCGTGTACGTGAATCGCGAGCGCCTAGGCAAGGCGTGGGAAGGCGTGTTCGACACCTTTTTGCAAGGCGATACAGAGGACTTTGTGCGTCTCCTCTTGGATGTGCAAGCAAAGTCGGGGGCAGAACGAGAGGTCTCACGGAGTACGGCGCGGCCCCGGACGCCGCAGACTCCACGGACCCGGACGCAGAAACAACGGCCAACGTCACCAGCCCGCCTTCCGCCCACGCCAGAGAGTCTCCGCAAGGTGCACAGGGTGCATGCGTCGGTGGGTATGCATTCGTCGGTGGACATGCATGCGTCGGTGGACATGCAGGTGGAAGCAGAGATGGAGGTGGAAGCAGAGATGGAGGTGGAAGCAGAGATGGAGGTGGGAGCAGAGATGGAGGTGGAAACAGAGGCCGAGGTGGACAGCTCGACGGCGTTCCGGACCCCGCCAAGACGAAAGACCCGGCCCAACGCCAAGATCAAGATCCAGTCCAAGCGCAAGATCCAGAGCCTCGACGGCGCAGTGCGGGAAGACGGCGCGTCGCCGGTCGGGTCGGGGGGATGGTTGCCCACCCCTCGGGGTACGCCTCCGGTGCCGTCTCGGCGCGGGGCCAGGGGGAGTCGGCTGCGCCTTGGCAGTGAGAGGGTTGAGCACCCGGACGGGGACGGCGACGGCGACGATTACTTAGACTTGGACGAGGACGGAGACAGGGACGGGGGTGAGAGTGAGGACAAGAGTGAGGATGAGAGTGAGGATGAGGACGAGGATGAGAGTGAGGACGAGGATGAAACAGCGGGACAGAGGCCCAGGACGAAATCTCGATCAGAGTCCCTCACCCCTCTGTCGGACGATGTGAATCCGTTCTTGGATCTCTCGAGGGTACTCTAGACTGCCGGACGGGACCTGGCTAGACGGCATCGTTGTTTGCGATGTGATGTCGGTGTAGGTGTAGGTGTAGGTGTAGGTGTAGGTGTAGATGCAGGTGTAGGTGTAGGTGTAGGTGTAGGTGTAGGTGTAGGTGTAGGTGTAGGTGTAGGTGTAGGTGTAGGTGTAGGTGTAGATGCAGGTGTAGGTGTAGGTGTAGGTGTAGGTGTAGGTGTAGGTGTAGGTGTAGGTGTAGATGTAGGTGTAGGTGTAGTAGTCGGCGCATTATCGCGCCTTGACCATCATGTAGCTATACCTATGGAACGTGCGATCGCCTCAGCATCCAGACGTGGCGGTGGCGGTGGCGGCTCAGCTGACCGTCACCACGGACGAACCGTATAGCCAAGTCTGCCCCGCGCCATGTCCGTTCCGCACATGGCCAGAGTCGACGAGTACCCCCGCTGGAGAGCCAACGAGCCTCTCATGTGGTTATGAGTATCTCATACTGTCTGTATAGGGTATCTCATCCGGTCTGTATAGGGTATCTCATCCTGTCTGTATAGGGTATCTCATCCTGTCTACACGGAGAACCTCATCCTGTCTAGAAAGAGTTTCTATCTCCTGCTCGTATGGCGTATGATTCTATGCATGTCCTTGCCCTTGGTCCGACCACGCATCTATCAAGTACGATGACGAAACCGAGCACGACCGAGTACGATTACGCGTACTCGCTGACCCCCACTCTCCCTCCAGAACTCCCGAGCCACCACCTACTTGCTCCGCTTGTACACCTTGTTGAGGAAACTAGTAAACACCGCACGCTTCATGCCCCCCGACTCGTCGATACCGTCAATCAGCCCCGTGATCTTGCGGTAACTCTCAGCCTCGTACGCCTCGAAACGGGCCGGCAGCGAAATGGGCTCGGAAGAAAACACGGCTTTGACGCGCGCCTCGGCGGCGGCGTCTTTCTGGCCGTAGTTGGATTCCAGGATGCTACGCTGCTCAGGCGTAGCGTGGGTGAGCGCGACGTTGATGTTCCATGAGCATTTGTTGTCCTGTTTGCGGGCGCCGCAGAGCAGAACGGGCAGTAAGAGAGATGGGGATGGCGTCCAGCGTCAAGCATTCCGGAGTGGGAGGACGACGACGGCGTGCACACGACGAAACCACGAGGGAAGAGAAGAGAGAGCAGACAAGGGGAGCAAGAGGAAGATGACAGAAAACGCAGTGAGGGTCAGCAGCTCTCCTTTGGCAGAACAAGCTCAGACGCACAAGGATGTCAGTTCCAATTTTGCCAATGTGTTCGGGCAGGCCGTAACAGTCCAGGTAGTCGTCCTGGACCTGGAAGTACTCTCCGAGGGGAATTAGGATCGACAGCGCGAGCTTGTACGCTGCCTCGTCCTCGATCCCATGCTGCAAACATCAGCGATGGCCCCAGGTTCTCACGGGAGAAAAGGCGGACGTACCATACGCATCGCAAGGGCTACGGGGAGGTAGAACGAGTAGAACGCAGTTTTGTATACCACGATCAGGTGGTGTCTGCGACTGTCAGTTTCCTTCACTCTAAAGGTATAGGGAAGGATAATCTGCCAGTGGACTGAAACAAGGCGGACAACTACGGGCGAAGGGGAAAGGGCGAAACAGAGAGAAAGATCAGGAAAGGAGAGAATGCGGAGGCAAACGCACTTGTCGAGCGAGAACTTGGACAGATCCACATGATCCTCTGGAGCCGTCAGGAGATCGATCAGCTGGCCCAGTTCGGTCTGGAACGTCGTCTATCGTCTGTTAGCTAAGCCCAACCACGTCTGGTGTCTGTTGATGCCTTCATGGTGACAAAATTGGCGGTGAGGAGTGGGGCTGATGTTGCGTGGACACAGCTGTGAGAAAGCGTACCTCGAGAAACAGCTCGAGCAGATCGACGTAATACGTCTCGCTACGGAAGTGCTTTTTCAGTAGGTGGTAGATAGCAGCCTCAAGCATGAACGCGTCATTGATGGCGATGTTTCCTACGTTTGGCTGGAGGTTGTCAGCGGAGGGGCTGCGAATGAATCACACGATGTCCGGAGACGTTGACTTGGTATCCCGCCGGCAACCACCGAGGTAGGGATCAGGGAACGCTAGGTAGGCTCGGATACGAGAGGGATCGAAGAGAGATAGACGAAGGACTATGACAGACGAGATGGATGGATGGACAATCAGAAAACGTACCATGCGGTACCAGCACGGCTGTCCGCGGCGGGTCACAGAGGCATCCATCATGTCATCGGCTACCAAGAAGTATGCCTGGAGCTACAGCGGGTCAGTAACACGTCCGGGTCCGACACAAGTGAGTTATCAACACAAATATCATCCTTCGCGCTGATGTTTCACCGATGACGTCGCGGGCGAAAGAGGGAAGAGGAAAAGGAGGGAAGGAGGGAAGGAGGGAAGGAAGGAAAGACACAAGAGAGAGGGAACGTACAAGTTCGAC
This sequence comes from Naematelia aurantialba, assembly GCA_021527695.1. Taxonomy (NCBI): domain Eukaryota; kingdom Fungi; phylum Basidiomycota; class Tremellomycetes; order Tremellales; family Naemateliaceae; genus Naematelia; species Naematelia aurantialba. The sequence goes on from JAKFAO010000006.1 coordinate 1,497,874, forward strand.
ACACCACCCGAGAATTGCAGCTTTGAGGTATTCATCGTCGCTCTGCGTTGCGCCTTTGAGGATCTCCACCGTGTCGACTACCGACATGCCCCTGTTAAGCTTGCCTATCCGCCGTTCATCAGCTACGACCACCCTGGGCCATTTGGCATTCTCGTCCAGATGCAGATTCGATTCAGGTTTCACACATACCTCCGGGGGTATTGTGGTACAGGTTCTACGTGGGTCAGCCCAGCGTCCCTTGTCCAGTGCTTGCGCGTTCTCATTCTCGAGCAGCAGAGGATCGGGATAGGCCAGGATGGGACGAGCAATACAATAAACAGTGCAGGAAGGAAGAGACAACGTACCTTCTCATACCACTCTATCGCTTCTGCCGGCATCCCAGCACCCCGAACATAGTCCAACAGCTCGCCCGCGATAACAGGAAACACATCCTCGAACCGCTTGCGCCGGGCCACCTTGTCGCTGGCTGCACCGTTCGTAGACATGCTGCGTTGGGTGGCAGCGGAGTTTTGAGTGGAAGTGACTGCGTAGGAAGAGGTGCAGAGACAACGAAAAGTGGTTCGAGGTCGACTTTTTGCTGCACACCCAAATTGGGCACGACGGATCGTGCCTGACGTTTTCCCGAAGCACGAGCCTCCATCCTTCAACAGTCCTTGACCGACACTGTGACAGGTGCCGAACGACGATGGTATGCTTGCATGTATGCTATGGTGCGAGATGGACAAGGCTACAACCACCACATAACCCGAACATCACTCGCTCGCCAGGCTGAAAGCACGCGCCGATGCGCCACTGCTCCTTCGTCTGCCAATGGTTGCCCGTCCAGGAGCCAACCGGCCGTTCGCCTGCATGTCCTCCACGACATCTCGCTTGTACTTTGGAGATGTCCCGAGTGTCCCCTGACCCGGCTGCGGGTACGGCCGAGCATCGCTATCGCTGCCCGGAACCGAGGCGTACGAGTACAATTCGCCTCGGCGGGTCGTCTCTCCCGGAGGAGGGATGGGGGATGGGGTCCGTGAGATTGGCTGAGACTCGACGTCAGACGGTGGAGAATGAGCCTGTTGAGATGAAAGCTGGACACATCAGCTGCGTGGACGTCTGTGATGGAGTCGGTACTTACTGCCACCCAACTTGCTGAGAGCAGGATGATTGATATGCCGAGCCACGAAAGGAACGGCGGGATGGTCTGGAAAATGATGAATTCAAAGACAAGTGCGAAGAATAGCTGCGGTAATTTAGTGTCATAGAGGTGGAGATATCATCAAACGGACCTGGAGATACATGGCGAGGCCAGCGCGGCCGGCTTTTTCCCTTTGCAGACCCAAGGTGAGAAGAGACTGCGCACAGAAACCGAATATCTAGTGTTCGTCAGCCGGAATCGTGCGTCTTCTGCCGGCGGCTTACGCCAATGAGCCCGATGAATAAGAAGTCTTTGGGACCGGTGACCCATACCACTGGACCTGGAAGCACTAGCAAAGCCCTACAAGTCTCAGTCTGACCGTATGCGACGATGTAGTTCACTCACAGAGAACACACAACAGTACACATATAGGCAAAGTACGCCATGGAATGCATGGCATTGGCTTTATCCCCGACCGCACGGATTACTACATCTGCATAACTTCAGCTGACAGCAATGAGCGGCAATGCGAGACAACGACAACGCACATGCACAAGAAGAGGCCAGGACACAAATGAGGGCCCAAAACACCGCGAGCATTCTCCCTGGCGTATCGATATCCCCTGCTTCGCCTGGCACAGGCAAGGATCCCACGTCATCGGGAGGCGGCAGGGGCTGCTGTGCATCCGAAGGGCCGAAGAGAAACGGCGGTCTGGAGACGAGCACTACGCCGGCGAGACTGCAGAAACCCGACACGAGCTCCTTCCACGACAAGACCTCGCCGAGCCAAAAGTACCCCAAGAACGCAGTGATGCTCGGCGACAGGAACGAGATCGTGACCGAGTCACTGACGCTGAGGCCCTTTAGCGCAGAGTACCCGCTGAACAGGCCGAGGAAGCCGAATATCCCTCGAGCCGCGAGCAGATGGCGTACTTCCGGTGGGCCGAGGAACGGGTTCGGGTCGCGAACAATCAGGAGGGTAACGATGCAGCCGAGCGAGGTGATCACCATGCGTACGGTGATGAGTGTCAGGACTGAGATGTCGGTCTGCGAGAGAAAATATTTGACGGTCGTCCCCATGAGCGCGAAGAAGAGCTGCGCAGCCGCGACTAGGACCAGGCCTGTGTTCTTCTCTGCAAACTCAACCATGGAGGGAGGAAAGAAAGACGCTACCCAGTCGAGCAGACGATCCATTCCAGAGGTATGAGGCGCGCTTGCGTCTGCCTCGGACATAAAGCTCGGCATACCTGGAGGAGGACGTCTGGCGACCGGAGAAAGCGGGACCGAGATTGGTTTCGAGCTGGACATGTCGACGTATCGTCACATGGGCCAATGTGTCTGCAGTCGAGATCGTGACTCGTTATGAGGCAGATGAGACCAGCAATGGAAAATCAGAGAATCAAGAGGGAGATCCGCCGATTGCCGCGCCACGTGTTCCGCAATCGAAATGTCCGCAAGTATAATTTTGCCCCCCTTTTTGGGAATTTAGCCCTGGGCTCAGCCGACTTTGTTCTTTTTCACCAGCAACTTTGCACTTTTTTTCCCGACCAGCTTGATATTGCCAGCAACTACATGCAATCTCGATTCGAGCCTGATTCATGCATGTAATGCAACGGAATCCATGCATGCATGAACTCCATGCTTGATTCTAGCTACCGGTATTGTCCAAATTGGATTCGGAGAGTTCAGGAACAGTGAATCGAATCGGTTTATCAATCCATCTTCCATACCCTTCAGGTGCATTGAATGAATCTAACCTGTAAGGTCACAGTTATGTCAAATTGCGCGTTGAAACCTCCTAAGGGATTGCTCATAAGGGGACTGCTCAATCTGTGGATGTTTCGGGCTAGCGAGATCAACTAATGTAGAACATCAATGAACTCTGGTAAACAACGGATGGTTGAACGAATCCTTGCACGTTAAGCATCTTACCATCACATAGAATACTTCGTGAAAAGTGGATTCAAAGCCTTTCAGCCCATACCGCCCACTCAAGCATTAGATTCGAGACAAGAACCAAGATGGCAACTCCTTCCGAGCTCCAACAAGCTGCCGCCATCGGACCGCACGCTATGGAATGGGTCAAGGGGATTCGCGAAGATCCCGTATGGCAAAGTCCAGCCGCCAGGAGACGATTCGAAGCACGCTTCGGAGGTCCAGTGCAAGACTGGCAGTGTTCTGCCGACAGGTACTTCCCACCATCCGCCGTGCGGCTCGGTTTGCGTCGAGTCAACCTGGAAGACCCCGATCTACTTACGATTCCAAAGACGGCTCATCGCGGAGTTAGTTGTGAAGGGTCTGGAAAGAAGGACCATATCTCGAATTGTCATCCGGCTTTTATTTATGAGTAAGCTAGATTCTAAACTTTGTTCTCGAATCTAGCTGATAGCAGCAGAGATCCTAATCTCATCTGCCCCAACTCCGAACCGATACACGGGAAGACTTTTATTACAAAGTGGCAACTCAACAGCAAAGCCAATGTCTGTCTTCATTGTTACGTGAAACCGGAAACCACCTGCGCAATTAAGAACATCCAGCTACCCTACCGCGGCCTCTGGCATATCCTCCGAACACTACCAGAACAGCGCGACCGATACTGGGACAAGCATACAAATCGGACAGTCAGAAAGGCTTCGCTTGCAAGTGTCACCACTCCTCGAAAACGTCAGAAACTCGAATCGAATATTTCCGGAGCTAGAACTGCCTCCACACGTCTTTCCAACATCGAAAGCAGTTCGAATTTATCTGATCACGCTTCAGGAGGTCAATTCGACCGAAAGGGAAAGAAACGAGCTGTGATTCAGGAGATATCCTCGTCCCCAACTCCACGATTCGATCGCAGGTTGAAGAGAAAGTTGCAGAGCTCGGCAGGAGTCGTGGATTTGACTCAGGAGGGTGAGGAGGAGATCGATTACGGACAGGAGGAAGACGACGAAGAGGAGGAGGACGAGCTGGACGAGCAGGAGCAGGACGAGCAGGAGCAGGACGAGCTGAAACGCGACGACGATCATGTTTCCGAAACGGCTTTCGAGGGCAGCGACAACTGGACACTTCAGCCGGCCTTCACAGTCATTTCTAAGGTGGCAGAAAGCTCGAAACAAGCTCAACAAGCTGCACCATCCAGTCCCTCTAAAGGTATTAGCTCTTGGAAGTCAGTACCAACAGTGAAAGTGTCTGCAGCGAGCAATTTACCGCTCAAATCGACTACAACCCGCCCGAAATCTGCCATTCAGTCTTCTGGCCCAATTCGAGAAGCTCCAAGCAGGTCAGAGCCAAGGATTCCTCCAGCAACAGCACCTGATCCAGCTCCGGCATCTCCAGCGACGGCACCTCCTCCAGGAAAGCGTCCTGCAGCAACTTCGGCTTCAGTCCCAACGCAGCCTGTGAAATCTACTCCTTCGACTCCTCAGGTCAAGAAGCACGTTTCTACGCGAGGCAAGCCCCAATACATTGACTATATTCAATTCGACTCCGAAACTACTCTTCATCCCAATGACCCCCGAGCCTACGTTTCGAACGAACCTCTGTTCAATGTGCCATCACAAATGCTTCTTCCAATTAATTTGCCCTCAGTCGAATCGACCTCTTCGGATATGTTGCTAAATGATACAATCTATTCTTCGATTCGAGACCGGATTTCGGTTAGTCTCAACCAAGTCCCTCCTGAATATGCTGCTGTGTCCAATGATTTGATTCGAGTGGGTACACAACTTGGACAGCTTGGTATGTGGCACGCGGACAACAACAGAGCGGTGGCTACAGCGGTTGGAGCTTTCGAACATGAGCTAGAAGAGGCTCGGCATAACCTGGATCTGGCTCGAAGCCATGCTGAAAGTTCCGAACTGACAATGAGGGACCTGGACCGTCGTCTGGCAGACTTGCTGGGGCAAATCGAAAAGAAGGACCAAGAAATCGAGGCCCTGCAAACCCAGCTTCAATCTATCGATTCGGATAGTCGAAAAGAGGCACACTTGGTCAAACAAGAGCTCAAGACAGTGGAGGAACGCTTCCGCAAAGCCATCAAGGACAGGGATGATGCCGAAATGCAAACCCAGGATGTCCTTCGAGAGGTGGATCAGCTCAGAGAGACTCTCAATTTGGCACACCAGGAGCAAGATGCAGCAATTCGGGAGCGAGATGTGGCTATTCGGGAGCGAGATGCGGCTATTCGGGAGCGAGATGCGGCCATTGGGGAGCGAGATGCAGCAATTCAGAAGCAGTCAGAGGCAATTCGGGCTGGTGAAGAGGCTTCACAGGCTAAAATCCAAGCCGAGAAGGAGCTCGAAGAACTTCGAACTGTGCCATCCTTCGACTCGCTGCTAAGCAAGCAGGATCTGGAAGAATCGACCAATAGTCTCAATGCCCTCAAAGCTCAGACTGAAGACCTTGAGCGAAACCTCAAGCTGGCTGAAGAGAGATTCGAAGCGGAACAAACTGCTCATAACATCACGAAGACTTCTCTCACACAGGCCGAGCAGGGGAAAGAAGAAACTGCTTTGGATAGGAAGAAGCTCGAATCACAGCTGGCTGAGGCGGAAGAAAAGAGAGAACGGGCTGAGAAAGAGTTGGAGTCCGCAAATCGGGCAAGGACAAACGCCGAGACAGCGCAAGAGGAGCTTCGAATCGAGGCCGAGAGAATTCGAGCTGAGGCAGAAACACTTCGAGCTGAAGCAGGAGAGTTGCGCAAGAAACTTGACAAGAATCAAGAGGAAGCTCTCACACCCGATCCGCCAGTTGCCTCTGTCTCTGCTCCAGCTCCTGTACCACCGACTCCTTCGGTCAGGAGATCAGAGAGGAGGAGGTAGAAATATGACGTAGAGGTTTCGGAATTCATATATCATTTTCAGTCATGCAACGTATCGCTTCGAAATCACTTGTGCAATACATCGATTCCTTCGAAGAGTCTTACATTTGCTTCTCCGGAAGTGACTGAACTCTGGTTCATACCCTGAGACAATTCGAATTAATTTAGAAATTCTTCTGTCGATAACATTGGCATCTGCAAGCTAAGGACAAACACGCATCACATTCACATCTCTCTAGCAAATTTTCTAACGGTTTTGCTGATATTAGGCGCTTCCCAGACTGAACTCAAGACTGGCTGTGAAAGCCAGCAAGACATGAAGAACTGAATCAAAGAATGCCTCAAGTCCTCCGCCCGCCTGATGCCGAAACTTCTCCCAGGCATACCGAGAGCCGTTCTAGAAGGCATGACGTTCTGCACAAGCAGGAGAGCTGCTGCTACAGTGAGCGGCCCACAGCTATGTCCGTCTTCCTGTTGAGGCCAATCAAGTAGCTGCATCATGTTCTTTGGCAATCAGCAATGCCAATTTGGCACTCACCGATGTATTCGGAGCAAAAACCCAATCCGCCATGAGACTGCTGTCCACACCATTCCGCTCCATCTCATAGTCGAATCGTGTCTGAAATATTTTAGGAATACTCTGATATTAGGTGAATCAGTATGACATGTTTACCAGCATATCTCACCCGCTGCAATTTTTTCGAATCCTGTTTGCCACTCATACTATCATAACGCATGACAATTTTTTCCGGGCCAAAGATGACCATGAGGGACCAATGAGAGTTCTCATGAACGAACGCTACCGTAGTGCGTTCTAACCACTCTGAAGACTTCCCTAATAACCATTCGGATGGGACGGGACCTCCTGCTGAAATGTAGAGAGAAGGATCGTCTGGATTATCTCTCACACTCCACCGCCCGAGCTTCAGCCCCTTCCTGATGCTCATTGGGCCCTGATATGCCGTTTCGACTCTCTTTGCTTGTGCTCCTCGTCTCTCCTCCACAGCTATCCCTATCATTACTAGGGCCTCCATCCATTCATCACTCCACCACGCTGTAGGGCTGAGACCTGTTTCGAGAGTGGCAAGTGGCAGTGACAATCGCACCCCTAAGATGATAACAATATTATGTTCGGCCTCATAGTCCTGGAATCTCAGGCGTGCTTGTCGAGATGCCGAAAGGTGCTGCAGGATTTTTCGCAATGAGTTTGGAGTATAGTGCTTGGGAGATTCGGGCACCTGAGTAGTCACCATGGGATTTGTTGAACTGGTCTCCAAGCATTCGACCAATTCGAATCGACGGATTGCAGCTTCTTCCGGGGTCTCTGTGATTTCATGTCGACCATCCAATTCGACGTCTTTGACTGCAACAGGAAGTTCTTTCCAGGCGTCAGCAGAGCATTTATTTATGGGAGATCAAGCTCACTCCGCCTCTTCCTGCCTGGAACCTTGTCGCTTGGGGACACATTCCATATGTCGGAGCGCACGTACCAAAAGGCCACGGGGATTCGACCGAATTCGAATGCATCGGAAAGAAGATCAATCTGACGTGCTTTTTCGTCATCGATCTCATACCACTCCTCGTTCTTATGAACAAAGACGGTGTGATGGGGTGTGGACTTGTGATTCAATTGCTGGCAGATAATACCACCAATATGATATCTCAGGGCACGACTGCCGGCCGGTTCAGTCCTCACGGGGATTGATATTTCCGAATTGATGAGCAGGAACTCTCTCGCTCTCCTATGGAGTTCTCGAGAATGCTCTCCCAGCATGCGAGGCTCCTTCTTGCTCCAGATCATGCGGAGGAAAACAACTGCCGGTCTGGACTCGAATTCAATTGTGTGCTTGAACAACCCCGTCTTGTGGCAGATTGCGCAAGTTCTCTGCGTTTCGAATTTCAGAAAATCTTCGAACAGCTCTCGCAATGAGCTGGTATGCGTTGGGCTTTGTTTTTCAAGGAATGTGGAAGCCAGTAAGGGGATCGAACAACGTTCTTCGGTTTGCTTGCGGGTTGCATTGCAACTGGCACAACTATCGATGGTGGTTGCCTGAATGTTGAAGAAGCCCCGAGCAATGTCGCCGTGTTTACCCTGAATAATCAAGGCCATCATCCTGTCGAAGAAGTCCCCGGGGTTTGCAGGGCCATGGAGGAGGAGCTCATCTAAATCGAATCAGCAAATATCTAAGAGTCTCTGGCAAGAACACATACCTTCGAGGCAGATTCGTAAATTCGGAACGTCAATGACATGTTTTCTGAGTCCATTTGCATGGAATGCCTGCCAAGCACGTAGTATGCGTGAATTTCGTCCGCAGGAAAGAGTTTCGATTGATTCGAGACCCATGACTATGTATGATTGCTGGCTCAACAAATGAAAGACAGTTAAGACATGACTGAGTCCACCAGGATTTCGTGCGGGTAATGTCACTTTTGGTGGTTCCGAATTCTTGACGGCAAGGGAGCTTCGTTGACCTTTTCTGCCCGGGTGCAGTGGAACTAGTTTTCGAGGTCGGCCTGCCATAGACGGCGTGGTGACACACAGCTCTGCAAGAGTTTGATCCACTTTAACTTGCTCATTGTGGACACTCGGAACAGATTCTTCATCTTCCAAATCTTGCCAACTCCTCTTGCCAGCATTACTACGCCTGGAGATCGGTGATGTGGCAATTCGAAAGTGCTCTTCTTCAGAATGATCGTCTTCCGTCCTCTCGAATCGACTCGTATTTCTGTTGAATTCCAAGTCGGGCTGATCTCTCAGCTGCCAAGAAGTCACAGGGCACTTCCAGAAGTCCGCAGCATCGTGAACATCATCCTGAATCAGAACATCCAGTTTCTTTTGACTTTTTCGTTCTGCACAGCTCTCTTGCTCTCGATTCGAATGACCAAATTGCTTCCGAAATAGCTTGCTAGCAATGTAGGCGGCGTCTTCCTCATATGAATCAATTCGACCAGCGATACGGAAGACCACCATGGCATATAAGTGTGGACAGCGTTTTCCCGTTTGCTGAAATTGCCCGCAAGTGCAAATCTCACGTTGATTGGATTCGAGCGTACCACAAAAGTGTGTAAGGGAGGAATCAGAGCCACTGCACACAGAGTTATTAATTATTGGCTCCACCCGAAAGGCTGATTCGAGAGCGCCCAACTGGTATGTGAGCCCGCTGGGTGTGGTGGGATCGATCAAATCTTGTTGCCACATGTCCAGACCGATTTTGGCAGAGTTGATCACGTTCGGATCCGGTCGTGCTTGTTTGTGCTCGAAAAGCTCATAGTAGGGAAAGTATTCGGTCAAAATAATCTGAATCAAGCGGTCCAGGCTATTCGAGGTGTCAGTATCCAGAATATTGTCGATTTCAGGTCGAAACCTACCGTTTATTTACTCGACAACACAGGAAAGTCCGGTCAAACACTCGAAACGCCACTTCCGCATAATTATTAGTTGACCAAGGACCATCTCGATTGTAATGCGGAGGAATTCCGTAATCTACACAGTACGGGCGCCAGCTATCGACGAACCAATATTTCGAGAGATATGGGCCAATGTTGCTCCAAGCTCTTCCATCATCATTTCCGATTGAATTGACATCGGCCTCTAAACGTTCGAAGTACATGGGCCATTCGGCCTCTGTTGGGCACCTTTGAGCTTTCCGAAGGGCTTTCATGTAAGCATTCAGCTGAGCAACACCGCGTTTGTCTCGCAGAAATGCGGTTTGGCCGTTCGATTTGCAGGCCTGCATGAAGTGGAATTGGCACACGCGAATCGGTATGCCTGGAAAGACAGTCTGTATCGCATTTCGTTCTGCTGCGCTGCGGTCGATCATCATGAATGCCGGGCAGAAGCCATCCCCGTCATCTCCCGAGACAGCAAGTGCCCGAAGGTATAGCAGTTCATCATCATCTTGGAGTTCTCTTTGATCTAGATTGGATCGTTCGAGGACCAGCTCAGAAGCAAGCCGGTTAACATTTTCGAGGACTGTTCGTAGGAACAACGTGTATGTCTGCTCGGTCGCCGTATTCGATACCATAACCGCAACTATACCATCAGCTCAGAACCTGCTCTTGTAACAGGAATCGAACATACTGGGAATCATTCGGTGGTATTCGTTGATCGTGCTCAATATAGTCATGGGACATCGAAAAGCATTCTTGTTACGCCAGGAGGAGTCCATGTACATGCCGCGTTGCACTGCATGCAAAAGAGCATTCCTGAGACCAGATTTCGGGCCGATAATGCATTCGAATTGGTCCCCAGGAGTGAATTGGACCTCTGGATCAGATAATTTGGGGTATTCGGTACTGTATATATCTTTCAGCGAGACATCCCCCTGGAGAGAAAGGTAGGAGAGACATACTGTAAGAATGCCTCTGGGGCACGCCTAGCTAGAATCTCGATGGCAACCAAAGGGTTCTGATCAAGGCGCTTTGTCCGTGCTGTGGCAATGACTGCATATTGAAAGTCTCTGTCTTTTGGGCGCCGCCATGGACACTGGTCTTCCACGAATCGAGCGTGAGGATGGTCTTTAGACAACTCTTGCCATTCTAAATGGGTTTCGACGTCAATTCGGGCTCCCGTAGAAGGTTCAAGCTAGCTGGGATCGAATTCGAACTTACGCCTCTTTAACTGTGCTGGGGTCGAAGCAAATATAGAGGCCATGTCGAACAGAATTCGGCGTAAGGTGGGAGAAATGTCAAGAAGCTGCTTGTCATCACATGGCGAGTGACCAGGAGTTTCGAGAATTGTGCATGTCTTGGTCAAGGTTTGGGCTACGCTGACCTGTAGCTGCACACAATGAGCTTTCCATCTCACAGCTTGGAAAATGCTCACAATCAGTTGTGCTCCACATGAAAACCTATTCCTTGATCGTTCCACTTTTTCGTCATCGGATTCCTCCTCTTGTAATCCTTTTCGGAGGATATCTGCCACCAGCAAGACTTCATCTTTGAAGGTCTTCGGATCGGGGTACGTTTCCCGACTTCGAACTTGTTGGCATGCCCCGGCACACGAATAGAAAGTCCTCCACAAGATACACTCCTCCTCATATGGCTGGGCACCCGCTTCGTGATGGAAGGTGCAGCGTCGAGCTCGCAGATCCGAAGGACGCTGACCAGGAGGATCAAGAAACTCGATTCGAACATTTGATGAAGCTGTCTGACGTGCGACATGCCATTGGTGTTGCTACAGACCATCAGATTGCCATTAATCCTTTTCACATACCATTCTATCGTGGTATGCAGGGAACTCATCTTGTGGTATCTCTGTCTTCCTGAACTTCTCTGGCAGGCGGAGGGAAGAAGGTCTCTTGAAAAGATAGCCCTTTGACACTTGAACCCCGACAAGTCGAGCAGGATGAACCGTGTGTCTTTCAAGGCGGGAAACAATTGTCTCTGGCACGTTAATCTGGCAATGAACAGATGATTCGATGAGGTTCCGTTCTCTTCTAGATGCAATGCGATGCACTGACGGCACCGACAGAAGATTGCTACTTGAATATGTCCGGCTTGAACTCAGAGGTCTTCGAAACTCGTCCAGTGGTGTAGTAGGGTACTGAAGAGAGGGATCGAGGTTCTCACAGTGTGATTGTCCGACAGCTCTATCGACCTCAGACAATGAAGGATCCCGGCGCCTCGAATCGATAGAGGTTGCGCTGCATCGATTTGGAGTTTGCCGAACTAGACCAGAAGGGCCAATAGTAGGCTGTATTTCTCGTGTGGACGACCATCCCGAAGAATGGGTATTGAGGACTTCGGAGATTCCCTCGTCGCTTTCATCGATTTCGAGGGCAGGGAGTATTGGTTTAGAATGGACGACTCGTTTCGGGGAATTGTTGGGAGAGCTTTTTGCGATCTCGGATGCATTCGAACCGCTTCGAATTGCTGTAGGAGTCGTGATGATGGGCAATGGAGGTGGTTTGTAGTACTTTCGAGGTCGTCCGGGCCCCCTCCGAGGAGAGACGGCATTCAAGAGGGCGCCCCTTGGCAGGGATCCGAGTATCTGTGTATCTTTCTTGGAGGTCATCAGATGAGTCATACAGCTGTAGCAATCGGTATACAGGTGTGTATAGTATTCAGAGCAAACATTAAGTCGTGTATACATCAGTACTTGCATCAGTACATGCATGTGAGAAAATGCATACATACAAACAAACACAGATCAGCAGTGAAAGGAGCCTTTGGTTTGGGGTCCGGGATCGTAGGAACTGCATTTGGGAGCCGGCGGTCACCATAGCAGAGATCGAATCAGTACAGAACATCTTTCTATGTCGTTTCGAGATTGATACTGGGCAATTCGAGGGTAGAATTTGTACCTGCATGAAGTTGCTGGCAATATCAAGCTGGTCGGGAAAAAAAGTGCAAAGTTGCTGGTGAAAAAGAACAAAGTCGGCTGAGCCCAGGGCTAAATTCCCAAAAAGGGGGGCGAAATTAATTCTTGCGAAATGTCCGTCAGTCGTCGTCCATTGTCGATACCTTTTGGTCTTCGCGCTGTTCGTCCTCTTTGACTACTTGCTCTCGAATCGACTGCAGAGGGGAGCCTGGTTCGTCCTCGGAAGATGGACGACCCAGGGCCTAGTTCATCTTACTGGGCAGCATTTCCATCGACATCGTCTGGTCCCATTCGTGCGCCTTCGCCGCCCTCCTCGCCTCTGCTCGGACCGGAATCTGACACCGAAGCGCCGATCGACAACGATTCTTTATACGCCATATTGAACCTCGAGCGATCAGCTCCAGAAGCCGATATACGCGAACGCTATCGCTCTTTGGCAACCACTTTCCACCCCGACAGACAACGCGATGACACATCTCGCCAAGCCGCTCACGGGCGGTTTCAGGACATCCAACGAGCGTACGAGATTTTGACCGATCCCCGACAGCGGACAATCTACGACATGTTTGGTGAGGCTGGGCTTCAGACAAGCTGGGAGATTGGGCCACGTAACATGACCCCCGAAGAGCTAAGGCAACGATTCCAGCGCGAGGCGAATGAGAAGCGGGAGATGGAGCTCAATAACCTCGTCAAGGCAAAAGGGGATATGACCCTCTTCTTGGACGCGCGGGCTGTGTTTCTGCCGAAATCAGCATGGCGGAGACCAGAAAGCCTCGCACACGATCCGGTATCGAGGGTGTTGCGTACCGCGCCAGGGCAGATTTCGTTGAAGAATTCGTTCGAGACGCCCATCAACAAGCAGACCCAGCTCGTATGGGAGGGCCAGCTGGTCACGCGGTCCGGAAAAGGCGGAGCAAACGTCCTCGGCACTGTCAAGCATCAGTTCTCGCCCAAGATGTGGATGGAAGCAGGAACGAGCTTGCTCTCGCCTCGAGTGGTGACGGCGAAGGGAACATATGTTGTCAATGAATATACGTGAGTATCCTGCGGCTGTGTGAGGCGAGCCAAGATATGTTTTCTCATGCCATGACAGGTTCATTATCATGAATGCTGTTGCGAGTACTTTCGTGGCCCCGCCAAGAGTGCAAGTGCGAGTAGGCCGTCAACTGTATGCCGATACGACAGGCTTCATTAGTACGTTCAGCCGTATCGTCTCATACAGTACGACTGACATTCTCTACTTCATTTAGCGTATTCGTCGGGCTTCTTCTCTCTGTTCTCCTGGGGCAAGTCCCTGTCGCCCTCGATCGCTGCTTCTTCTCAATCTTCCCTCTCTGTCGGCCTCACCACGTCCCGGCGCACCGGTACAGGCTGGACCGTCGAAACCCAGGCTGGTCTGCTCGACTCCGGTGTCTCGGCGGATTGGTCGACCAAGCTCCTCGGCATCACTGTCAAGTTTGGGGGCGGGTTCAGCAGCAGCGATGGCGTCAAAGGATTTGTCTCGGGTGATGGGAAGGTCACCAACCTCGTCAGAGCGGGCATCACCGTTTCCGCCGAGATATCTGGGAACGTCATCATGCGTCTTCGGTGAGGCGCCATCCCTGATACTGTCCAGCTCCCTACCTGAGTCCCCGTCCTCGTCCTCGACAGTCGGTGCAGTTTGACTTCCTGCTAACCTAACTGTCGTATAGAATATCTCGTCTGGGCCAGCGCTTTGCTCTGCCCATCCTGCTCTCCCCCGACGCCTCTCCTCGAATACTTCTCTTCGCCACCCTACTACCAACAGTATCGTATATTGCACTACACCACTTCTACCTCATCCCTCGCAAACGGCGGAGGGTGCAGGACCGGGTGAAGCAACTCCGCGAAGAGAATGCCGACTTTATCGCTCAGAAACGGCAGGATGCCGAGGCGGCCATTGTGCTGATGGACCGGTCGGTCCAGGCTAAAGCCGAGTCGGAGCGGGCAAAAAACGGTGAGTCCCGAGCATGGTCAGACCTTCAGCCTTCCACCTTCGCCCTTCAAAATTCCCAGCTGCAACCTTTACGCTTTCCAATCCGCGCTACCGGCTTCCCCATCTTCTCATCAACCGGAAACAAAACCGCTCTGCGAAGACAATAGAGACGTGTATACAATAGAGACGTGTATAATCCTGAGCTCCGCTAACTGGTTGCCTCTCGGTGTAGGCTTAATCATCGTTTCGGCGCACTACGGGCCAGCCAAGCTATTCACGCCGCGCGGGCTCCGCGAACCAGCAGAAGGCGAAGACGGGGTTATAGATGTGACTATACCCGTCCAGGCGCTGGTGAATAACAGCAGGCTGAGTATACCTGGCGGGAGGGGGAAATACAACATCATTGGATTCTGGGTCGGTATCCTTCTCCGCCCCTCGCCTTTCCTCCCTTTCCCCAGTTACGCTCTTTCGCTTTGCCTCCCTTTCCCCGCTTACGCTCCTGCACCCTATCCTCTTCGGAGCTCTTAGCGCTCTTCGCCCTCTTTGAGCTCTTCACGCTCTTCGCCCTCCTCCCCAGTCCTCCGTCATCCCTTCGCTCGCCGTCTTTCCCTCCACCTCCACTGTACTGGGACCCGTCGCTGACTCGTCAGGACCCGTGTATCGGCGAAAACAAAAAACTTCGCATCCGCTATTCATTCCGAAACAACCTGCACGAAGTCACCGTCGACGACGTCTCGCCTGTCCGTCTACCGCTGAAAGGTCAGAACCCCGAACCCTTCTCGCCGAACATGAACGTGCTTGTCGAGTTTGAGTCCAAGCTGACGGCATGGATGTAGCTCATCTCATGCATGCATAATCTCTACTCTATCAGCGACTCCTGCATCTTTCTACCAATCAGGCATATCTGCCAACCACCAGCATGCACGAATACCAGCACGATGCACCTGTACCTGCATGTCCTGTCCACGACGAACCGACTTGGGATCATCATATCAACATGCATGGCTACTGACCCGCAATACACCCCTATCAGCGGCCATGCACAATGACCAGCCATGCACAATTACCGCGGCATTAACGTAATAGATACCATGCAAGATCCACATCGTCCTCGTTCACCCCGGTCTGATCTTAATTGACAGTATCCAAGGCAAATCCGTCCCCCGTATCCATCCCTTCGCCGGCAAACAGAGGCTCGAGCGTTTCCAGCGTCCTACTAGCCTCCGCCATGACCCTCAACAGCCTCGCATTCTTCGCTGCCTTGCTCTCGCTCGGCGTGCCGAGACTCTGCCTTGCCCGCTTTGTGCCTTGACGGACTCTACCTGTCGGTGTCGGTCCCGGCGTAGATGCCACTACTGTGGTCTTTAACGTACTTGATGTTGGCGAGTTCGGTTTAGATTTACCAGACGGCGGAGACCTTGGTTTGCCAGACGGTGGGGTTTTCACTTTGCCTGACAGCGGAGATGGAGATGCCTGCGTGTTTGCGGATGTGTTTGGCTCCTGTTCCTGTAGCGGCAACGACACAGACATAGCCAATTCTCGCGTGACGGTGCCGACAGCGTCTTCTGCTCGACTTGTGAAAGCCTTTTCGCAGCTTGCCAAGTAGCTGGAAACGATCTCCCGAGGCCCGTCAGCGTCCTTCCACCAGCTTTCGAGCGGTATGACCTGGGTCCGCATCTCGCCCCACACCAAGTACGCGAGTGATTGTAGTATCGGGACGACCGATAATCCTGAGGAACGACGGAAATGAGCGCGGCACATGGAGCACGAACCACGACTCACCCTGTTTGGAAGCCGAGCCCCGACGGAGGGGAGCGACTGCGAGTTGGGCATCGTCAAGGTCCGCAAAGATTTCCTGGCCGAGATATTCAATGATCGCTTCGGCCGACTCGCTGTGCAGTGGATCAGCGTCGCTGCTCGTCCATAATCAATGATGCATGTGCGGGCTTACCCGAGAGAAGCAGTACTGGACCGCTGGAAAGCAGGAAGTTTGATGGGGTTAAACGTCGATCCAGTGCCGAATTTGACTCGGCCGAGCGACGACCGAGCAATCTCGGCTAGTGCGTTGATGAGAATTACGCCCTGTTCAAAAACCGAAACAGCAAGTGCAGCGTCTGCGCCAGCCAATGTCAGCGTAAGTTGCAGCGTTGCTTGACGTATGGACATACCGCTCGAGCTTGATGATATTGCTAGGGTCGCAACTTCGATATACCGCAACCATTCAGGAAGTAGTCGACTGACCAGATCTTGCGATGCAATCAGCTACAGTGACATTCCAACAGACACAATAGGCACCTTTGAGTTGGATGATCACTTGATATTTATGCCGCATTCCCGGTAGAAGCGCCTTGAGCGTATCGTCGAATGGCGCGTCAAGGTCTTCCGAATATTCCAGTGACATGACAGCAACGTGCTCGAATGCGTCGACATCTTCTTCGATCTCCAGCTAGAGCGAGCGTCAATCTATGCGGGTAGGATCGCATCTTCTGGCGCACCCTTTCGACTAGCTCGTCCAGCGTCTCTCCTTCCCATGTCAATATCAGAAGTGCAGGCACAAGCTGATTATCCATCTGCTCCGACGCCTTGATCAATGCTGCCATCCGATCTTGAGCGTCCGCAGTATTCCTAAACATATGAGCCACCTTTTCGAGCGACAAGTACAACTCACTCTGCTCGCTTCCAGGAATCCCAAGTCTTCATAGGCGTGTCCAATATACACAGCCCAAGACAAGCCGACGCCGGGGGCTCCTCATACCTGTCCACGACAGTAACCGGGAATAGAATGCCATCAAGGGAGTACTGAGTGTCGTCCTTTGGCGTAAATTTGCTGACGAGCCAGTCTTGGGCGTCCCCATCCGCAGGCGTCGCAGAATGCGTAGACACCGACAACAGTGTATGAAAGACTGACGACGCCTTTGCATGCTCGTCGGGAGTAAAGTTTGACGTGGTAGTCGGTGTGGCCGGCGTCTGTAACGCTGCAACGTGCCGGGCTATCTGATGTAAGAAGGTCGAGGGAGAGTAGAAGTGATCTTTCTGCTGCTCCGCCTACAGCGAGTTCAGCAAGACCTGGGGCACAGATGGACAGACTCACTTGGCGAAAGGCGACGTCCACCTCGAATTCGTCCAGATGCTCCTCGATGGCTTCACTTTGGCTCGCATCGATATCCATTGTACCTCCATCATCTTCGGTGCCAATGACATTAACATTCCCTCCTAAACCCATGCCCTTCAGCCGCTCGAAGGTCTCCTCCCTCTCTCGTTCCAATTGGATCCTTTCATGCTTCATTCGCCCCGCATAACCCTGCCAGCGAGAGACAACCCGCTTGATTAGGTGGCGGTTTCTGTACTCCTCTGCTATCACGTCCGCCGTGGCCGACCGTATGATCTCGGCCTGGATGATATCAAAGATGTCTTGGCTGCACTGAACGATGGTTTCCTGTCGGTTGACTTTCGCCTGAGCGTAGGCCTGCGCTGCCAACTTCTGTTTATAGACGCGTTGGATCTCGGGGGTGGTCTCCTCGAGCATACTTGCAATGACCTCTTGCACGATGCGGTCCGTGATGGCTGGACCCAGACTGTGACGATGGATACTCCCGATGTCGACCTTGTGGGACGAGGGGCGAGAAATACTGGTGGACAGGGACGCCTTCTTTACTGACTTCCTGAACTGGGAGGGCTCTGCTATTGGGAGTGGCTTTGGTGGAGCTGCCGGGGGCGATGCCTTAGTCAACTGAGCTGCAGCCGGTTCGACAAGTCCTGACAGTTTCACCTCTGCAGGCGGAGCGAAGAAGCCAGGTTTCGAGAAGAGGGGCGTAACCGATACTGGAGCGGCTGCGGCAATATTGGAAGCGGCCACGGTGGGAGAGGCTGGAGTCGTAGTCGCAGTGGCCGCAGGTGCAGGTCTGCCAAAATCGAAAGAAAATGCTGGCTTCGCTGCTGGCGATTTCGTTAAGCTCGCAGGGGATATGGTAGGAGCCCGTGTTGGCTCGATTGGTGCAAGGATCGGCTTGGTTTCAGACGAAAAGAAATTGGGAATCCCTGTGGATGCTGCCGCAGGTGGTGGTGGGGTAGAGGTGTGGCTGACGGCGAACGGTTGGACAGGTGTCGCGACTGGCTTGATATCGAAGGAGAAGGGGGTGCTCGGCTTCGTCGGAGGAAGCGCCAAGCTCGAAGCCACAGCTGGACCTGGTTTTACCGCCGCCGAAGAAGCAGTAAAGCTGAACGAGGGGGTCGATGGAAGATTTGTAGGACGCGTGGGACGCAGCGCCACGACCGTTTGGAAAGGCTGTGCGCCGACAATACGTGTACCAGTCTTGCCGTCGACGATGTCCGGGAAGGAAAGACCGGCTCTCTTATCGGTGATGACTTTCCACCTGCGCACGAACAAGCCGTCTCGGTTGTCTGTGTTGCCGTAAGCTTGTACACTCTGATTGGCAGACAGGTCAAACTCACCCTCGAAGTCGGTTCCTTGGTTGATGAGTGCTCCCTGTGGAGGTCCCTCTTCAGGCCACAGCTCTACATTGTGATATGCTACCGCCTTTGCAGCCTCATCTGCGGGGTCCTTGGCTACCGCCTCGACATCATCATATGCTGGTTCCTCATTTTCCTGCTCTTCACATCCGAGAATCCGTTCGAGTGTAGGCATCAACATCATTCGCCGTTCGATGATCTCGCCATTGTCGCCGTAACGCACTGGGATTCCATCCCTCAACTTGGGATAAGCTCTGGTCATGCTACGTAGTGCGGAACGGCGCATGTCCCGCAGCCTAATTTCAACCAGACATGACATGAGGAATGGCAGACGGGGCTGCTTCAACAACCGAGTAAAACTCGTGATGAGGTTGGGTCCGAGCTCGGCATTGCCTCGAGAGCTGTCCTTTTGGGTATCGAAGTTCCGTTGAGCTGCATTGCGGATATCCCATGCAAGTTGCACGAGGGGATCGTCGAGTATCCCCGACGGCAGCTCGCCCGCTGGAATTGAAACGGAGCGATCGGCCAGATTGTAGATGAGACTGTACGCGACAAACTCCGGCTCGTTCGGCGACGGTATGTCGACGCCAAGCTCCTCCCGCCGATCATTGTATTGCTGTCGAAGACTGGTGAAACCTAAAATCCGATGAGCTGCATCTCACACCATACGATGAGCTTACATCGTCCAAGCTCGGCACTGTCAATGTGCATGTCCTGGTTGTAGCCCGATTGTTCTTGTAACTCCCTCAAGCAGAGGATGTGCCAGCGGGCAATTCTCTCGAGACTCTCGATATTTTCCTCGTGTCCCCAGCTGCTTTGCATCGCGAATTCTTTGCGGATGGCCCGAGTGCGGTCGCGGATGAAGCCTGCCGAAGCACCGAGCGCCTTCCGTTGGGAAGGCTCGCCCGTGAGACCCGACGGCTGGAGGACCATGATTTCGCGAAACAGGTAGTCGAGCGACCGCTTTGCAGAGTCAGTACGGCAATAGATCATCGTATACGAGAAGCGCTCACAGAAAGAGCTGCAGGAGTACGCAGATCAGAGGGTAAAATTGCCGCACTGCCCATGCCGGCCCCTGCATCGGACCTCGTATACGCAGCTACTGCTTTGTCGTAATCAAAGTTGCCCTCAGTGTCCTGTCCGTCATTAGTACAAGGCCAGTGGAGGGGGAGAACATGACGACGGACCAGCTCGAACGGACTGTGCTCATGTCGGATGATCCTCGTCTCGTATTCATGCCGGGAGCACATGCGCTCGCACGTCCCTCGCAGATCGACAGCATTTTCAAGCTCGGTCTTCCCGCTGGTGATCAAGCCGCGCTCTTCGTATGCTTGTCGCTCTGCCTGTCGAGCATCGTCCAGCTAACCTGCATGAGTGCTGCTCAAACTCCGAACCAATGGGCTTAGGAGTAGGCTGCAATGGTCACTCACATGCTTGAACTTGCTGCCTGGGGCAACAGGCTTTCCGAACCGAGCAGCGCGGGCTGTCTTCCTGTCGGGTCTGGCGAACTCGTCGTCACTGTCCTGCCCACTGGAAGCAGGAGCGTCATCACGGGCGGGCATTGCCGAGCCCCACTTTCGGAGGAGTGGCTGTGATACCGTCGGCGATCGTTATGAAGGGCAGGACGACATTGACGATTTGACAACTGATTGTTGAGGTCGAGAAGGATGGCGGCAGAGCATGCCCCGGCTCAGTCCGCGATCCGTACAGGTATTGGCTGATCTCAGCTCTTCGGCAGACGCGACAGACGCAGTCTTTGGCAGTCTGCACCAGCTAGACGTGGTCGACGCACAATACCAACACCATGACGCCAGTAGTAGCACCAAGTCAGTAAGGTGTTTTGATGACGTGGTATTTTACTCGTTCCGAAAGTTGCAACTGATCCGTCCGTCCGACTCTTGCTTGACGTTGCCAGCTCGCCCATTCCATCGTCAACAGTCGGGCGACATGTCGAGACATCTGAGGTCGGCCTTGACGGGTGAGTGATGCTACTCTCGTCATCTCTATAGCAGCGCTAATCCGCCGTTCTAGTGGCAGCCCAAGTGGCCGGACCATCCTCTCACCGCCTGGCGTCCCTACCCCTCCGCTCCATCCCGTCTCCCCTTCACCGACCTGTCCCTGCTTTCACGCAGACTCGGTCGTGAGTTACTGTCATGCCTCGGTACTTTCCCATAAACAGGAGCTGATAGTGTTGCAGTATCTCCTTCGGTTCCCTTCCACTGCCGTCATGGATGCTGCGACATCGTCAACGAGAGCAAGACGAAACTGTCGAAGGGGAGAGTGTGGAAAAAGATGAGAGCAAAGAGGGCGAAGATCAGAATGAAGATTCCTCGGTGACAGATTCCATCTTCTCAACCGTCACCAAGGAATTTGTGGAAGCGAACAGGACTTATAGATGGCGCGGGCCGAGGGAGGTGAGTCCCGTGTCCACGACATCGTTCCCGCGAAGCTCTTCTGTCTTGTTCTGTATCCATGTCATCAGCTTTGCTTTATTCTCGTACTCTACACATTATGATCATACTCTACACACGCCATTCTCATACCACTTTTACCTCCCCTCTCGCAATCCATCACCAGACGACGCCAGCTGACACTCGCCTCGTAGCATCGATACAAGACTGCCAAGCACAAAATCTCGTCTCGAAAGCTAAACGACCTCGGCAAGCAGATTGCAGGTCTCCCGATCGACGAGGCGATCCTGCAGATGCAGTTTAGCGAGAAAGGCGCCGCCAAGTGGGTGAAGAGCACGCTCGCGCTCGCCAGGGACCAGGCCGAGGTCAAGGGGCTGCAAAGGAGCAAGCTGAAAATTGGTACGTCGTGCTAGAGTATTTCCTCCAGCTTCTATTCTAGCTTCACTAGCTTCTATCCTAGCGCCAAGCTTCCATTCTAGTGTCTGTCCTGCTTAATTCCCAACATCTCAATCAGCTTCTACCTAGATCGAACCCATAGCCCCCGCTGACACACCACAGAAGCAGCATGGGTCTGCAAAGCCCCATACCGGGGCAAGACGCTGGACATCAAAGGCCGCGGGCGACACGGCATCCGGCGCCACCCCTTCTCCCGCCTCCACCTGCTCCTGAAAGAAGGCAAGACCCGCGCCGAGCTCGCCGAACGCCGCTTCATCAAGGACTTGAACAAGGTCCGCAGCGCAGGCGTGGTCAGGGAGGACGGCAAGTTGCGCAGGCAACATGTCAAGGACTGGGCGTGGTAGGGTCCGACTTGCCGACTTGCCGACTTGCCGACGTGTGCTGCCTGAACAGTGGAGTATCCGCATGAACAGTGGATTTGGGTTCGTACGTATCGTACATACCAAAGGCAGCCTATTGGGATCAAGGGATTGTAGGATCCGTTCGACTCGTGTTCGCCAGGCTTCACACTTTGCGGCATGTGCCATCGCAGCATGTTGAAAGCCAACGCGCCTATATCGCAATCACAATGCATGCCATCGCATGCTATCTATCAAAATATACGTGCAGGAGAATACGTGGTGCTTCTTAGCTACCCAAAGTGATAAGCAGTGCAGGAAAGCGTGAGACATGATGGACAATTCTTGATTCTCCCATCCCTTTAGACCCACATCCCGTCCCAGACGTCGACTACAGTCAAGTAGACTACACGCTTAGAGGTCCTCAGGCTCGGGTTCATCCCTTCGCATCTCATCAGCCGCTGACGCCAAAGTTGCTTCGCAAAGGTAAGGACTTACCAGTCAGAGTGGGTCGAAAAGGCAGAATACAACGACCCATCCTCGGCATACTCGGACGGCGTATTGATGTGTTCGTCAAAGTAGTGCTTGGCGACGGATCGAGGGGCTGCATGGCACATGAGCCGGAAAACCCCAACCAACCATGACAAACACTCACTTCGCGGAGTCTTTGGTAGTCGGCAGAATTCGCCAGTCTGCATGATGCTCCACGCCACCAAACCCGTCCAGCCAGTCTGATGCGACGCTCCCAGACCGCGACCATCGTTTCCATGGAAGAACTGGGATGTCATCAGCTTGTGCAGAGTTTCATGAACGCATCAACTGACTTCATAGAAATGAATGTAGTCTCGGAAGTTGGGGTCTCTGTTCAGCTTTGGGTTGCCACCATTGACAGCGCGCCGACCATGTTCGTCTCGACCAAAGATATGGATCAGCCGGTGTTGAATCTCCTCGGCACAACCCGCAAGCGACGTGAACTGAGAATGTCAGGTTCACCACATGGCCCGTCAACCCCGCCAACTCACGTCACCGGATCCTGTTGGGCACTCGATCTGGAACGAATCGCCGTAGTACTGGTGGAAACGTTGCAGACTAAGTGCCGTCAGCTTTTCCGTACAAATCAAAAAGAGAAGCTGACCTCTCAATAAGGAGGAAGTTTACTGCAAACCAAATTGGGCCTCGCCAATTTGAATTTCCACCAAACATGCCCGACCGCGAGTCTCCCGGCCAGTAGCCAACGCCAAACTCTTCTCCATTAACGTTTATCGAGAAAGGATGCTCGTGGTGATACAGGGACATCCTCCTAGGGTGAGCTTGTTGCTCGGCAATTGGATGATCCGCACGCACGACCGCACACCATACTCTGACAAAAACTCCTTCTCATCCAGCATTTTCTCGAGAATTCGCTTCAGTCGTTCCTTGGATGCTAAAGCCAGAAGCTTCCTGTCACCCTTGCCGCGCTCTGGAAACTCGATCAGCCAAGGATCAAGAATAATGGGCAAACCTTTGATATTGGCAATGTTCCTCTGCGAGATATCCGTCCTGTTCTCAATAAACCAGTCCATGCGCTTCTTGAACCCAGGGAAGCGCTTGATGACTTGCGGCTCAAGAACAAGTGTCGCATACAGCGGCATGAGGCCAACCATGGAGCGGACGGGCAGCTGCTGCGAGTGGCCATGACCCCATTGAATGGCATCGTAGTAGAACCCGTCATCCTCGTTCCACAGGGAAAGCTCCTCCTCGTTGGCCGCCGGGTAGGTCATGGCATCAGAGATGAAGAGGAAATGCTCGAAGAACTGCGCTGATCAGCAAACCATCAAAGCGGGACTAGAGCGCAGCTGACTTTGGAAGCTATATCTTCATAGGTCGGATTATGTTTGGCAAGCTCAAGGGCGATGCTCAACCTGAAAAGTCAGCTTGGAGGGTACGCCAACGGCCGAATTACGCACATGTTCAAGCAGAAGAAGGCCATCCAAGCTGTACCGTCGGCTTGCCGAAGAGTGCCGCCTAATCTCGTGGTGAGCTGGGCAGTCTTTACAGTTGCTGAGGACTAACCAGTTGGAAGAGGCTCCGATCGATTGAAAGGTCCGATGTTGTCCAGACCCAGGAAGCCCCCTTCAAATACGTTCTTGCCGTCTGCGTCCTTCCTATTAACCCACCTGAACAAAGTCAGCAACGACACCAGCGGCACGAAGAATAGAATTCACCAAGTAAAGTTTAGCAAGAGCTTTTGGAAGACTCTCTCCAAAAAGTCCAGGTCCTCGCGGCCAAACATCTTTCGCTCGATCTTAAACACCCGGAAGGTAGACCAAGCATGCACCGGCGGATTGACGTCGCTGAAGTTCCATTCGTATGCGGGAAGGGCGCCGTCCGGCTTCATGTACCATTCTCGAGTCATGAGATCCAGTTGTTTTTTGGCAAACGACGGGTCAACCATGGCGAGCGGAATGCAATGGAAAGCAGTGTCCCAGCTGGTCATATCAGCATGCGCTTGGTTTGATGCAATTAACAGCGTACGTGGCAAACCATGGGTACTCCCACTTGTCTGGCATGGAAAGAATGTCGTTGATATACATGTGTTTCCATTCCTTCGCGAGGTTCAGCTTTGACTAGACCGCACCATTGAACCACTGACCTTGTTGCGCACCCACTTTCGCTCTGGCGGGGGAGGCGGTTGACCAGAATCTCCTGCCATCCACTCTGCCTGAATGAATTGGTAGTACTGCTTCGTCCTTTCCGGTGTCAGTACGAACCGCGTGTCTCAGGGTGTACTCACCACAACATCCCAGACAGCGCCTGTCTCATGATATTGCGCAAGTCTTCGCTAATGCTGCCCTTCGCAATCCTGCCGTAGAACTCGTCCGCATCGATTCTCCGTTCCTCGATATTGTCATCGAACAATTCCTCGTCCAGGATACTGGGATCGTCGTCGGGGCTCAATGGAGTCATCTTGAGTCGCACGACGACACATCCACCTTTGCCGGGAACTTGTTTGAACGAATAATGGGCTGCAGCCTTGGTGCCGACTTGGTCGGGATTCACAAATTGCCGAGCACCACGAGCATTGACCGGGCGAGGGGGCGGAATGACAAGGTGCTCGAGATCAGCTTGCTGGGCATCATTGTCGCCATTGCTGTGCTCAGAGTCTCCGTTGGCCGCTCCAGCTTCGCCACTCTGCGCGTTCTCGTCTTCCTCTTCACCCTCCGCGACAGTGTGGTATGGCGGAAGTCTGAGCGATTTGGCGCGTGGAGATTTGGTCGGAAGTGCTCCGGAGGGCGGATTCTCTGGCTCTGGCTCCTTTGGACGATGCGAAGGGATCAAATGGTCGTGGAAAGCATCTTTGACGTAGGGTGTACGGTTCTTCCCGCTGTACAGGCGCTAGACTTATCAGCTGCAGTATGAAACTCTCCCCACGCTTGATTCACCTCAAAGTTAGTCTCGTTCTCCGTGAAAAGCAAGTCCGGCACAATGCTTGGCCCGTCAACCAGAACGACACCACCTTTAGCAGGTGCGGCCGGGGCGGGACTGGGCGTGCAGTACAGCCGGGTGTTGCCGAGGGTCTCGTGTGACGCAAGGATGACTCCATCCGCTTCCTGCCTGACCTGGGGGAGGTTGTCGGGCATGTCCTTGTGCCACGACCAAGTATTTCGGAAAAACAGCTGGGGGAGGATATGAAGATCGGCGGGGTCTGGACCTCGGTTGTACGCCGTGATTCGGATCGACATGGCGTCGGCGCTCTCTTCATCTTTGGCATACTAGACAGGGTGAGTGCTACGTCGCATCGAAGCGCGTTTCTACGCACCTCGACAAAGACATCCCAGTATCGGTCCTCGTCAAAGACATCCGTGTCCATCAATTCAAACTCGCTGACTTCACGACTCCTGTTTCGACTCTCCTCCTTCAGTTGCTCGTACGGGAACTCGGCCTGGGGATACTTGTAGAGGAACTTCATGTACGAATGGGTCGGAGTCGAGTCGAGATAATAGTACATCTCCTTGACATCCTCTCCGTGGTTCCCTGCGATCGATAAGCCATGGCGAGCAGCTGTGCGAGAAGCACACCTCACCCTGGGATCCATTTAGACCGTACAGCCGCTCCTTCAAGAGTGGATCTTTCCCGTTCCACAAGGCAAGAGTGAAACATAACCGTTGATGGTTGTCGCTGCCACGAATTAGAATGGAATAGGACGGATAAACTAAAGTCCGGAGCTACGCACGAGATACCGGCTATGCCGTCCTCACCCCATCGGTAGGCCCTCGAAGTGGCCATCTCGAACGGGAACGAGTTCCACGCATCTCCATTGGCTGAGTAGTCCTCTCGCACAGTCCCCTATGATCCTGTGAGTCATAAAACCCAGGTAAAGAGGCTTGACTTGCCCATTGTCGCTCGCTGACATACGGGCCCCATCGTTTCCAATGCACCTCGTACCTGTCGGATTGATCGAGTCTACGAGGATGAGCTGCTGGACCTCGCAGACGTTAACCAGCATACCTGTACTCTTCGACTGAGCGATATCTTGGGCCCAAATTCTGGATAAGACGCTCTCTGAGTGTCTGCGCGGCAGCTATCAGCATCGAGGATGACGCGGGCGACGTATCGAGTCGCACCTTGTTGTCTCCACCAAGAGTGCCGGGGGTGTCTGTCTCGCTGCCGGTCCCAGCATGAGCTGAACCGAGTCAGCTTTATTCAGCGTCGCATATGGGAGAGAGAGGATGGGGGCAAGGGAGAAGGGAGGAAGAAAGAAGGGCGAAAGGGGGAGAAAGTAAGGAAAGGAGCAGAAAAGGAGAAGCATGACACTTACGGGACGGCAGGTTCTCGGGCGCAGGCGGAGTTCCATCGTTCTGCAAGGCCGGTCGTTTCGGCAGGCTGCCATCAATGTCAGCATACACAAGTGTTCACCTCTTCCAGTCTGGGAGAACGACGCCATTCTAGCAAAAAGGTCTCCAAACCGTCGTTTAAGGGTCTCTGATCGTTTCTACGTCGTTGCGAGCGCCTTGCTCACATAACAGGATGTGGGACCGCTCTACTCACTTCTCCTTCTCCCGCTTTTCAGGCGCCGGCGGTCCAGGTCCCGGAATCGAGATCTTGAGCGGCTCGTTCGATGTAGGCTGGAGCGCGATGGGTGTCGCGCTGCCTGATCCGAGAGGCGATTCGGGACCGTTCTGCTCGCCTGCCAAAAGTCAGCTTCGGCACGCAATGAAACCGGCAGGCAGTGGCACTGCGCCGACACCAGCCCCAGCGCCCGCGTGTTCTTCCATCTTTGTCCCAATGAGAGTTTGTCAAGGGGGGACGCGGGGCCGCGGACAGTGAGACGAAGAGAGGGCACGAGGAGGTGGGAGACGAGGGTGAGAGATCAAACACGTACCGCTAGGGGTGGCTGAGCCCGTCGCGCCAAAGAGCTTTGACTGGAGCTGCTTGACTGACGACATGTCTAGCTTGGGATACGTGTAGCTCTAGCTCCGGGGCTCTGGCGCCGTGTAGCTCTAGCTTCGTATAGCTTTACGAAGACGAAGCGGATGGACAGCGAGAGCAGAGCGCGACCACGAGCAGGGGCAAGAGGGGAGCAGGAGCAGTAAGGAGCAAGAGGGGAGCACGAGCAAGCAGGGAGCACGAGCAAGCGGGGAGTAAGAGGGGAGGAGCCTGAGCAGGGGAGTAAGGGAGTAAGAGACAAGAAGAACCAGAAAGAGAAAGAGCAATAAGGTGACAGTTGACTGTTGAAGACTGGCGGAAAGAAGAAAGGAAACCGGCTCAGTCGCTCGTGGCCTACGATGGGTGTCGGGCAGACACAGCCCTGCCTTATGTCCTCTGGTACCTAGTGTCGCGGTGATCGACTGTAACGCCAGGTGTCCAGACAGAGATAGACAATCGACAGTCGACAGCAGCCAGGTATACGGTAGACAGGAGATCGACCGAACAGGCGACAGATCCAAGACCCCCCTACACGCTGGGTATTGGGCGACGTTACCACTCGACCGGCTGTAAAGGGTAAAACGCCCCTGACGTCTTTTTCACCCATTCACCCAAAAGTGGCAGCAGCTCTGATCCCGTCAAACCGTCCCCCTACACCCCCGGTACCACAGTACCACACGCTCGGTCCCATGCCAACGCAGGCGGGGGACGCAGGTGAACCCTGTGAGCTGGCTCATGCATGCAGATTGTTCTATGTATGCTGGTGGGATTGTGATGCTTCTACGAGGTGGAAAACGGCGTCAAGAACGCTGGCTTGAACACTGGCAGTACGTGTGCCTGAAGAACTGATCAGCGCCCTGAACCCCACCACGCAGATCCAGTCACCCACCTCGGTGTTGAACACGTTCTCGCTCAGCGGTATATGGTCGGAATCGTCAAAGAGCAGATACAGATATTCTGCTTCGTCAGCCGTGCATGCCCAATCGACGCCCGTCCATGCAAAGCGGATGCGGCACCGCATGGCCTGGTATCCACAGCATGCGATTCTAGGCCGAGGCGTATCCGAGGCATGCGGTTCCGTACCAACTCACTCAAGGTCTCTCCAAGCCAGAACGTCTCCATTCGGTCCAGTTTCTTGGCCGGCACCACCTGGACATCTTCGATCCCCGCATAGCCCCCCTCGTCGACGCGGCAGTGTTCCTGGAACGCTTGGAAGATTTGCCATCCCCACTCTCGGTACTTTGGGTCTCCTGTCGCCCGATACCCAAGGAAGAGAGACTCGACCGTCTCGGGACGGAGGATATTCCGAGCATCGATGAGCACGCCCCTGCGATGCGCGTGAGCTGATGCGTACTGATGCGTGAAAGGCACTAGGCGGACTCACTTTGAAGGCTTGATGTACCAATCCTTTAGATCCGCCATCGTTGGCTCGGTACTGAGGACGAACATGGCAATTTCAGGGGACAGGCCGCTGCCGGCGCCAGCGTCAGCTTCATGCCTCAGGTTGCGCTAGAAATGGATCTTCGTAGTGGATAGAGGCAGATTGAAACACAGACTACTCTGTCGAGAGTGTGTAGAGAGAGATCGATCACAGACTACTCTGTCGATACTCGATGAGGTGAAAAACAGACGACTCACGTCTTGGTGTCATGCGTCGCCATGCAGCTTTCCACGAGCCCTTGACCAATGATGAGATCGTCCTGGTCCTGCTGGTCCAGGTCGTTCCAATCGACGACCCGACGCCCGCCCTCCGTCACACCCAGGAGGAACGAGCCCCCCAGAAAGCAGACCAGGTGATCTTGCTTCGGTACGATCTGCCACGTCCTAACACGAGTCAACGCCAGTACAAGACCACCCCGAATGTCCGAATGTCCGAATGCCCGAAGAAGCCGAATGCCCAAATGTCTCAATATCCATGGTTGCTGTCCGCTGTCAAACTCACTGGTCGCCTGATTTCGGGTGCTTTGCAGGGTGCAGTTCTTGCGTGTAGATCAGGCCAGACTTCTTCGTCTTGCCAAGAAGGTGTTTCTTGATTCCCCCCATGGCTTCGTCGTACATCTGCGCTGTTAGCTAGATACACAGCTGCAGAGTGGGTTTACATCTCGGTAGACGGTCTCCTGTCGGTCCTGATTGACGTCAGCCGGTAAGCGAGAGAGGAGAGGGAGTTTGAGCTGACGGTCTGTAGCCACTGCCTGAGTCATGTCAGCAAGGCACTGGGAACGTGACTTAAAGACTTGAGACTCACTTGAGCAGATACTCGTAGTATGAATCGCCCCTTGACCCCAGTCGGATCTCGGACATGACAAACTGGCCATTCTGCGGTCTGTCGTCCCATGTCAGTTTATAGCCCGCTGCGATAACATGGGCATACGAGAGGAAGATCGGGGCAATACCATCATGTATGGCCTGACTGCGAACCAGCTCCGTGACCTACGAGCACTCATCAGCTTCCTGTCAAAGTCGCTCTAACCAAACACCAAATGGTGAAACCGCTGATAACTCGGATCCCACGCACCCGTTCAGCTTTCCGCCAATAGGTGGAATCTCCAGTCAGGTGACTGAGGTACTTCATCTCCAATTGAAGACTCGCCGCCTCGGCCAGACTGGCGATACCCCGATTCCCTCGGTCAGGGATACCCTTCCGCTGGGCGAGGTTGATATTTGACAGCGGGATGCCTGAAGGGGTATCAAACGCAGCGACCAGTCGGTCGGCGAGATCGATCGCTAGGTCGAGGTAGAGTGGAGCGTCGGCGGAGATGGCTGCTGAAGGATGGGTGGAGGTCAGGTAGTGCGCGGACAGGAGACCGCCGAGGAGTCGGATGGTGGTCTGTTCAAAGTGTCAGCGCATTCCGATTCAAATGGCAGTGGCTACATCCACAGTGTTGGAGGACATATCCAAGACGAGCCAAAGAACCCCAGAGGTGTGTGCAGATGTAGACATGTAGGCGAACTCACTTCGAAGGTATTGAACTCTGCGTCCTTGTCAAACGAGAGGACCTCGCGACACCATTTTGCCGCTCGGTGGTATTCCTCCTCAAAGCCCATTATGAGCAACGAGTCGATGGAGTCGACGATGGTGTACCCGACACCGCCCGCAGCAGTGAGGTTCGAGCCGCCTTTACTCAATGGGTGATACTGCCTCGTCAGCTCCACTCGTCCCTTGGCTACGGCCTCTGCTTGTAGACGGTTGATAGTGCCGCTGGCCACAGGATATTGATGTAGAATGATGAATGTCTGTTGTTCGACGCAGATGCAGATGCTTAGCTGTGACGCACCTCATCATCCCCCCAAGCATGTTCCTCATATGCTCTCCAACTCCATTCAAACGCCTCCCGCACTGCTGCTCGTCTTTTCACGTCCGCCTCTAGCTTCGGCGCCCCAGTGCCGACAAACACGTCCGTCTCCTTGACGCTCCCCCACGGCGTACGTGTTATGCGGGTCTGTCTCGCCCAAGAGGTGGGACGAGCAGTGAGAGAGGTGAATAGGGCTGGGGCGAATTTCACGCTGAACCAAACGACCGCGGCGAGGCCAACGACAAGGAGGCCGTTGCGCAGTTGTTTTGTACGCTCAAGCGTTTGCAGTTTCCTCTGGAGCTATCGAAGGGAGTATCAGCCGCTTCCTCTCCTGGCGTGCTGGTAATGTGGATACAAGAGTGAAGTAAGCCGAGTGAGTGGGTCTAAATCACAGGACTGTTGAGCCCTGCCACGCACACAGAGCGACGGGGTATGCGAGGCAGACCGAGCGACGGGGTGTGCAGGTGATGGAGGTGGACAGCTCACCTCTTGCTTATTTGGCGATTTGGGCCCCGTGGATTGAGATCCACTCTTCCCAGACCCTTTCGACTGCCGCTTGCGTGTCTCCGTCATGCTGCTACTCTGTCAAGGCAGCCGACAAGCAATGCCAGGCGGCTAGACTGACGCCGCCAATACCAGCCAAGAGGTCAGCAACTGCGGCGGCGGCGATCGCCGCTCGGGGTCCGACCGACAAAGCAACCTCAGCTGGTGGACATGGGACTGGAAGCTCTGATTGTACAGCTCGAGGGCAATTTGGTGCAGCCCCATGCCCGCTCCTCGGATGTCGTCCCAGCTAGACAGCACGTCGGCCATCGTGAGTACGCCACTGGTCCCGCCAACCTTGCAATCACTGCACTGTCCTTCTGCCATCATTTCACCGTCTACCCACAAGAAAGTGACACTGCTGTACTGGATTGATATTGGAGACACGGAATTATCAGATTCCCCCTCCTGCGACTGGCGCTGCCGTCGATAAGCAGGATATGAGATGGAGCCGGCAACTAGAACCGCGCTGACGCTCCTCAGCTAGGGGAATACATGCTGAAAGGATGGACGTTGACCGCCCTCCACTGCGACGTGTGCCGCATCACGCCGCTCATGCGTGAACCGGCTGCTGTCGCGCAGCGCGATGGGCGGGCCGCTATCCAATTTTGCGCACTGTGCGATGGCTCGCCGCTTCCCGCTCCGCCCTCTACGTCTGCCTCGGCTTCCGCTCCCGCTTCTGCCCTCCACTCTTCACGTCCATTCCCCCCAGCCGAAGCAGGCACCGCCCACCACCCTCACCACCACCATCTCGAGGGAGAGAACCACCACAGCCACAGTGACAACCACGGTGCGAGCGCCGGTCCTGGCAGGCTTGTCGGTGGTGAAGCTGGGGAAACTATACACGCCAGCTCCAGCACTGAAGCGCAAGACCCAGCTGCGCGAATCTCGTCCCTGCTGCTCCGAGGCTATTCCCTGCTCGGCACCAACTGCCCCACGCCTACTTGTCGAGGCATCCCGCTCGTCGGGTACCCGCGTAAGCCGGACTCGTCAAAGGACGGGAGGCGGATGTGCGTCAACTGCGGGGGCCGGTGGGTCGAGGAGGGGAATCTGGGCAGACTCAAGCTCGTGCATCCCCCTCGCACGACGGACCTACCGGATACGCATAGTCACGATAGTAATACCTCCAACATCGGCGTGAAGAATAACCCAGCAGCCGAGTCTCGCGAATCTGGCGATTTGCTCAAGCAGAGTCCGCGAGAGAAGAGGCGCAGAGAGCTGTACGGTCTCGACGTAGATACACCGCTACCTCTATCCACCAACGACAAGCACGACCGAAAGGGAAAGAGCAAGGCCCGCGTTCACGACGACCCAGACCTCGACCTCGACCTCGGCCTCGACGTGGATATCGACATGGACGAAAGTGACGGTCGTGGGCCAGTCCCACCACCAAAGGAAGCAGCACAAAGAGGCAGCCAGGCCGTGAGTTTTCTTTCAATGCGACCCAGGTACCGTGCGTGGAGCTCACCCGCTGTAGGTCCCGCCCCCCGCTCTCAGTAGCGCGTTACTCGCCGCTCAGTCGTCTCTCTGCTTCACGCTGTCGCGCCTTGCCAGCTCCCTCGAGCAACATCACAGTTCTGACGAGGCGCGGTATTTCGTTGATGTCAAGTTGCATACCGAGGCCATGCGGGATGTCCTCGACGTCCTCGAGAGGATGAAGCGGGTGGTTCGACATATAAGCATGTGGTGGGCCCATGTACAAGAAGCGGGTAGTTTGAAGGGAGCCGTCGGCCCAGAATGGGTGCCGAGGAGGCAGGTACCTGAGAATGCCAGGACAGACCCCTTGGCTTGCGATAGACAGTTCGCCAGGGCCTGCTCTGGACGGCTCGTCACATAACGCGCCTCCACCCAACATGCAATGCATCACCTCTAATTATTGTATATGACGGAGACTGTTTGTTGCCAATCGCGGCAGCTGCGCTTGAAGTCTAGCACTCAGACGACGCGTTCATGTCTAGTAGCTCGCATCGCTAGGAGCGTACATGGCTTCGATGACGTACAGCGCTGCAAAGATCAGGAACGCGGCCGCGCCAATGAAGGTGACTGCGAAGAATCAGCTCTGTCCCTGCTCAGTTTGTATAGGCGGATGCTACGCGAAACAAGTCCCTCTAGTCCGGTATGGTCTTGCTCCGAATGTGCAGGAATGCAGGAATGTACATGTGTGGACAGAGACGCAAACTTACTGTGTTTGACCGAGATCTTTGTTGACAAATACCGTCCGCCCAAGACTGCGCCACAAGTGCACACTCCGTGCCCGAGGATGGTCCCAAACGCAATGACGGGCACACTCTGCTCGGATCAGCGGCTGTCAAGGGGTCGTTGTTTTCGAATCTTTGTGATAAACATCTTGTTATCAAAGATTCCGTTAGACTCGTTGCCGAGCTTCCGACGAGCTAGCCAGCCGGGCTGCCGACTCCACAGAGCAGGGCAGAGCAAGCAGACAAGCAGAGAACGAGAGAAGCAGAGAAGCAGGGAAGCAGGGAAGCAGAGGACGCAGCGAACGCAGAGCAGTGAACGCAGAGAATACAGAAAACGGCCCGCTCACATGTGCAGCGCCCATTGCGATGGTGGTGATCTGGCTGCGATCTCCCCACTCCCCCAGAAATGTGAGAACAAACGCCTGCGCAAAGACGGGATTCGTCATCATCTGCAACGACGAGCGCACTCGTTCTCTGGCCAGGCGGGTCCAGTGTTTCTTGTCCTTGACCATTGGTCCTACGCCGCCCATACCGTGCGTCAGAGGGAAATTGATGCTGGGTCCACTGCGGCCCGGGCGAGGCGACGAGGACCGACCGAAATTCGAGCTGGACGAGATGGACTCTCGTGGGTTCCGTGGAGATCCAGGAGGGCCATCGTCGTTGGCCTTGCCCTCCTCGAGCGCTTCGAGAGGGATGACCGTGCCGCGGGGGTTTTGCGCGTCGTGTCGCGACGAATCCTCTTCCAGCTCCTCCTCCACCTCGCGCATCTCTTCTTGGATGTGCGAGTTGCCGGCGCTCATCATTATTCCCTCCTGGACCATCTTGACACCAAACCCAAGGAACAGGATAGCAGCGGCCCACAGCGTCCACACCTAGGTAGGTGTCAGCGGGCTCGACGCCAAGACTTCGGGCGCAGTAACTCAAACATAACACATGGAGTCCAGGTAGAGAGAACACAAAGCTGCGGCAGTGAAGGTACAATGGGCGGATGGGTTGGATGAGGGGGCTGGTAGAACGTCGACGCACTTTCGGGATGATACCAAGGATGACCTTGCCCAGAGCCGCCGATAATATCGACATGATCACCAGGGACGCAAACGCCCCGCCAAACACCGTTAACCGAGCATGCCGTGTAGCCATGATAGCAGCAATCAGGAATGTCTTGTCCCCTGCGCGCTTCAGTTGAGTTTCCTCACACGACACCACATCCAACCGAGTGACCTACCTATCTCAGAAACAACAATCATGATGAACGCTTTGAACAGCGCATCTACAGCGTATCAGCAGGCGTATCCTCGTCCTCCTTGCCCCACCGTCCCCGGCGTGCAGCAAGCTCACCAATGTTCGAGTCATTATCCCGTGTCTCCGCCATGATGTGCCAGAAGACTCGCCTCTGTCTATCACGGACAGACTGCGACTGCACAAGTTTGTAGTGGAGCACCGACACAATTAATTGTAGGGAATCAAGTGTACTGCGTGCGGTGAAAGATAGGCGCGTGTAGATAGGCGTGCATTCTGCCTCCAACCAGGCGCGCGAGAGACAGGTACGCGCCCAGACAGATCCGGGTCATTGGCTTCCCACTACTCTTGATATCCTCTGCGTGTGGTGGTCATGTCCAGGCAAGGTCAGCTTACAAGTTACCCCCGTGGTCCCTCGGAGCTGACAGAAGCCACTCTAGATAAAGCCACAACAGAGCGCAATGCTCGCACACTACGAGAGCTGGTCAAGCAGCCGGACAACAAATCATGCGCCGACTGCCGGAAGAATGGCGAGTCGTCTGCTACTCCCTGCCCTCCGCCATATCATCGCACCCTCCCCGTTGGGATTTCGACCTGGTGCTGATATTCCGTAGACGCCAGATGGGCTTCGTGGAATCTGTGAGCTTGGCGGACGGAGCTCGAGTCCAAGAGCTCACACAAGTAGGGGAGTTTACCTCTGTATCCGGTGTTCCGGGATCCATCGGTCTATGGGCACACATATCAGCCGCGTAAAAAGCATCGATCTGGATATATGGACGCCCGAGCAGATGGAGGTGAAGCCATTCGGACCCATCTTTCCACTTGCAGGCTTCGTTGACCTGAAATCGGACTTGGCGTTAGGCTCGAGCTGATCATGGGCAGAACATTCAAAAATGGGGCAACCGTCGTGCGAATCTGTATTGGGAGAGGCACCTCAAAGCTGGACATACCCCGCCCGATCAGTAGGCCGCTATCCGTTCTCCGCGAGGCGAGATCTGATGGGTGGTTTAGTAAGATCGAGTCGTTCATTCGGTCCAAGTACGAGTCGAGACGATGGGCGATGAGTGGACCGCCGCCTGCAGATCCCAGTGTGCTGGATCACGGAGAGGCGCAAAGTGTGAGCTCCACCCAGCGTCCCAACGACAAAGCTCACAACTATATGCTATCATCGTGTAGTCCGCCGGTGCGCCCACACAGCCAACTCCTACCAGCACTCAACCACCTCCCGCTGCACCTGCCGGACGACCACACGCCCACCCCCTTCTTTCACGTAATGTACCGACCAAAGCTGCTGCACCTGCGCCTGCGCCCGTGGTAGACCTGATCGGAGGGGACGATCCCGCGCCGACACCAGCCCCGGCTCCCGCTCCTGCTCCGACTGCAGCGCCATCTCAACCTTCCCTGGCCGCACCGGTACAAGTCGCCACTGCTGCCACCGCGCCGGCCCCGACCGCCGCCCCTTCATCGAGCATCTTCGACCTTGATTTCCGCGCACCCGCGGCACCCGTCACAGCCTCAAAGCCGCAAAGCGCCAAAGCCGACATCATGTCCCTCTTCTCCACGCCTTCTCCTTCGGCGTCTGCCCCGCCGTCGCAGACCTTCTTTGGGGCTACCAACTCGCTCATGCCTGTCGACGCTGGTCTCGGTTCCTGGGGAGGAGGAATCACAAGCTCCGCTCCGCCGGTGCAGCAGCATGTGACACAGGCGCCCATTAGTGCGGGCGCGTGGTCGGGGATGCAGCAGCAGGCAGCGCAGGCGCCCCAGAGCGCCGGCGGATGGTCCGGGATGCAGATGGACCAAGGGGGCTGGGGCGCGCCGCAGCAGGCAACAGCGTCGGCGCCGACCAGCTCCAACCCGTGGGGCGCGGCGGATCCGTGGGCGGCGACTGGTAACGGAAATGCGAGTGGCAATTTGCAGGGCGGGTTCGCGCAGGTCTCGCCGGCAGTAGACAAAAAGGAGCGGGACCCGTTTGCGAATATCTGGCAGTGAGGGCCGTGGGAGCGGAGCCAGGAATTCGGCATTGTATGCAATTCGATACAAGGTATCCAATGGCATCGCACTAGTACATGCATTGTATAGTCTCTTGGATGACGGGCTGCCGGGCTGCCACGAGCCACCGGGCCATCTGAGCTATTCTACCGTACAACAAGTATCGCAAGAACAGGCAACGTCCCAGGGCCTCTGCTGATGCTGCTACGGCAGCTCGAAAGTGGGATCTTCATCGTCGACATAGTACCTGCCGCGCTCGTGTCAGCTCGCTTCGACTGACGCAATGAATGCGCTGTTCTCGTGCTGTTCGCGTGCTGGCGCGTTCTTGTGCTTTCGCGATCGGCAGAAATGAGGATGAGAGGTGCAAGGAAGCAAGGAAGCACGGTCGACTCACATCCGGCCATTCTTCCATGCAATTTTGTTCCCCCACGCATCCTTCTCCTTGACCTTGAAGTCTGCGGGATTCGTAGTCGGCACTTCTCCGTCCGCGAGATCTTCGGGCCGCAGCTTGTCCGCCCAGGCGGGGATCCACGCGTTGCGCAGCTCGTCCCACTCGACATCGCGGGCGTACTGGCCGCTCGAGTCGGCGCCCGCCAGCGCCTCTTGGGCGAGCACCAGCTCCAGCGCCGAGCGCGTCATGAGGTGGCCTTTGTATTCCCACACACTGGCCTCGGACGCCGACGATCCCGACGCCGAGTGCGACGGCGACGGCGGCGTCGTGGTCGCTGATGCTGATGCTGATGCTGATGCAGCGGCGGTCCCAGCTGTGGGGGTCGCAGGCGACGGAGTCGAGTAGTACGGGGACGGAGCAGCTTTGACGCCGGTGCCGAAACGCGACTCGAGCGACGGCGCGTCCAGAGCCTCGTACCCCCCGTTAGAGCCGCTCGCACTGCCGTCCCCACTGCTGCTGTAGAGCGGAGAGAGCG
This sequence comes from Naematelia aurantialba, assembly GCA_021527695.1. Classification (NCBI taxonomy): domain Eukaryota; kingdom Fungi; phylum Basidiomycota; class Tremellomycetes; order Tremellales; family Naemateliaceae; genus Naematelia; species Naematelia aurantialba. The sequence continues at coordinate 1,535,343 of JAKFAO010000006.1, forward strand.
GGGGTTCGGCAGGGGAGAAGAGAGGCGAAGGGATGGGCGATGAAGTGTCGCTGCTGGCGTAGATGGGAGAGGCAGTCACAGGGCTCGGACTGGGCTCGGTCTCAGTTGATGCTTGTCGCGTGCTCGAAGCTGGTGTGCTCCATCGCGACGAAGCCACGCGCACTTGAAGCTTCGACCCAGAAATGCAGAAAGCAGAAAGAAATGCAGAACAGGACAAGATGTATGGCGAGCGGCAGAGACGGAGAAGAAACACGAGGCACGCGTTAGCAACGACAGACTCTCCGTCGCCCAGTGGGAGGACTGATGAGGCGACTGCCAAGGGCTCACCTGTTTGACCAGCACCCCGATCGCCCTGTACGCTTCTCTGGCGACTTCATCGTCCAGCTCCTCCCGCGGTAATGCCGACGCAATAGCAATGATCGATTCGGCCGCTCTCCTGAACCTGAATTTGCCACTGATCAGCTCCGTCTCCGTTCGACAACACGCCGTCCGTCGTCCGAGCATCCTACCCCGCCCCTGCGTTCCACGAACGTTGCTTTTTGAAATGAAAAAAATCGACAGGCGCGGATGATTCTATGGAAGAAGCGGGAACTCACGTCACGAGATTATTCTGCTCAGCCACAGCTTTATCGAGCACCTCGCGAACCTCGCCTCCCAAGCCGGCATCAATCACCTCCGCCTGCCAGATCACCGCTTCGATGATGGTGACGTCCAAGAGGTAGTCGGGTCCTTCAGCAAGGACCTGTAGCAGCGTGGACAGCGCCGACAGGGAAGCCGAGTTGGGTGCGAATGGGATTTCCGAGAGGGTCGAGGACACTCGGAGGTATATCTCCGCCAGTGTTTCTGTGGTCACTTTCAGCGCATTTCATGTCGGTGGATCGAGAGACTGACGGAGAGTGGGCAGCTCCCGCCCTTCTGCATAGTTACGCAGATCCAGGAGCTCGTCACGCTGCGCCTCGAGTAGGTTGACGATACGGACCATCAGGCTCGCGCCGCGGCCACCTCCGCCCTCTGCTAAGAGCGTCTCGGCAAGATCTGAGGCGTCAGCGCGTCGCCGCCGACCTGGGTCCTGGCGACTTGAGTATTGGTGTTTCTGCGATTTGTGGATTTGCATTGAACGCAAGACGAAACGGCAGCAAGAGGCGGAGATACAGGAGCCGATGAGAGAGGAACAAGGTCATTGTAGAGGGGAGAGGACGGAGACCCACTGAGAGCTTCCGTGCAGGCATTCACGGCCTTCCCCCACGCTTGTCCCGAATCACTCGACTCCTCTTCAGACAACACCACTGTCCCCCTAGCCCTGCCCTTGCCCTTACCCGTCCCCTTGCCCTTCCCATACCCTTCGATATCGGACGTAGAAATCGGCGCCAGGGCAGACCACTTGCCGTCCCCTGAACCAGCTTTAACCAGTCTCCTGCTACTGCGTTTCCGCAAGACGCCCCGCCGCGAGCCGCCGCCCGTGTCTGTGTCCGTGTCCGTGTCAGCGCCCAACCCCAGATCCCGCATCGCGTCGGCCAGTCTGTGCAGCGCATCGTCGTTGTTTCTCTCCCCTTCAGCTTCTTCCGCGCGTTGTTGTCGACGGAAAGCGTGAGAGGGCGCCGACTGTGCTTGACCAGGGACGGTCGGCTTGAACAGTTGTTTGAGAAAGTTGGGCATGGTCACAACTGCAGCAGCACCTTGTCGTGTTTGTCAACTATCAGTACCAAGTGTCAAGTAACAAGGATCAAGTATCACCAAGAAGCCTGACAACACTGCCCCGAGGTGCAGAGCAAACTCACAGTGCAGTGTCTACTGACGACGCACGAAATCAGGGAGAAAGCCATCAAAGGATCGTCTGGTCAGAGGGGAATCATTGATCAAAGGGCGCGTCAGTGGCAGCATGCAGTGTAAGGTGCATCGCCCCTTCGAGAAAGGACTGACAAGATGACAATATACATGCTCGACTTGTCGATACCCATCTCGTCGCTGAATGCAATGTTTGCTATGCGGTATCATGCAACTTCCGCCGCCCTCAATGCCTCTCCAAGCAACACATACTCTGCCAGACAAGCCGGATTCCGCAGAGTCGCCGGATTGATGGAAGATGCTGGTGCTCCATTTATGATCTTGCGTATTGGAATTTCGACACGCTTGCCAGTCAAAGTGACGGGGACATCACTGACATGAAGAATCTACCACGCAATGTATCAATGGGGCCGTCAAGGGGGATGACAATCGGCCGAGTAGTCACCTTCGCTGGAACATGCCGTGCACTCCGAGCCTTCCGTATCGCAGTCTTGATGCACTTGGTCACCTCATCATCTAGCTTCTGATCGCCTTTCATCTGTAACCATCAATACACTTCTTGAAAAAACAGAAAAGAAAAAACTCGTACGGACCTTGACGAAAAGCACGACCTTCTCATCGCTGCCGCCGTCAACCATCAAGCCCACCACAAGGGTCTCCTCGACTCCCATTGCCGTGAACTCGGGGCTCTCCAGCACAGAATAAATGTCCGTCGGTCCGAAACGTATACCGCCGGGGTTGAGTACACCGTCTGATCGACCGAGCATGAGCAATCCGCCTCCATTGCCTGATCTCGAAGAGGTAATTTGGACGTAATCTCCGTGATCTAACAACAACTGTCAGCCATGAATCTTGTCTAAGGGCGTCGTCCACGTACACCATGTACCTCTGTCGTCTTTGAAATACGATTCTTGAAAGCGTTGTTCGGCAGCTGCAACTTCTGCATCGGGAAAACCGCTATTTGGGAGTGGCCAAAAGCCTAGAGGTTCAATGGGGAATGATTGATGACAGATTAGCTCGCCCGGTAGACCAGGCTCATTCGCCTTGACATCTAGCGCGCTGGGAAGAGTCAGCTCTTGTAGCGCCAGGAGGCGGCACAACACTTACAATCCTAGCATTCTCGCTTGAATCTCGCCTCGATAAACGGGTAAAGCCGTGCATCGTCCTGCAAACACCGAGCATATATCCGTGCCGCCCGTCACGCTACCTAGCAAGACGTCTCGTTTGACATGCTGATAAATGAAGTCGAACAGCTGGGGAGGGAGAGGTGACCCTGTCGACAGGATCTGACGCAAGCTCTTTAGGGAATGGTGCTTGCTGACTTCGAGATAATGCTTGGATATCTGTTCGATCCACTTTGCACTTGTGCCGAAGATGGTAATACCGAAGTCGTCGACCATGCGCCACAGAAGAGATGGATCTTTGAGGGGAGAGCCTTCGTACAGCACGATCGTTGCGCCGGTGGCAAGACCAGAGACAAGATACTGGAACATCATCCAACCGCTAGTGATTCGTCAGCCTCATTAAGATCACCTGAGAAGTCGAAGCAACTCACGGAGTGGTGTAGTAAAAGTACACATCCTCTCGTGACATATCTCCGGCAAGCATATGTTCGCGTAGCGAGTCGAGCAACATACCGCCTTGGCGATGAACGATGGCTTTCGGCTTCCCTGAGGGTTATCAGTGGCACGCGGAAATGACTCGGTCACAGAGTTAGGGCCAAATAAGAGCAACTGGCAGATAGGGCCATTGACAGTCTATGCAAACTTGCCTGTTGTGCCACTTGAGAATAGAATCCAAATAGGTTCATTGAAGCCTAGTCTGGTAAACTCCACTCCGTGTCCGTCGGTGACAAGGAAATCAGCCCATGGAATTGTGTTGCTAATGGCAGGATCTGCGCGGATCTGAGCAATGTGTTCAGGAAGATGGGGAATGATGATTGTCCGTTCTGGAGGTTGCGAGAGGGATGTCAGAAGTTTGGAGAGGAGGGGAAGAAGTGGGCGTGCTGTCCCGGCGTAAACGACAGCGTTCGTGACAAAGAGTAACTTTGGTCTGATCTACGTATGCGTCATCAGCCGAGAGCTCGCTATTCTGAACACTGCGGGATGATTTGGACCCATATGGTATAGATTGGCACCCTCCGCTACTCACCTGCTCGAGCCGCTCAACGACGCCATCTACGCCGAAATCCGCCGCCGCTGAAGAGAAGACGCCTCCTAGACTCGACGTCGCCAGAAGCACCACCACTGCTTCGAGACAGTTCCCACCCCAGAACGCCACCCTGTCGCCCTTGACCACCCCCACCTTCTTCATTCCCCTCTGTACCGCTCCTACCAGCTCATACAGTTCTTTCTGCGAGACACGGAGGGTCGGCGCGTCGTATCCCGGACAAGACTCGGATGTCTGAATGATAGCAATCTCATCGGGGTGGCCCAGGTGATGCCGCAGTTGGTTTTCAGCCCAGTTTAGCGATGCGCCCTCGAACCATCTGGGATTATCGGCGGGCGTCGCATGTTCGTCCACGTATGGCCCCCTGCCCTTGTCGCCTACGACGCCGTGCCAGTCCCATACTTCGCTCCAGAAGTCTCCGCGATGTGACGTCGACCATTGCCAGAGGTCTTCGTAGGTCCGCAGGTCGAGTTGGTATGTCGCATTGATGTGTCTTCTAAACCGGTCCGTCTGCGAGGCTGCAGGATCCGGCGGCGCCCACAATAACTCGGAGTCAGCATGAAGGGTGGTCATTCTACCTGGACACGACCGGTGCCTCGTACTCCCATATTCAAACTGAGAATGGATGTGGACAGCAGGACAATGCAAGCAAGGAAGCGAGGAAGAAGAGAAAGGAGGAAGCTGTCGCTTGCATTGATACCCGGCGGTGTAATGGGATTTGGTTCCGCAGTGGGGGGCTCGGTGGGGGAGAAAGAGGGGGAGAAGGGAGATGGGGAAGGCGGCGGCCATGGTGAGGGATGCAGCATCCCCTCATCCTCCTCTATCAACACTGCGCACGATATGCTAGACCCGACGCAGTTCACCATAGTGATCGCCAGTCCCGAGCAGGAGGAGCAGCATGCTCGGGGCCAGTTTGTACCATGGGCAAGAGGGCGGTCATGGGAGGTCAGCTGTTTCGTTCCTCTGACTCCTCTGGCTGGTGCTTACTTGAGCAGGACTTCTTCGCCATTCATCAGCAAGAACGTACAGAGGGCACGTGGTCGAAAGACAACGGCCTGCTGACTTGGTAGATCTTCCCCCATCCCCGGCTGTTAGAGTGGCACTGACGACGCAGGGTGCTGGTGCGGTGGGATGCGCTGGACGGGGAGATATATGCAGGCTGTGAAACGTGAGTACATGGCATCGGCACCGTCTGTTGCTGACACGTTGTCTAGGTACAGGCGAACAGCTCTGGTGAAGCGCAAGGGGAGCCAGCATGTCGAGTCCGCCACGACGTATGGCATAGCGTCGGTGATTACCCCGGTAAAACATCTCCGTGAGTCTAAACGACTCTCCCACACACTCGAGTCCTCTAGTCGCGCAAAGACTATGAAGATCATGAAGATCATGAAGCTCCGTAATACTTTGGCGTACTGACGTCGAATCACCAGGACAAGGATACGCCACCCATCTCCTCAAACTGCTGCACTACACGATTGGCAATCCGTCCTTTCTCCCTCCCTTTCCCTCGTCCTGGGGAAAGGAGCCTCCCATTTCACGCGGGATGCAACCACATGTCCCGAGGGCGATATCGTCCATCCTGTGGTCAGACGTAGGCTCCACGTTTTACGAAAAATGCACCATCGGCGAGTCCAGACCCGGCTGGAGCGTGCGTGACGACCGGTGCTCTGAGCTCGTGTGGAGACTGTTACCTCCGGAAGCTCAGGCCTCCAGCTCAGCGCATATCAAGGAGCTGTACGACGCCTCCGGCGTTGCCGGTGCTATGTCTGCCTCTCTGGAGCAGGCGTTACGGGATACCGACGCCAATCAACGTAGTATATGGACGACGGACCCCAATTCGCCAGGGGTGGTGGAGTTTGTAGCTGCCAAGGGGAGGTACGGAGCCCAGCCCGAAGAACGGGACATGGCAAAACCTGAAGTGGTGGGCCTGAAATACCGCGGGCCGAATGCAGAAGACGACACGACGATCCTCTTTACGAATTACAACAGCACTCTGGGTCCGCGCCTACTCGTCACCTCGACGGTTGGATTGGAAACCCATCCAGAACGGCTGCCAGCGCTACTTGTCGCGTTGGACAAATGTGGCGCGGCGGCGAAACGCACGGAAGGTTGGATCTGGGGCTTGGACAAGGGATCTGAGCTTGTCAAAGCTTGGCAGAGTATTGCAGGCCGCGAAGCGCATTGTGGTCGACGCGACGAGAAGGATGGACATCTTCTCGGCGTTGCATGGTACGGTGAGGAAGGAGACGTCGACATGCTTGACACGACTATGTGGAGCTGGTGTTGATTGCCTGCATTGCATTGCATTGTGTTATTTCTCCTCCTTCAATGGGGTGCATGCATGAGATGGATACTTTTGATATGGATATTGAGATAGATGGAGACGGGAGATACTACGACTACAACGCGTCGGATCAAGCTATGCTTGTACACGCCTTCCGTACTCGTAGAGCCACTCGATAGCGGCGGTGTTCGCGGCCAGCTCTGCCTCGGCTTGCTGTTGCTGGATGTACGCGTCGAACATGTCGCAGGCAGCGCGTTCCTCGGCGGTCATGATCGGCTTGGGCGACGATGTGCCCTCCTGGTTGATCTGAGCGCCGGGACCGGGAGGGTTGGGGTTGCTGTCCGCGGAAGAGGAGGACGAAGAAGGACGAAGAAGGGGCCAACTGTTGGCGGCGACGGGGAAGGGGACGGGGACGGTGACGGGGATGGCGGCTTGGGCGGACCAAGGTGGTGGTTGGTGGGGGAGGAAGGGCGCGGCCTGGGGGTTGGGCGCTTGCAGCGGCGGGGTGTCGAGTGGGGCCGAGACGGTTGGTGAAGTGCCGTCGGACGCGCGAGATCCCGTCGAGCCATTGCCGCGCGCTTCCTGTCGTTGCTTGTCCCCTGACACTTCGGCCTCTGTCGTCCGTCGTTGTCGCTTGGCCCCTCCTCTTGCCTGCTCTCCGCTGTTGCTGTTGCTGTTCCTGTTGCTGTCGCTGCCGCTCCAAGTCTGAGTCTCCATTTCCATCTGAGCCACCACCTCCATCTCTACATGCACCCCCTCGCCCGCCACCATCTCCTTCCTAGCCTTTCCCGCCCTGTTCCTCACCCGCCCCAGCTCCTGCATCACCGTTTCCTCCTGCTCTCCCTCCTCGTCGCCTTCGTCGCCTTCCGCCTCCTCGTCCCGCTCGGCCCTCTTCCTCTTCTTCCCGGGGGCACAGAGGTCTTCCCACGACTTACCAGGGAGCAAGCAGCCATCCTTGATCTTCTTCTCGATCTCCAGCTGCTGCTTCGCGCGCGAGGTCGCCCAGACCACCCCTGGGAAACGCACCCTGTGTGCGGCGTGATAGGCAGCACCAAAGGCAGCCCATCTCGCCCGCACGTCCGGGAGCGTTGCCCATTCGAAGGCGGCCAGCGCCGATCCCTCCTTCACGGGGATCGACAGCTGGCGCAGTCGAGCGGTCTTGAAGAAGAGAAACGCTGTAGCGATTACATCAGCTCCACTCGCATTTATAAGAAAAGAAGGGAGGCGATGTGACTGAGGTGGCGACTTTCCCGTCGGGAAATGGAAATGAAAGAACAAGGAAAGAGGAAGAGAAGGAGACTTACCCGAGCGGGGACGCTTCTCCCTCTTCGCCAGTTCGTAGGCGGCCGCGTCCACCTCGAGCTGCTTTGACACCCGGTCTTGCAGCTCATCACTGCCCAGTTCCAGCGGCGGGCACTCGAGAGCCTTGTCAAAGTGTGCCAGAGGCACATGCGACAAGGCTTTCTTTCCCTCTAGCCGGAACTGTGCGTGAGGCGCACCCTACGAACACTGTCAGCACATTTTCTAGTCTCTTACCTTGGAGCGAATTTCTTCAAGTATCTGAGGGCATGTAGTCTAGTCTTCTTCAGGGGGATTGTGGGATGAGGTCGACATACCTGGACCGTGACGATCTCCACCTTCATCCCCCTCACGACGCGAGTCTTCCCTCCCCCACTGCCGCCCGCCACTGCCGTCACCGCCGCCCCCTCCGCCGCCGCCCATGCCATCGTCTCTGCAGACGACGAGGGCCAGGCAGATGACGACGAGGCCGAAGAAGACTCGTCGCCAGCGGCCGCAGGTCCCATGCTGGCTATCCAGGGGGGCGGCAATACCAACCCCCCGTCTATGGCGGACATGTAGTCCCTGGCGGCCTGGGCGGCGTCGCGTACCTCCCCGAACCGCATTCCCCTTGCGCGAGACGGCCCTGCCATGGCCCCACCTACCTCTAGCCTACCTACAACGTCTACGGAGTCCATGGTATCAGTGTCCGTGAAGTATTCAAGGTCCTCAAGAGTCCAAAGGTCAAACAGTTGCGAGGATCAAGAGAACGGTAACGGAGAATGGCAACTAGTGAAGGGGAATGAGAAGGGGAATGAGATGGATTATGGAGAGAGGAGCTGTCGGAATACGCTTTATATGCCGATGAGGAGGGTCGCGAAAGAGCCTGCCCCTGTGGGTACCGTCTGGGGCTTGCAGACAACGCTCAGACATGGTGGATTTGCATAACAGCTGAAAATTGCCCACGGGCATGCCAGCTGCTGTCGCTTGAGGGAAGGAGCCGCAGGCAAGTCGTCCGGAGGCTGGACCTGACCAGGAGTCATTGACTCGTAAGCGCTGACTCGACGGAGAGCCGGTGAAATACATGACGGGGTGAGTGGGCTGATCGAAGCTGCTTCCGCGGTATTCTGGAATTCGATTGAGTATGGGAGCATCCCGGCGAGAAGCGGATCGTGTCTGTAGACGGTCATCGTACCACCTAGGGGTTAGTGTGGACTGGTCAAGCCGTGGCTGGCAAGTGCCGGCGAGCTTCATCTGCATGCTGTGCTCTCATTCCCGGAATCCCGGATGGGTTTGTACCAAGTAGCTTTGCCGGGAATCGGCGCGCCGCTTGCAATCTTGCCACCGTTCAGCAGCAGCCATGCAATGTGTTGACGTCAGCACGCGAAACGTGACCCGCCTGATCTGACCGGCGTCATCATTTTATGGCCCCCCCCTCGCTCTCGTTCGTGGACCTGCTTCGTGGCTGGTCCCCGTTTGAATGTATTTTAGAACCAGGTTGGAGACATGGCCCCCGAGTCGCGGTGGGCCCACGTCAGACTCTGCTCCGGCGAGCTAGGCATTGCCGGGAGTGTGGAGGAGTGATACACTCTGCAAACCATGAGGGTTGGCGCGTGCTGAGCGGGTCGGTGGCGGGTCGCGTCCATGTCATGAGTGAGCATCACTGTGGGCTCCTTCACCGTCGCGTCGGGTTCCTCTACATCAGCTTCCTTACTATCACCGTTGTCATTGTCGGCTCCTTCGTTCGTCGCCTTCGTCGTCAACTTCCCCTTCGGCAGCTGCCTCGGCCCCGTAAATTCCCCCAGCGCCGAGCTACTGTTGTACTGTCTTTCTTCATTTCTTTCTTCGTTATTCTCTTCGTTATTCTCTCTTCCTTCTTGCTTCTTGACTCTTTCTTCTTCTTCCATCGACGGAGCGTGGAATGTTCCCATAACACGTCGCCCCGAGGACCCCCTGGCATGGTGAGCAACCATCCACGAGAGCATGCGTTGTCAGAGCATCGTCAGCGTACCGCAAGAACTTCAAAGACCGCAGCATCTTCAGGCCAGTCAGACCGCGGGTCAGGGTTAGTATCATGAATCAACCTTCGACTTCTTCGCCCACCAGAACTCGACGAGTCCAGCAGGCCGCTGCTGCGTTCTCGGCGTCAAGCAGCCCGTGCTTATACGCAACGGACATGCAGCTCACATCAACGACCGTATCCTGACCTAGCGGCATCGAAAGGCAGCTTCACCTTGGTACCACGACGACTGCCGTCGCGCTACCTTACTATCTGGGTGGTATACGGTGCCACTCGAGCTATTCTCAGCCTGGTCAGAGCACGCATGGCAGTCCGTTTCGAAACAGTGAGTGCGCGACGACCTCCAAGGGGCGGAACGATATCGATCTCGATGACGGGCTGCACACCCCGACACAACGCTTGGACGGACTGCGGGACGTCCCCGGGTGTCGACTCCCATCGGCTCCCATGAGTCGACACGTGCGGTTTGGCAAGCTAAGAATCAAGGACGCCAGGACTGAGCTCCGCATCCGCATAGAGTCTGAGGGTGAGCTGGGGATAGTGAATCGGTGAGCGCTGCCTTCTTCACGGCCTGTACCAGCCTTAAGGCTCGTCGCAGATCCAGCACAGGTCGGTCTGTACCACTCGTGTGCTTCCTGCAAGAGCATCCACGCAGTTTCAACTCGATTATGAGGCAAGATAAGCATTGACTAAGCTGAGCACTCACACTCCTCCAGCTCCAGGTGATCAAGCCTTCAGCACACGCAAACGGTCTATCCTGACTCCTCCGCCCACTGTACGATGCTCGCATGGCAGCTTCTAACGCCAGCAGGCCAGGGCTGCCTCCCCTCGACGTGTCGGACTCGGAAAACCATCCAGTCCGAGGTCCGAACACCAAACGATATGCAAGCATTTTGGAGAGCTGTTCCGTCCTCCAGTCTGTGCGGCACCTCCCCGGCCTTGTCAGGGCTGCATGCGTCGCAGTGGGTGCCGTTTCGATCAGGCAGCGAAAGAACAGCGAGACGAATTCTAAGTCGGCCCAGGAAGCACTTCCACGTGGGCCGGAGGTTAAGGGTCCGTGTTAGCGCCTGTTGGTCGCCTGCGGCGTCCGAAATTTACGGTCCGAACAGATTGATCGATAACGTTCAAGCTTCAGTCCACGAAGATTTTCAGTGGGGAATGAAGCCATGAGACTGCTAGGAGATGGTGAACTGGAGAGAAGAGGAATGATACAAGCGGCAGTGTGGGACACCCAAGGCACCGCTGCTTGGGAATATCTGAATTCCAGAGAACGTGTAGTAGACAAGACAAATGCATGAGGACGTGAAGGCTCCTTCAAAGAGAGACAGACACCGGATCAGTTGAGTATCGAGTTGCATGAAATTCACAAAAAAGATCGCATAGTCTGTGCCACCGAGCGGCGACCGACGGGGCCGAAATCTAGTCAATGAGTCTATGAGTGGCCAAGTGGCCGAGTGGCCAAGTGATCAACTTGCAGGCATTGTGCCCACAGGACACCTCTGGGGCTGAGAGTAGTCAAGATCTTCTCGAGCCAAGTGAATGGCAGAAGTGAAAATCAAGGAGGTAGAACATGTAAGCAAGGATATGCATAACGTATCTGTTAAGAAGCTGCAAAGCACCTCCATGGATGATGGACTCTGACAGTACGCTTATGTCAGCCTACCTGTCCTAAAGACGAGTGCAGTCTTTACACTCCCATCGAAATGGTGATCGGCCAACGAGAGAAATTCGACACAGAGCGACCCTTCGTCATTGCGAACTGGGCCAGGGGGGCCATTTGCCACTCACCTGACCTTGATTCTGCGTCCTCTGAGTCAAAAAACCCCAGAACCACGCAAGACATTTCTCACACCTTGGATAGAAAGACAATTCAAAGCGAAGCGTCTGCCAAGGATGTCTTGTGCTTGCCAGAGGAATAGATGGCTGACTTGTCGAGCATGAGCACTGCGCACGGACCCTGGCCATCTAAGAGGGGATACCAAATAAATTTCTTCCACCACACGCGACGCGACAACAAAGTCAACTCGTGACGGCAATACGAAGACTTCATCGCGTGGACACTGGTACACCCGCACCATGTCTATCGCCAGACCGTCGATGCCGCTGGACGCGCCGGAGGAGAGCTACTTTGATCGCGAGCGGGAGAAGTTGATCGAGGAGATCAGCTCGGTGCGTGCCTCTTGCTTGCTCTCTGTGCTCTTGCGTCCTCTGTTCTTGCTCCGTCTTCTGTTTCTGTGCTTCCTCCTCTGGTTCTGTTACTTCCGTCTACGTTCCTGTTCCCTCTTCTGTTTCTGCTGCCTCCTCTGATTTTGTTGCCTCCGTCTCTGTTCTCTTACTCGCTCTGTTTTTGTGCTTCCTCTGGTTCTGTTGCCTCCCTCTCTGTTCTCTTACTCGCTCTAGTTCTGTTGCTAGCTCTATTGACGTTGCGCCGTCCGAGTCTGTTACTGCCTGAACCAAGCCCAGCTTTGGATGAGAATCAAGAGAAAGCCGATGACGAAATACGCTGACCCGACCGCAGGGATTCGAAGAACTCATGACCCACGCCAACGTGCTCAACCGCAAGCTGGAAGAGGTGTATGGCGTAGGGAAGGAATTCACGACGGTCGCCAAGCTCTGGGGGCGATTTAGCGCCTTGATTCGAGACCAACAGGTGGGTGCAGGTCTCTGGTCGAGGAAAGATATGCCACCGAGTGAAGATAGCGAGGGGAGATGTGGCGGCGCATTCCTCGAAACATGGAGAGGTCACTGGGCGACGGCGAGCTGACGCGAGGCAGACTGAGATGGCGTTAAATCCTGAACCTGGGGTGCCGGGAACAGGCGGCGCCAACTTTGGCGCGAGCGTGGCCGGGAGATGACACCACGGGGCGAGAAGAGTCACTATGTTGTATGTATGTCATTCCGGACGTTGGACTTTGATAATGTCGCTTCTTCGAATGTGACCAAGGTCCATGCTATAATATCTTGCATGGTATACGGTATCCGAGAAAGGGTATCACATGATGCTGGATTGGCGCTCTTGCTTGATATATATGCGACTCCACGTCCCCCTCTCCTTGACCACCGTGGGCCCCCCATCCGTCCCGGCCACGTCCCGCCTGAGAAGCTAGATCTCCTCGTCGTCTTCCTCCTCGTCGTCCCACAGCACTTCGGCCGCGCCCTCGCCCTCATGCGCATACGGCACCTCCACCTGCGCTCTTCGCCTCCTCTGCTCGTCCGTCAAAGTGAGATTAAACGGCAACTCGAGCTCAGCATGGACACTGCCCGGCCCTCCCCCAACCCCTCCTTCGCCTGCCGGCCGGATGCCCGGCTGAATTCCTGCAGGAGACGGCCGAGCCAGCGGGTTGACCTCGACGATGTCCCCTACATCGACGACGCGCAGGTCCGGCCGGACACCGCTTAGCGCACGCGTGATGCCCTTGACGCCGCCTGTTGGTTTGCGCACGAGAACCTGCACGATCGCGCCGCGGCTATGTGATGAGGATGCGCCGGCCGGGCTGGAAGAGGAGAAGCCTGAGAACAAGGCAGACGCTGCCAAGGAGGAAGACGAAGTTGAGGGTGGAGCAAGGGTCCAATCGCCAACGACCTCGACGCCCTCGGTACCCTCGTATGCGAGCTGTTCCGGCACGCCACGGTGCTTGGCCGTCTCAAGGATCTGCCAGAACCGAGGAGACGCCTCGATGGGGACCAGGTACGCGCGAGAAAGATGGGCGGCGAGAGCGGGATGTAGCGGGTGAAGCTGGACAAGTGACGGCGAGAAGGTAGGTGTCGTCAGGCTCGGCAGGAGGGGAGAGTAGAGGGGCACAAGTAGCGTCAGGCGGGATGGCGCTGAACACGGCGAGAAGCACAGGGAATGGAGCACGTTAGCTGAGCAGGACAAGGGAGGGGAGAGAAAGGTCGTACGTTTGGAGGACCGGATGGCTTGGAGAAGTGAGCGGATCAGCCGGACAGCAAACGCTGTCGTGTGGTCTTCGGCTAGAATGTCGGGAGCGTCTATAAACACTTGGGCTCCAGGAGCAAGCTGGGCATCTACACGGCAGGATGAGAATTTGCCTCAACTCTTGGTCATTTCGGACTCACATGCATCCAGCACGCGCTTGGAGATGGCCTCCGGGTCTTCCCCTTGTGAAGTGTAGCTCGGTATCGAGCTCGTCAGGTCTAAGACGGTGACGTTCCGATCGTCGTAGACAACTGGAAGAAGGTCGGAGGGAGGATGAAGAACCGAGACGATCAAGGTCGGTAGCGAGCTATTCTTGTCAGCTCGTGGAGACACAGCTCCGAGGTGAAGGAAGGATGGGAGCGGATGTACCTCTGCAGACCTCGGGTGACGATCTCGCGAAAGACGGGGAGGCCAGAAAAGGTCGATCCCTCCGTGATCACCAAGTACGGCTGGTGCGGCACTGCTGTGCCCGCAAAGACGCTCGTGAGCAACTCTCCGTCGGCCATCGCGACGTGTGCCGTTCTCGAGCCACCAGAGACCGCAAACAGCGCTCAGCCGATCCTTTGGCGGAGTTTACTGCGACATGAGCGGAGGTTGGTAGAGTTACTGCGACATGGGCGGAGGTGGTGTGCGAGGGAGGTTGCTGGAGAATGGAAATTGTGGAAGACGTTGCAACGAAGTTGGCCCGATGTCGCCGGTCTTTTTGTGTTTTGTCTCGTTTCTTGACAACCTCACGTCTCTGTCTCTGCATCGACCGGGCCTTGTACATAAGACGTTTAGCCACGCAGACGCTGTACATAAGACGCCCAGCCGCCGCCGCCAGGCCCCGCTCCCTCTCATAGCATCCTGCCCGGCATCCCGCGGCCAGCATCACCATCACCATCAGCAACACCTTGGCCAGGCTTAGCTCTACGAGTTAGTCGCCAACATGTCTCCTCAGAAAATCATCATCGACACAGATCCCGGCGTGGACGATGTGCTGGCGATCCTACTGGGCCTTGCGAGCCCGGAGATCGACGTCGCGCTCATCAGCATCGTGTTCGGCAACACGCACGCACCGATCGCGCACGCCAACCTGCTCAAGATCTACCACCTGCTCGCGCAGGAGGTCGCTGCGATCCCTGATGCCGAGGAGCGCTACTCCCGTCTCCAGGGGCAGGACAACACCGTGCTTTCGCTCGGCGAGGACGGGCCCATCGGCGGAGACAAGGCCGTCGCCGCGTACTTTGTGAGTCGACTCTGCTAACTCGACTCTGCCCACTCGAGCCCCTCCTACCAGAGCGAACCGCGTTTCCGCGACCCTTCCGCGGCGACTCTAGCGGCTCTAGTTCGCGCTACCTACTGGTGTCTAGTAGGCGTGGCTGATGACTCAGCACGGGGCAGACGGGCTCAGCAATATCTCGGAAACACATCCGCACTTTACGCCGCCCGAGCTGGACCCCGATACGTCCCATGACCACCTGGATCTTTCACCCAAGCCCTCATGGGAGGCGACGCTCGAGCTTCTCAAGGCAGAGCCAGAAGGGACCGTCACAATCGTGGCTCTGGGTCCGCGTATGTCCTTCCTGCTGTCTCCTACCTGCCGTCTACCATCTGCCACCTGCTACCTGCTACCTGCCACCTGCTGCCGGTGAAATATCGATTCTGAGATGGAGACAACTGACTTACTAAGTGACCAACCTGGCGCACTCGCTGCGCGCGGATCCGACTACATTCGCCAGGGTCAAGACGGTGGTGTGGATGGGTGGTGCGCTCGATGTTCCTGGCAACACGGCGCCATGTGCCGAGTTCAACTGCTTTGCGGACCCGTACGCCGCGTCTGCCATTTTGGACGCCGCCAAGGCCGGGGTGTTTGATCTCGTCATGGCCCCACTGGACATCACCACGCCGCACACTGTGCCGTTTGCCGACCTGATCCACGAGTCACCTTCTGCCCCGCTGCGGCAATTCATCGCGGCGATGCTGAAGCGCGTGCGGGGGCTGCAGGCGAGTTTCGGCCTCCCGGACGCGATGGAGATGCACGATCCCGTCGCGGTGTGGTATGCCATCGCGCACGCTGCGGTCCCCAAGGGCCACTCGGCGGAGGGCTGGGCCACGCGCGGCCGCGAATTTCGTATCGAGCGGAAAGGCGAGCTCACCCGAGGCATGTGCGTCGTCGACCGCCGCGGCACGGGCGAGGAGGGCGTCGAGCGGACAGAGAGCGAGCGCCTCAAGGGCACCGTCGTGCCGAGCTTGGAGGAGGACAAGGCGAGCGCGAAAGCGGCAGAGGAAGGGCGGGTCCTGCCGAAAGTCATCGTTCGGACCCCAGGCAGCGCCGAGTTGAGAAGGATCCTCCTGGGCAGGGTGTTTGGAGACGACGTGTAGGTGGGCTTGGGAGTGAGTGTGGGTGCAGGAGCGGTAGGGTGCAGGAGAGGGTGTAGGTGTAGCCATACAAACCCAGAAACCAAACACATAACTGCATTGCTACATTGCTGCTTTGTCTGCATGATGAGACGACTTGCATGGATACTGTCTACCCAGCTGGGATATACATGTCTGGAGCTATACCTGTCTACATACAAGATTACCCGCCGTTCATAAGTGGCGAGAGCGTTATGTGTTACCGTACGGACATACTCGTACATACAACACGCGTCTAAATATAATGTACGTGAATCGTAGATCTTTATGATGATCATTCTACAAGTGGTGGTGTCAGTGTTCTACAGGTCGTGCGAGTGCCAAGATCATGGTGCAAGTCGTCGCGCCATACGAGGTAGCGGCTGTCGTCATCGTTCCGGTATGGCCGACCGTGACTTGCGCCACCGATACGTCGGGAACATGCGCCTAAACTCGGCGCTGTACTCTTCCCACAGGTCCATCCAGTAGTTTCGCTCCTCCTGCGCGCGTCAGTCGTGCTTTCTCTTGTCCAAGACTCGTGAGGCAGGAAGTGGGATGCAGGAAGCTAAGCTGCGCTCTTGAAGGATCCCTTGGACCAGGACGCAGGAGCAGGACAGGAAGCGGGACGCAGGGAGATGCAGCAGCAGGACAGGAAGCGGGACGCAGGGAGATGCACGAGCAGGACAAGACACCACGCACGCGGTCTAGCTGCCTCCATTCTTCGCCGAGGATCTGACTCGTCCGATCCGTCATAAAGTCCAGAAACAGCTTGCCGATCTGCGAGCGCCGGCGGGACATGAAGATGAAGTTGCCTTTGGTCATCAGCCCCTGACAGCCATGTTGTTGTCTTCTCTTATTTTTTGCGGCGCACACCAGACTCACAGTTCATGGGCCTCGACGGTGCGGGCTCGGTGACCCGCATGACGCCCGAGCTGAACTCTGCCTCGACGGCCGCGCGGTCCGTGCTCTTGCTCCGCCCCAGCCCGGTCTTCAAGTACCCGAGCGCGACGTCGAGCTTCATGCCCCCCTCGCTCGACGACACGCAGACCACCTTGATCCCTGCGGGCGCTGCGAGCCCGCGCAGCTCGGCCAGCATGGCGACCTGGTCGTGGAACCGCTTGGCGCTCTGCGCGACGAGGTGCCGCACCGCCTCGGCCTGGTCGCACGTGTACCGCGCGGACCGGATGTCGAGGTACGCGCGGTCGCAGGGGCGGATGGTGCGGCCGTGTTGCGCGAACAGGGTCTCGAGGAAACGCGGCCCGGGGGGGATACGGAGGGGCAGGCCCCGTTGCCGCTTGGTCGGGCGGATGGGGAGGGTGGGCGGTGCCGGTCGAGCAGAGGGCGGTCCTGCCAGCTCGTTGGAGAGTAGTAGAGGAGTAGTCTGGACCAGTGGCAAGGAAGGGGGCAGAGGTAGAGGAGCAGGCTGGCCCATTGGCGACGGAGCGAGGAGAGGCAGGGGGGTTGCCCGGCCCAGCGGCGGTGGAGGGGGGAGAAGCAGAGGAATCGTCCTGCCCGGTGGCGATGGAGGGGGGAGAGGAGGCAACGGAGCGGTGGTGTGGGGTGACGGGAGAGCCCGTGGAGATGAAGTAGCGAGGTGCTGCTGACGAACAGTGACGAGCGGTGACGGTGCTGTGCCGTGTGCTGGTCGGACGTTAGGTAGCGGGGTATCCACGAGCAGTGGCCACGGCGCTACAAGCTGCTGTGGCTCCGCGCTGACGTGGAGCGGTGGCGCCGTGTTTGGCCTGCGGTCTTGGTCGCTCGGGCCGTACGCAGCCGCTAGGGGCAGGTAGTCCCCTGCCGTCGCTGGACTCGTACATGGCAGTCTGTGCTGAGGCGTGACTGGAGGTGTCCAATACTGCGGCACCGGCGCTGGCGCTGGTGCTGGCGCGGGGGGCATTGGCTGGCAGGTGTTTGTGCTGTGCCACGGCTCGGGGGAACGCCACGTCCATGGGAGTGGATATGCGGCGTCTGAGCGCACATGCCTCTCCATTGGCGTGGCGACGAGCGTAGACGCAGACGCAGACGTCCTGAACGGTTCAGCACTGGCCGGCTCATACTCTCCGAGCGAGACTCACCATGGTCCGAGCTCTGGCTTGACCGGCTCTGCTTTGAAAGGCGCCGCCTGGGCGTATACCGATAATGGCTCGAAACCCGCCACGCCTGGATCGTAGTAATCAGGCAACGGCGCGAAGTCCAGCTGGGCATGCGGCAGGCTCGACCACGGCGCCAAGGACCAGGGTGCGTCGATGTTGCTCAGGAAGTCGACGCCGACGCCGACGCCTGCGCCGACGTCGACGGGGAAGGACGGCCAGCTGTTGGGGTACAGAGGGTCCTGGTACTGGGTGTCCGAGGGGAGCGCGAACGCGGCCGTTGCTTGGGCGTACTTCTGCATGGGGGGCACGGCCATCATCTCGGCTCTCGCAGCTCGTTCGGCACGCTGGTCGAGGTCGGGCCAGACACACGCTGTCGAGGGAGACACTGGACCGCTGGCTCAAAGAACAGCAGCAGCTTAACAAGGGCGTTGGCGTTGGCGCTGGCGCTGGCGTCGGGCGATGGCAGGAGAATAGTCGGTCCGTGTTGTCCATGGTGTGCACTTGTATCTCCCAGAGGCAACGCAGGACGCGATCGACGATGAACCGCGACGACCTTGATATCTCAGCGCTCGACGGCGTCAAATCTCGCAGAGGCCGAGACAGGCGACGTACTCGTGCCGCTCGCTGGGCATGTCACACGTTCTGTCGTTCTGTCGTGCTGTCGTGCTGTCGTCCTGTCGTGCTGGCGGGCCATCGCGCCGTCCGTACGGCCCCCTTCCCCTCGCTTTGCGGTTCCACGGAACCTAACAAGGGAGCAGCATCGGATCTGCGGCACATGCCGGGCTAGCCGCCTGACGGTGCTACGGCAACCGTCGCAGTCCTCCATGTGTCATGTGTCGTCGTCAGCGGCCGTCGTGGCCAGCACCAAACTTTGCCTCCCGTAAACAGTGGGCGGGCCGTACCGTACTTGTGACAAGAACGCGCTCTCGCCACTGCCGTTCCTCGATGCAGCTGACTCCAAAGCCAACCTTACGCACCCCCTGCCAGCTGTACAAGCACACGTGTACGGGCCCTAGAGCAGCTGAAAATAGTGCCTGCGGGAGCGTTGCCGATACAGACAGCTGGGAAGCAATGACATATCCAGTCGCGAGGCCTGCGTACCTCCTCGATGAGCCCACCTGGAGGACGGGTCATCACGCCCATGTGTCACCTGGCGCCTCCGGCGTCTGACTTTTTTCCTCGCCCTGCTCGACACGTTGCACCAGCAAGCCTTGTCTGCATTGCATTCGTCTAGCCTCCCCGAGATATGGTTATACCAGCGACGTGCTTGGCTTGCGCAGCTCAGTCCGGGAGGGGGGCACCCCTCTCGATTACTTCATTATACTACCCATGACTGTACCTGAGTAGTGCAGCTATTTCTGTGCCTAGGACACGGTGGAATCTGCAGAGAATAGGACACGAGTCGAGCCATGCGGGAGTTTCAGCCAGAGCTACGTACAGACGCCGCCCGCGACCAAGGCGAGACCAGACGCCAAGGGAGCACCGCTCGTAGCCACACGAGGGCACCCGGCACGGCATGCACTCGTCTTTGCACTCGCGTGGTAGGCTCCGTGTCCTCGACCATACCGGCATCCTCAGGCGTGTCCGTCACCCTGACCAAGTGCCCGCTCGTATCGAACGGCACTTGTCACGTCTGTCGATTGCAGACATGCACGGAACGCCATGCCGGCGTGCGAGACAACGACAACATCCGAGTCGACGAGTCCAGTGCACTGTCAGCACGACGGTTCGAGCATTCACTTTGTTGCGGTGTCGGCATGACGGTTCGAACATTCAAAACAAGGATGCCGACACCACACGATCATTAATAGACTAGTAAGTGATAATTCCCCGATCTGTCGCCCAGACTGAAGGAGCTGGGTTGCTGCGACCGTGCCAATCAGCGATCTATGAAGCGGCGCTGGAAATAGCGATACCACTGGACGATGCATAAGCACAGCCATGAGCAATGTTACAGGCATCGATTTTGAATCGCAAGAGACGTTTCGTCATGACAGCATTATTCAGCATACTTTCTGAACCGGCCAAAAAAAGCAATATTCAACACGAGTCGACGGGTTGGATCTGGTGATACCAGCCAGGCCGAGATCGGTGCGAGAGCGTCATACCGTATGCCATTTATGCAATGCAAATGCATGACGAGGATCACATTATGCAAAGTACGCTACGGTGCCCGCCAGTGCTGCTCCATGAACCTCGGAGAAGACGGCCTCCGCGACAGTGGTGTCATTCGAGCAGCCTATCCGAGTCAGCTCCATCCTGCCCCGTGGCCCACCGCGACTGAGGGAGAGGTGGTTGGTGGTGATGGTGGGAAGGAGAGCTTCGTGGGCTAGCTCGCGAATGGCGGCTCAGACTCACCAACAACCTCCCAGTTTACCGCGGTAGAGCTTCCGTCCTTGGACACCGTGAGCAAGTCGTGCACATCTGTGACGCTTGCTCCGTCGAGCTGGGGGTTTCCGAGCAACTCGAACGCTTGGATAAACACCTTCTGTCGTGGTGCAGGCGACGACGCGGAACCGACGTTCAGGTCCAACTTTTCTGTCAGAGTCAGACCGAGGGTGGAAAATGTGCGCGTCGAACCGGGAGTGTTGCATCTTCCTTTCGTGCTCTGCCGATTGTCAGCCGATGCCCAAGAGTGACTTGGACCGATCGAGTGTGTGGCCATACGTGCGACGTGGAGGTAGGAGAGGGGAGAGGGGATCGGGGAAGAGGGGACAGTAGGTGAAGATGCCGGAGGCTCAGCGCAGCTCACGATCAGGTCAAAGCCCTGCCAGGTGACGTTGCAAAAGTCACCCAGATACGACCAGACTTCCGCCGGCGTAGTGTCTGGTACTGTGACGGCATTGGTAACTTCGAACAAGGTCTGCCCTCTCTGCAGACATCAGCTCCCTCCATTCACGCTGCGACGGAAGGTTAAACGTACAGGACAGACGACTTTACCGATCAAGGAGCGCGAGACGTCCCGCCCGACGGTCGCTGGGACTGCCACGGTGAATGGGAGTATGAGCAGGGCAATTTGGACAAGCATGTTCGGTGATGAGAGTCCGCGGAGTGGGCTGTGGGGATCGCCAGAGAGTGGAGAGTCGAGAGTCAAAAGTGAGTGAAGCGAGTGTTGCCTTTGCGGGAGGAGAGAAGGAGCGAGCGTCGATGATGATGAGGATCAGTGCACGTCTGGGGAAACAAGGATGAATCGAGGGCTGCAGTTGTGAGACTTCTTATACACGGGAGAAATGACAGGACCAGTCAGGTCTGCGTAATGGAGCGTGAGTTAGTAGCGGTCATCGTCCCTGTTGGCTGGTACAAATGAGATCGAGCTCCCAGCCCTGCATTGGCACAGATCGTCAGGTCGTCAATCAGGGTCGCTCCAAACCCCCTGTCCAGCTGGGCTGGTGGTGCTTGGATTTCATCACCACTGAACATACGGCGCGAGCAGTGAGAGTGTGCAGCTCGAGAGAAATGTTTGGTAGTCCTGCTGCTACCCTGCTAGGGACGAGGTACAATTTGTGGAGCGTGGAGTGCAGCGACATGTGGGTTACATGCTGTCTGTGGAGCGACAACGGGACTGACGATCTATAGCGGGAGAGAGCAACAGCAACACGGGAAGCGTACGCGCGTCACCAAGAGTGAGCGACCGTGGGAGACTAAACTTCAAGTAGGGGAGTAGTTGATGTACTACCGTGGGAGACCACACCACGATCCCTTAGATACCGGAACATCATTTATCCGCTTCCAACTCGGTCCTCACTCATCGATTGGGTCCATGTCCTCGAAACCATTCGTCGCCCAGTGGGGGCTCCTCGGCTGCGGCTGTACGTACACCATCTCTCCGTCTCGCCGTCTCAGCGTCTCGTCGTCTCCGAGATTTTCAGGAAACACCATGACTGATACCGAGCCATCGCAGGGATATCGAGTCAGTTCGTCAAGGATGTCTCTACTCCCATGGCGTCTCGGAACGTGACCGACGTCTCACACGCCATCGCAGCGGCCGGCTCGCGATCGCTGTCGAAAGCCCAGGCGTTTCTGGACGAACACTGTCCGCGCGGGGCCGCGGCTCAGCAGGACGGACTCGTGGACTTCAAGCCCAGGGCATATGGGAGCTACAAGGAGGTCGTCGAGGACCCTGTATGTCGCGCCGTGCCCCAGGGCGACGCAGCTGATGAAGAAGACAGAACGTCAACATCGTATATGTCGGAACGATGAACGTGTGCCACTACGACGACGCCAAGCTAGCTTTGGATGCAGGCAAGAACTGTCTCCTCGAAAAGGTATCGAGTCCAGAGCCCCCTGCGCTTCCTCGGTACATTGCTCATCTGGCTCGTAGCCTGCCACACTCAACGCGGCGGAATGGCGGTCTTTGTCAGCGCTGGCCAAGGAGAAGAAGGTGTTCCTCATGGAAGGTGAGTCTCTATCCCAGCACTTCCTTCTCTAGATATTTGAACCTCCCGTTTGCCAAGCTCTGTCTCAGTATCTAGTCAGGTCCCCCAGAAGAACTCGTATACGCAAGTGACTAATCTGCCCAGCCGTTTGGACGCGATTCAACCCCGTTCTCCTCGCTATCCAAGAAGCCATCCACAAAGACAACATCATCGGCGATGTCCGATGCGTATACTCTGACCTCTCGATGGATCTGCTCGACTCGGAGCCAGACACCCACCGGGTCAAGTCGGCAGAGCTAGGCGGCGGACCACTGCTTGACGTCGGGCCGTACCCCCTGGTATGGGTACGTATTCGTAACTTGGTTCCTCTCGCTTTCCAACTCGTGCCGTGGCTGGTAAGCGTAGTGCGTAAGAGCTAACGGGACAGGCCCTGATGATGCTCTTCCGTCATCCGAAAAACGGCATGACACCACCTGAAAAGGTGGGAAGCACGATGATGAAGTACCGCACTGGTGTCGACATGGCCACGAGCTTCACCCTGACTTTTCCAAAACTGAACGCTATTGCATACTGTAAGTGCTACGTATCAGCTACCGCCTCCATCTCGTCAAGTGGTGCTCTGGACTACCTCCAGCTGACGGCTATATTCTGCAGGCACGACCAGCATCCTTTGTGACACACCGCCCACGCACACCCGCATCGTAGGCTCCAAAGGAGAGATCACCGTTCAAGGCCACGCCTCCCGACCGCAAAAGTACATTGTACGCACCTTTGCCGATCCTGCTTCCGAAGACAACAAGGAGGGGAAGGAGATTCTGTTCGACATGACGTTCGATTCGTTCGGACTGTACTGGGAGGCCGATGCCGTTGCCAGGTGTTTGAAAGGTGAGATCAAGACGACCCGAGCACGCGAGTGAGTGGAGCTGAGACGGTAGATGGCCTGCTCGAGTGTCCCACGATGACGCACAAGGAGACTGAGATGACCATGGGTGTGAGCGGCTACTGGCCGATACGTGGAGAGAGACGCGCCGCTGACCCGACTAGATCTTTGATAAGATTCGTAAAGAGGGAGGATACGAGTTTCTGCCTGGTCTGGAGAGGATCAAGCTGGAGGAGTGATGGCTCGTTGACATGCAATAATGATGCTACTCTCCATATCGGCGACACCTGCTTACGCCGCTCCCAAGTGCTTGGTTGGAGGATGCTGCGGATGCCATCTCGCACTGGACGTACAGCGCCACTCTTCGCTTCAGTGCCGGCGCGGAAGCAAATCTTCCACGCTGCCGCTGTTGAACGTCTTTTGCTTGTATCTCGTCTCGTTCTTTCATGTTTTGACTGCATCGCACCACCTCATACACCATACACCAGACATCTCGCGATCATCAGGCAACAGCATGTCTCTTCCACCGCTGAATCCGGATAAAACCACCTCGGGGATCATCGTGGACCCGCGAACGCTTGAGCGGGTCGTTCCGCCGTCTAAGCGGGCCGATGGAAGGCGAGTCCTCGTCTGTTCTTTGGGGGATGGGGAGTCGGTGCCCGTTAGATGGCCGGGCCTCACCTCTCGACTGGACACTGATACCGGCCATGACCCTTTTCTACTCTAGAATCCCGGTGCCTCACCTCGTTGCCTGTTGCCAATCTACTGCTGCTGCTGCTGGCTGCTGGCTGCTGGCTGCTGGATTACCGGGTATATACATTCTGGACACGCCGATGTCCAGACCAAAGACCATCGATGTATATTCACTGGCGCTGACTTCTCTCTAGCGTCCGCAAACAGCTCAAGATCCGCCCCGGCTTCACCCCTCAGGAAGACGTCGGCGTCTTCCGGACCTCTCGACAACGCACTGCCGAGTCCGTCAAGGGCGTCGTCCCAGGCTCGAACCGCGCTGCCGCGAAGCCGAAACCTGCCCCTGACAACCCCTTTGCGTCGTCCTCTACGTCGGCGCCGGCGCCGGCACCGACACCGACACAGGCAAAGAGCAAGGCGCAATTGAAGAACGAGCGGCGGCGCGCGAAGCGGCGCGAAGACAAGGCGTGGGACGAGGAGAGCGACGACGACGACGATGCGGGCGACATCAAGGCGGCGTTCGCCGAGGCCGATGCGGAGCGGTCGGCGGGTGGGCGGGGTGTCGATGGTGAGGGTACGAACGGAGACGGTGCAGACGGAGAGGGTGCAGACGGAGTGGGTGCAGACGGAGAGGGTGCAGACGGAGAGGGTGCAGACGGAGTGGGTGCGGACGGAGGGGGTGCAGAGGCGAAGAACGGCTCAGGGGCACGGGCGGGAGGGATCGGCGCTGAAGACGCATTTGATCATGGTGGTGCGCCGGCCGAGTCGGGAGCCGGGGCTGGCACCGGCCCAGCATCTGGCGCGGGAGCCGACCACCACGAGCCGGAAACGACAGCGATGCTCTCCCCGCCTCCGCCTGGACCCCGCGGCGTGCCCGACTCGGCGTCGTCCGTCGCTGCATCGGCGGCACCAAAGCCACTGGCGTCCAAGGCCGACGGGCCGTGGCGGTCTACGCGTTCACATACCCCTTCAGCCTCGTCTACGCCTCCAACCACATCCACATCCACATCGACTCCAACACCAACACCAACACCGACAGCGACAGCGACAACATCAACACCAACGACAACCGCCACCGCACCGCCAGCATCGGCTAAACCCCATCCGATCCAGGGCGGCCGCAAAGGCCCGATCGGGCTCGCTCACCCGCCTCCAATCCCTCCGCCCACCGCGAAACCGCCCGCTGCGAAACCTGCCAAAAAGGCCGGAGGCGGAACAGGCGGTGCTCGCGCGCCATCGACGCCCAAGACGAAGATCCAGCTACAGCAGCCCGCTCCAGCCCCGGCGCCGGCGCCCGCACCGGAACCGAGAGTCCGGAAGGAGGTCAAGGTGCGCCAGGGCGGGGCGAACGATGTGACAAGTCTGGCTAGTCGGCTGAAGAGTATCGTGTTGGAGAACCAAAAGCCCGCGCCGAAGGAGAGGCGCAAGGGCGCGGGGCTGGGGGCGGGGGCGGACGACGCGGGATCGGCTGGTGTTGGTGCTGGTGCTACAGCCACGACCGAGACGGCATGACACGGCGGCAGGGGAATGACACCGCGTATGGCATGATACGGCGGTACGAGGATGAGGGCAGGACGTCCGCCGGCTGTCTCATCCAACAGAGAGGCTGGGAGAGCGTGTGGAGCCAACGTGATCTGGAGGCACCGCCAATGTAGAAGCACGGACCATCTATATCGCACAGCGCGGACTGTGCACATGGATGCATACAGATGTCACTCGACGTCGATACCTATGTGCAATGTGATGTTTAGTGCCAGTCAGTCGCGAGACCGGTCCGGTCAGGACGTCCTCGACAGCAAGCCGCGATGGACGACCTGGTCCCAGTTTTCCTGCCAATTGCACCACTCGTCAACCTCGTGCGTCGAGCCCAGCCGTCTAGGCGGGGAGGCAGAGGCAGGCTGACGTTGGAAGTACGCTTGCAGGGCGATGAGTTTCTCAGCTTGGGGAAAGTTGGCCAGGGTGTCCTGTGCTGTCAGTTTGTCCAGTGGCTTTGGCGTTTGGTCTGCATTGGAGGGGGACAAGTGAGCAAGGGAGAACAGAGTGCCAGGGGATGAGGTGAGGCGACGAGAGCTGGTTTGGAGACGAGGTGAGAGAGAGCGGGTAGGAAGGGGTGAGGTGATCAAGGCAGGTGAGAGAAGGTGAACAACGTGTGAGGATGAAAGTGGTGGTACAAATGGCGGAGAGGGAAAGGGCGATAGCGAGGAAACTTAAGGCGAGGACGACGACAGTGAGTGAGACTACTGTAGATCCGGGAGCAGACGTGGCGTAGACGCGAGGACATGAGGTATACGAGCGAACAACTCACCACCAACTGGTCCCCCAGCTCCACGGCCGACTCAAACACCCGCCCATTCTGCCCGTCCTTGACCAGCTCGTCGATCGCCAGGAAACCCCTCGCCAGCACCGGCACGCCGCACCCGAACATGTCCACGACTTTCATGGGCAGGTCCCGGCCGGACGAGGAGCTGTGCAGGCTTACGCCGAGGTCGGCGGAGCCAAGGAGCGTGGGGTAGTCTTTTGCCGATACGAATAGGCACCGCACGATGATGTCTGTCCACCTCGCGTTGCCACTGCCTCGCTCGCGTCGACTCGGGCCCTCTTCCCGAGCCTCACGACCGTCCTTGCCCCTGTCCTCACCCTCTTCCCGATCCTCACGGCCATCCTTGCCCTTGTCCTCGCCCCCCAGAGTGCCCGCCTCACCCTCACCCAGAGGCGCAGTCTCGCCGGGAGTCTCCGCAGTCTCCGCCTTCGCCTCCGCCTCCGCTTCCCCGACCGTGTACTCGCGCTCCCGAACGGCGCGCTCAAACGGGGCCCGCAGCGCCCCTTTCCCAGTAATCAGCACGATCAGCCGCGGCAGTCGTCCGGGACGTAAATCAAATGCCGCCTGGTACATATCCAGCGCAGTGAGGAGGAGCGAAAAGTCCTCGTCTGCAGTCCAGGATGTCGACGAGACGAGCAGGGCGGGTCGCAGCGGCGCGTGGGTCGGGAAGCCGGGCGGGTGCGGCGGGACGTAGGTGAGTGGTGTCGAGGCTTCTTCCGGCCGGCAGAAGGAGGGAGGTATTGGCGGTTGCAGGTCCCGCAGGAGGCGGTGTAATAGCTATGACAGTCAGCGTCGACTTGATCTTGAGCTTGTCAAAGCTCAACGAGCTAGCACGCGTCCTGGACCCGCCTCCCGTCTCTCGGCGGCAACGCCACCCCTGAGAAATTATGATGTGTCGCGGGCTTGGGGAAGGGAGGAAAGGGGGAACAGAAGGATGAGGGAGGAAAGTCGACGCACGTCGTGCATGAGGATAGGCTCGGTGCGACGGAAATGCGGCGGAGGTCGATCATGCAGCACAACCTTGTGTCCTCTGACTCGTCAGCGCTCCTTCGTGTTTCACCCCCAGTGCACGTTGCAAGGTCTGCGACGGCTCCACTCACTCGAGAGCGAAATCTTTCACGAGAAACTCCTCCATCGCCTTGGTGACGAACAAGTGCGCCCATGCCTTCTGCCCAAAGTGGCCCTCGAACCACTTGGCCACTCTGACCAAAGGAGACTGTTCGCCCGTGCGCATCGCCAGAATCGAGTACCCCGTATTGTGCCAGTCGATGATGAGTTTTGCCCCCGTCAGATAGGAGATGAACTGCGCGAGGGCCAGGGTTGGGATCGTCGGCGGGTTCTGCACGAGCAGCAGCTCGCACCGGATGGGAAGCCGCACGAGGGTGATGTACAGCACCGATGACACCTGATACAGAATGCGTATGGGGGCGCGGAGGATCCATGGCAGGCGAAGAAGCGGCCACGGCGGGTTGACGAGGTACCGCAGATGCACATGCGGTAGCTCAAGCAGAGGCGGGATCGGCGCCGTATCGCCGTAGCCTACGACAATAGCCTCCCAGCCGTGCCGCGCAAACGACTCGGCGTGGTACATCATGCGTGGAGACCGACCGACATCGCCAAGAACGAGGATGATGGCCGTCCGGTGCCGTGCAGGCTTGGTCGTGATGTGGTGATACAGCACAACCAGCACAAATGGGACTGCGACCAGGATCAACGAGAGGAAGAGCAGAGCCGACTTGATCAGCGCAGCAGTCGACATGATGCCTGCTTGTTGGTGATGCGTTTGGGCCTACGCAAGACGGAACCGGACAGTCGACTCTGGTAAGACACCTGTGCTGTTCATACTCTCCTCTGCCGCGCTGTCGAACTGCTTCGCCCTTGGAGTTGTTGTTGCAAATGCATAGCAATGTCCCATCGACACCATCTCCAGCAAGCTGAGCATCGTGTAAGTCACGTGATCACAGGCTGAAACCAAAGATCCGACGGAAGCAAATATTCCAGCTCGTCCCTCTCGCAACAATAATCCTCTTGCTGCCTCAACTCTCTCTCTCTCTCTCTCTCACATTGTCGAGTCATCAAATCACTCATGAAGACGCGGTAGCATCGATGGAACGCACCAACAACGGCAAAGAGGCCGTGCGGCTGTGTGAACATATTATCCGCCAGGCTTTTGGCGATGTCATTGCTGTACTTTCTTTGTGTGTTGTGTCATCGCCAGCTGATCAGGGAATAGCGCGTATCCTCGACCCTCTTGAACCGCGGTCGATTGTCAGCGTCGGCATTGGCGCGGCTATCAGGCCTACCACCGCGACTGGTGTTGGGATCGCTTGTTGTTCTCATCCAGCACCACCTGGTGCTCTCGACGGGGGAGACAGCCAAGGAAGAACAGTACGAGTTCAACGTCGAGGAGTGCCTCTTGCGACTCCGATATGGGCGGATACTGGCCGTCACCAGAGAACGACTAGGAGAAGCCGTGTGTATACCTTGGCCCAGAGGAACGTTCGTAAACAAGCTGACGTGTGCAGGCGCTCGAGGTGATCAGGCAGTTGATCATGTTTGGCAAACTGCGTGCACCCGATATCTCGGAAGCGTGTGGAGGGGCACTTGATCAGTCGCGTAAGTCTGGTCCTGTATTTGACACGACCGGAGATACTGACGCTGTCGATGATTCAGGCGAGCTGCTCATCAACTCGACAACTCTGGATCTCGTTCAAAATCACTATGTCGAGCCGTTCGCGCCAGAGCTCGGCATACTACGCTCGGAACGGGTGAACCGCTCCTATAAGGTTCGTCTATGGCAACCTCACACTTGTTAAAGACAGCTCACGGCGAACAGGAGAGATTGGTACAAAAACAGGTATCTTCCGGAAGCAAACTCCTGAGCGAGACATCGAAGCACAACTGCCGAGCAGAAGCCGAAGAAGAGATAGAGGCTGTAAATGAAGGGTTGCGGCATACGGATCGGATATTGGTCAGGGCGAGCCGACCACTTAAAAAGAAGAAGAAAGACGAGAAGAAGCGAGCTGGCAAGGAGAAACCGGACGACGATGTGGAGCTTGTATCGCTGCGATCTGACGTGTTCTTGCGGATCAATCACGATCGCTTCGGGCTGCTGGTTCGAGATCAAGCAATTGTGCAAGCCGCAACGACTCGGTGGAACAGAGGGGCAGGGATCATCATGCGCGAGTTGCTGGAGGAGGCGAGATTGGATGGCGAGGACGTGCCTGTTGCTCGACTACGAGATGTGTTTGGCCATCAGCACGTTCGCACAGAAGCAGTGGTGAAACGCGTGGAACGGATCCGGAAGTCGGAGCTGAAACGGGGTATCGTCAATGGCGAGTGGGACGCGATGAGCTCCGGCATCGTGGGCGGCAAGTCGGTCGAAGCCGTAGTGGACAATTATCTGCGAGTCATCGCGGCGGAGGATCTGGCGATCGGATCGGGATCACCGTTTCTCGTGAACCAAGGCGGGATGGGCGGGCCGTACCGGCTGCAGCTGGAGATGATCGGCGTGATGCTGCGTGCGAGTCTTTTGTCGGACTTGGTCAGGCAGAACCTCGGGGACGCCGCTGCCAGGGTACTCGCCGCTGTGCTCAAAGCCAAATACGCCTCGGAAACCATTGTACGTTCCGCGCTACGTTCAGCGCGCTGCTTTGCAGGCTGGGCATATGAGCTGACCGAGCAGATCCGGGACAATGCTCTAGTATCGCTCAAGCAGCTGCGCACGATCCTGCCTGAACTGCAAAAGCTCAACCTGATTGAAACGCACGATATCCCGAAAACGGCCGGCGGCAAAGCCGCCCGGCCGCTGGCGGGCGTGCCTATCTCGGCAGGAGAGCACCATTACTGGCACCTCGACCTGGCGCGCGCGTACGCCGTACTCCTTGCGGGGCTGTACAAGACGCTGGGCAACTTGATACACCGGCGAGAGACGGAGGTGGCAAAGAGCCGGCCGGCGCTGCTGCGCGAGGCCAAAGTCCTCAGCATGGGCCATGGGCACGAACAGCTCGGCGAGCGCGACAAGCGCGAGCTCGAGGAGCTCGAGGATAAGCGCCGCAAGCTGGACCTCGCCATCGCCAGGACCGAGGGCGTCGTGTTTGTCATGCGGGATCTGCCGGGCTGGCCGCGGGTCTAGGCGTCTATGGGCTGGATATGCGTGCCATCCGTCGGTGTATGCTATTATGCATCACGTCGTCTAGCCGTTGGCGCACGGTATACATACAGGGATTCCGACTGATGACCCAGTCCACTCGAGCAACCGGACGACTTGCCGTCAGAAGACGCCAGAGTGCCCTCACCCGATTTCGTCGGCGGTCACATTAGTTCTCGAGGTGCTATTCTTTATGGAAGCTGCAGAGACAGGAATGCCAGCGCCACAGCAATTCGAGCACTGCATGACAGATGGTCGTAACTCTTAAGATATCTGCACTCATTCCCTATGGCCTCTAAGATATCGGCACATTTTTCTCACACCTCTAAGATATCTTCACACATTTCCTAACACCTCTAAGGTATCCACAAAGTTTCCTGGCCTCGACGAGAGCCACACACGATTCCTCACACGACGCTCTCTGCAAGACAAGTATGG
This sequence comes from Naematelia aurantialba, assembly GCA_021527695.1. NCBI lineage: Eukaryota > Fungi > Basidiomycota > Tremellomycetes > Tremellales > Naemateliaceae > Naematelia > Naematelia aurantialba. The sequence goes on from JAKFAO010000006.1 coordinate 1,566,142, forward strand.
CATGAACCTTAGGCGAACTTCATCTTACTCGTCCTGCGCCATTAGCACCGCCATGACATCCACGAACAGCACACCCACCTCGTCCGCAGTTCCAGGCCGAGCCACACCAGGGGCAGCCCGACCCAGAACGCCAGGACGCGCAGCCACGCGAACCCGTCCCTCCCTAGCGCCCAGGACGACTGTGCGCCCCCCAGATGCGCCGTCAGCAGCGCGAGCGTCACCAGCAGGTATCCCGACAGCCTGGCGCCATCAGCCTCATCCGCCATGGGACACACACCGGATGGGACACACGCCAGATGGGACACACGCCGGATGGGACACACGCCGGATGAGACGCGGGTGGGCGGAAAACTCACCGGTGGTACTTGTATACGTGTTTGGCTTGTGTCGCGCCTCCGAACGCCTTGCCGCCGAACCAGACGCTCGCGCCGCCGACCAACGCTTGCACTACCTGCACATGCCGCCCGTCAGCGATGGCCACCAGTCGCCACACGAGTCAAGCAGGGTGGACGGCGGAACGACAGCTGGCTATGGTGGCCAAAAGGAGCGGCAGAGGGCAGAGGGCAAGAGGCAAAAGGCAAAAGGCAAAAGTGTACGGGAGGAGGGAGGGAGGACGCACCACCCAGGCGACAGTCGCGAGGCCAAACCAACTATGCCACGTCGTGAAGTGTGCCGCGCCATGCACGTGCTTGTTCCACCACATTGCAGCGGTGCCGAGCGCCATGGCTGGCAGCGCAAGGCCGAGGAGCACGGTCTGGTGCGTCTTGAAGCGGGCTTGGCGGATGGTGGCCGATGACGGGTAGGGCTGGAGGGGGGCGATCCCTGGTGGGTGTTAGGTTGAGACTTCTCGAGGGAGCTTGGTGCAGGGGTGTCGGTGCAGGGGGCTGCTTGGTAGAAGGACAGGTAGACGATGTCATAGCGTGGAAAGAGAGGGAGGGAGGAGGGACGGAGGGAGGGACGGAGGGAAGGAAGAAAGGAAGGAAGAAAGGAAGGAAGGAAGAAGGAAGGAAGGAAGGAAGAAGGAAGGAAGGAAGAAGGAAGGAAGGAAGGAAGGAAGGAAGAAGGAAGGAAGAAGGAAGGAAGAAGGAAGGAAGAAGGAAGGAAGAAGGAAGGAGGGAGGGAGGGAAGGAGGAGGGAAGAAAGGGAGGAAGGAGGAAAGCGCACCTAGGAGAAACGCAGTGATAGCGAGACTTTGCAACGGGGGATGCAGGGCAAACCAGCCCATGGCCGACAGAGAGCCAGAGAGGACAAAGTACCATGTGAGCGGGAGGAAGAGGGTCAGTCCGCCCTGCGGCGTTAGCTCGGACAGCGGGGAGGTGCAGACCCGCCGCCGAATTGGGAACGGCTGGCGGTGCAGCAGAGCCTGGGGTGGGTATAGATAAGAGAGAGAGTTAGAGAGAGAGAGTTAGAGACAGAGACGGAGAGACAGAGAGGGAGACAAGAGGGAGAGAACTCACAAGCACGAGCCCCAGCGCCAACCTGTCCCGAGGGGTCGGCGCCATCTCGAGTCCCGGTATCGCCAGCACCCCCGACCCCGATGGCGTCGCGTCTGCCCGTGTTTCGTCGTCGGTGCGACTCGGCGTCCTGGGGCCAGGTAAGAGCGGGTCGTCCTCTGGCGAGTGGGTTCCAGACATCGGTGTGAGTGGGGCACGTCACTGTCTACTAGGCAAGAGGCTCGAGGTGCAGGTCAACTGAGAGCGGGGCGAGGTTGCAGGTCTTAGTCGAGAGAGGCTCGAGGTCGCAGGTCCTAGCTGAGAGAGAGTCGAGGTCGCAGGTCCGAGTCGAGAGCGGGATCGGTATGCAGAGAGTGCAGAGAGGATAGAATACGAGGCGAGGTGAGCTACGAGCGGTGCCGCAACGCCAACTTGAGACCCACGTCGACGCCAACGCTCGCTGACGCCTGGCGATGATGCGATTTGCTGCGCGCTCGCTCGCGCATCGTGTGGTCGTCCAATCGCCAATCGGCCATTTCCGGGCCTTTGGATATCTGATATCGGCAAACCATACTAGTACATACTGTACATAGCTCACTCTACCACTTAGGTTCAGCATCGCATCTCCCTGTCTAGTAGTCAACTGCATACCCGGCAGCGCTGCGTCGACAGCAATGTATGCCTTAACCTCATACTCAGACCAGTGGAGCATGCGTACGAGTATTTATTCTTAAAGAAAGCACTTTGCAGCTCTATGCATTCATTTCTTGCTCTTTGCTATTTTGTTTCTCCATTCACGCGCCGACTCCACACGACCGCCCGCTACAGCAGGTCGGCGTGGTCCGCGCCATGGGCCCTCACAGCCCGCACCCGCCCCTCAAAGCCAAACAGGTCGCCCTCCCATGCCACCCAGCTCTTGTCCTCCGTCACCTCGGCGCCGTCCGCGAGGCCAAGCAAGACCTCGAGGTTCTTGCCGACCAAACTGAGGGCGTCAGACTTGGAGAATACAGATGACGGGCTGTTGGCGTACGTCCATGCTGCTTCGAGCCGGGTGTTGCGTGCTTCCCATTCTTCTTTGATGCCCAGTCCTACCAGCTGTGTCGAGTCAGCGTAGTCCACACTAGACAACCAACAGGGCACTGGAAGGGACGGCAGCGGACATGCAGAGGACGACACGGCAGGAAACAAGAAATGAGCAAGGAAGAGGGATCCGCCAGACAGTGAACGTGAACCTAGACGCACCACACCAGCATCAGCTAGATGAGAAGCCAGAGTATGGTTCGACAGCGGCGGGCCAGGGAGGATGCGCCTGCTGTCCCAGTCGGAAGGGAACGACCTCGGCCTAGTCACCACCACCCCGATATCCTCTTGCGCCAACTCGTCGGCAAGCTAGGCAGGTCAGCTGGTTTCATCCTTGGAAGCGGAAGCGCAAGAAGAACGGAATGAGGAGGAATCGGAGCGGAAGGGGAATCAGAAAGAAGGGGAATCGGGACGGAAGGGAACGGGAACGAAGGGGGAGCAAAACGACGTACCAGCCAACTTTCAGCGGCTCCCAAGAGCGTCAATTTCATCTTTGGCGCCACCTCCTTCTTCAGCCGTACTAGCGCAGCAATGATATCCGCCTTGTCGACAGCGACAACCAGGCGCAGGTCACCCGCAGCGACCTGTTTGAACGCCTCGGTGACTTGGGTGGTCCCGTCCACTTCGCCCTGGAGGAGGCGCCGCAGGATGGCGAATTTCGTCGAAGTGGATACTTTGGAATTGTCGAGACCGAGGTGCAAGGCGGCCGCAGGGTTCAGAATTGCCCCATCTGCCAGTGGGTGTGGGGCAGAAGTCGAGAATGCAAATGACAGTCCTGAGAAGAGAGAGCCAGATGCTCCGCCCGATACGACGGGGAATGCAACGCCCGTGGTCACCCCCGCTCGATATGCGAGTCTGAATCCGATCAGCACAATTGCTCAGTCGTCATTTACGATCTCTGGGCTCTTGCTCACAGTTCGTCTTTACCGCCAAACTGGGCACCATCGACGGCGCGCACGAGCACACCGTCAATCAGCTCCCCGCCGCCGCTGACCGGGTCGTAAGCGCTCTGAGACATCAGCATTGCCCTCGTATACCTTTCAAGGACAGTATACGCACCCCGTCATGGGTCGTTTTCTCCTGCCGGATCTCTATCAATCCGATATAACTCCCGACAGTGATCAGGCCGTGTGTCAGAGCTCCGCCCTTGAGGTCGACGAGCTCGTAATCGTCTTTCCACGACACGACACACTCGCCCACACAAGATACCTTGCCATCTGTGACGACCACGCGATCGCCCTTGTTGAGCGCCTCGACTTGCATGCTCGGAAGGTAGATTGCAGCGACGCCCTGGAAGATTACGTTTGAAGCCTTCTTCTTCGGGGTCAGATCGGGATCGCCCCTCGCTGCCACCGCTTCGGCCGCTTCCTTGTCCCATTTGCCTGCGGGGGAGACCTCTTGTGCCTCAGCCGGCTTGGAAACGACGGTGGGCTTGATGATCTGAGGGATACCGTCGATGTACGTCTGCTTCGGCGTGGCGCCGAGTGTAAGCGGGAAGCTATCCCAGACGACAATGTCGGCGTCGTAGCCCTCGCGCACGTAGCCGAGACGGTGGTCCATCCCCATCGCCTTGGCAGAGTGCGTCGTGACTGAGCCGAGGGCTTGGGAGAAATTCAGGCCGTAGTGGTGAGCCTGAGCAGCCTCGAAGATCAGGTATCGCGAGTCGAGCACCGGATGATCCGACTTCATGATCACGTTGAAGCCGTGGTCAGCGAGGATCTGGGGCGCAAACTCGGACCCGCGGTACGCTTCGCGCTTGTACCTAGCGTTGGTTGCAAAGACGGCGACGGCCGGCGGCTCCGGGCCATAAGCCTGCTTGAGCAGGTCGGGCACGAGGTAGGTCTCGTGGGCGTGGTGGAAGGCTGCAATGGGGAATTTGAACTCGTTTGAAATACGGACCATCGAGTTGAGGTCGGTCGTCTCGTAACAGTGGATATTGACCTTGACGTTTCCGCGGATGGCGTCGGCCAGGACCTCCCACTCGAGATTATAAGGGAACGGCTCTGTCTGCTTCTCTGGGTCCTCGCACCACCTGTCTTGCGCGAGTTTGAGCTTCCTGCCTTCCTCGTAGGCGCGCCTGAAGTCGTAGGCAGAGTCCATACGGGTATTGCCAAACACGCGAGACGGGTTCTCCCCACACGCATGCTTGATGTGTCGCCACGATTCAGTGCGTTCCCAGCTCCCATCCCCTTCGGGATCAATGACGAACGGCGGGTCGACCTGCATCGATGAAGGCGTGTTTTCGTTCGTCCATCGGGGCTTGAAGACGAACGCTTGTCCGCCGATGTTGCCGGCCGATCCGGGGAGGACGAGCATCGTCGTGATTCCGCCTGCGATGGAGAGGTTGTATGCCTCGCTGTGCGTGTTGACTCCGTCCAGCGAGCGCAGCCATGGCAGCACGGCCGACTTGAGCGAGTTGGTGTCGTCTGCTCCGCGAAGATATGGTGACGGGTCGTTGCCCATGTGCGAGTGGAGGTCAACGATGCCTGTGCTGTCAGCGACTCTGCGACCTGTACCACAGACGATTGTACCTCTCGGACACGCCAAGAGAGTTGTGAGGAGACTTACCAGGAGTGACCCAAGCGCCGTCGAGCTCCACCTGCTCGACATGATCGTCCACGTACTGGAGCAATTCGTCCTCGCTGCCAATCTTCCGGATCACCCCGCCGTCCAACAACACCCCGACACCGCGGAGCACCTCTTCGCCGTCCTCTTCGCCCGTCCACAACGTGGCGTTCTTGAGCCACACCGCCCCGGTTCCTTGCACGAACCGGTCGTTGAACTTGCGTTTCGCGGTGGCGCGCTTTGGCGACGGTGGGCCCCGTGCATTGATGTTGCACTGCTTGATCCCGTCGCGCACAAAGCTGGGCAGCGGCGCCGGCTTGGGCGACGGGAAGGGAAAGTCAAGGACGCTGTAGTGCACAAGGAGGAACAGGACGAGGCAGAGCAAGACAATGTCTGAGAGAATGATCGTCACGAGGCTGCTGCGGCCCCGCGAACGCGACGAGCGGGAGGAGCCGCGGTGGTCCTTGGCAGACGAGGCGTAGTAGTCCTCGTCCTCGTCCAGCAGCGACTTTTCCAGGTCGGCCGCGTCGGTCTCTGGCAGAGCGATCGGTGCGCTCGAGCGGAAGCTCGGCGCCGTCACGCGCAGCTGCAGACCCATCTCGGCTCTTCACCAGTTGAGAGAAGACGCAAGAGAGAGCAGTGATGAATGTACAAAAGGGAAGAACCAGCCGCACGCGATGCAGTCTGGTGCGGCGATTCGGACACGGCCGATACCATGCAACTCCCTAAGTTGCGGCTGCTCCGGTGCAGCCAAGCGTTTGGCTTTGCAGCCTCCATTCTGCACGGCTACAGAGCGTGCACAGTCAGTGTACGACAGAGGATACAGACTAACTGGAGGATACAGGTGATCGAATGGAGGTAAGCGGCCATACCCTGAGGGCCTCTGGATGCCAGCGTCGCTGCGATTCCTCAGGCGCACCAGTCATCCGTCAAGTCGGCATGTCGTTTTCGCGATCTCTTCTGCAGCTCCGAGCGAGCCACCAAGTTGAACATCCTCCACATCCTCCATGCATCACTGTTGCCTCACGTTGTACTAGACTGGCGACAGGGGCCGCTCACTCGTCTCCCTTACAGACCGCACAATTAGCATATTACGTAATATTTGTCCAGGACAAACAAGGACCAAGCGCGCCTGATTTTCCATCGACTTGCAACTTGCATCTCCCTCTCCCGTACCCCAACTTCACCATGCCAGCCACCGAGGGCATCAGCACACCCGCTCCCGCGCGGTCTCGCACGACGCCCAAACCCTCCGTCGCACCGCCAACGACGGGCCGCGTCACCCGCCTCCGAGCAGCCAAAGATGTATCCGCCTCGCCTGGGATGAACAAGCCGAGCGCTCCGAGCCTGTTGGCAAGAGGGAGAGAGGGGCTGCGGACCGTGTCGAGCAAGATGCGCGACAAGGACAAGGAAAAGGACAAAGAACGAGCTCAGCCGCAGCCACAGTCGGGGGAGAAGGCCAAGCATGCAGACGGAGGGCAGTACTCTGAAAGTCTTCAGGTACGCCAAGCTGTCGTTTGGTGTGAGGAAGGAAGCGTTAATTGATGTTCCCCGTGCAGGCATTCTTGAGGATTCGGCCCCCGCCTTCTGCGTTTGAAGTAGTACCAGAAGGGTCACGACCCAAGCCGTACCTCGAGCCTCAAGGAGATCGCGATGTGCTCATGCGCGCACCATTTGTAAGCTTTGCGTTTCGTCCCCTGTCTCGACGCTGCTAAAGCATACCGCTCACGCATGTAGGACCCATCTCGACCTCAGACGGCCAAACCGCCTCATCTGTACAGCTTTGACCGCGTGTTCCCTCCCGAGACCCCACAGTCCACTTTCTTCACCACCACGACGCTGCCGCTCGTCGAGAAGCTCCTGCGCGGGGAGAACGGCCTGCTCTTTGCCTATGGCGTCAGCAACAGTGGAAAGACGTATACGATTTCTGGCGGAAACGAGCCTGGAGAATCTGAGAGAGGTCTCCTTCCGAGGGCTGTGGACGTCGTCTTCAACTCGATCCAAGGCCTAGAGTGCCCTGTGAACGTAGGTCCTCTCGACGTGGGAAAGCAAGAAGAAACTGACACCGGTTAGTTGAGGTGCGTCGGCTTAGCAGATGTCGAAGTCTCGAATACAAGAGACGAGCCCCTGGGCTTGGTCGACGGTACTTCCGGCCAAGGGGAAGCCAGTACCACCGAGTCCGTCAAGGTCGATCGCAACCACTCGTACGCAGTGTTTGTCTCGTACAGCGAAGTCTACAACGAAAAGGTAGTCACAACAGGGCGTGATCTGCAAGCTGACAATTGACTCAGATCTTCGACCTCCTTGATTCGGTTCTGCCCACCTCTATCCTGAAGTCGGCACCTCAACCGAAAGTCCGTCTGGGTCAGTTGCCCAGGGCATCCTCGCACTATGGACTATCCGGTGCCTTCAACTCGTCCATGAATTTGGCGGCGATGGCGAATGGCGGCGCTGGTGTGCTGAAACGCCGGGCATTGGCGCTCAAGAACGATCCAGAAGGGAATGGTAAATACGTTGCAGGCTTGAACGAAGTGCGCGTTCGAACGCGTGAAGTGAGGCTCCTTCCTCCTTATCCAGCTGGGGGTTGTCGGTGAAAACTAACAGTTTCGCAGGAAGCACTAGCAGTGTTCCGATCGGGCCAACGAGCGCGCCAGGTATTCGGGACGCTTGCAAACCGCGAGTCAAGCCGTAGTCACGGTATCGTCACCATCAAGGTTGTGCGAGTCCATAACGGCGCGCCCGAAGACCCAGACTCGGCCCAAGTGTCGCGTCTGGCCATTGTAGACTTGGCGGGCTCGGAGCGGACCAGGAACACTGGGACGACAGGCGACAGATTGAGGGAAGCTGGCAACATCAACAAATCCCTGATGGTTCGTCGTTGTCGCCGCGATGCAGGACGGGGCTGACCAACGCAGGTGCTCGGGCAATGTCTCGAGGTGCTGCGGTCGAACCAGCAGAAGATGGCCGCACCGACTCCTGCCGGCTTGAAGAAGCGGCTTGCGGTCGTGCCCTTCCGGCACTCGAAGCTCACAGAGATCTTCCAAAACTTCTTCGTCGGCGACGGACGTGCGGTGCGTCTGCGTCGCTGCGTCTCAGTGACGGAGCCGGTCGCAGAGCTGACTGGACCAGGTGATGATCGTCAATGTGAATCCGTATGACACGGGCTTCGACGAGAACGCACATGTGATGCGGTTCTCGGCGGTGGCTCGAGAGATACAGACGACAGCGCAGAACAAGGTCGGCTTCCCTGGCCACGCGCTCAGGCGACAGATCAGCACCCAGTTCTCGGCGTTCAAGCAGGCGGTCAGCGGGCCCAACAAGATCAGAGTGGTAGTCCCCGTCCTGCCCAAGATCCAGGAGGGGCCAACGAGCTCGTCCCTGTCCTTGTCCTTTGCCTCGGCCTCGGCCGCGTTGGCGGTCAAGGACAAGAGCGGGAACAGTGGGCTCGAGAGGGGAGGGAGAGGAGAACGGGAACGGGAACGAGAGAGCCAGGGCTTCGTCCTGGTCGAAGAGGAGATCGAGGTGGTGGAAGAGAGCGACGAGAGTGGTTCAGAGGACGAGCGGGACGTCATGGTGGACCACTTGTTTGAGCAGCTTGCAGAGTTGAGAACGAGGGTGAGTCTTCTCCCAATCCAATCCATGGCCGAACACCGGAACATCCGACGCCGAGTACACAGAACACAGAAGAAGCACGGATCCCAGAATTTCACCCCTACTTCCCCAACACACAACTCACAACTCACAACCCATAACCCACAACCCACAACCCATAACTCTAAAAGTTCACAACCCATAACTCTACAACCCACAACCCATAACTATCCAACTCACAACCCCAACGCACAACAGAATCCAGACTACATGCGTTGATCGGGCTGACGACGACAGCTGTACGAGAGCGAGATGCGCAACGCGGCGGTCGAGGTCGAGGTGAGAGAAGAAGTGTCGAGGGAGATGGCAGAGACGATGCAGAAGATGCATGCGGATTTCAACAGACGTCTCCAGGACCAAGTAAGTGGCGGCCTGGCATCTGGCATCTGGCGTCTGGCGTCTGGCAGCCTGGCGTCTGGTAGCCTGGCACCTGGCACCTGGCAGTCTGGAATCTGGCATCTGGCAGCCTGAGTCGAGCGCATGGCTGACAGGGCAGGTCGCGGCTGGTGAGCTCAAGACTGATCGTAAGCTCGATATCCTCTCACGAACGATCGCGACGCCCGCGGTCCGGCGCATCGCGGTTGCGCCTGCATCTCGGACTATCGATACCCCTGGAACCGAGGGGGAGACGAATGCCAATTCGACCATGACCATGGATGATAGCTTTGAATCGGCGATTGACGAGAGCTTGGCGATGTCGGACCAGTCGGCGGACCTGGGGCGTCTGTCGGATGTGTTTCTCGTTCGGCCGACTCTGGGGACGGACGCTGTCAAGGAAAGGGGCGGGAAGGAAGACGTTGCGCGGGCTGAAGACAGCGAGGACGTTGCGCGGGGCGAAGACAGCGAGGACGAGCTTGCGACGGCCGACAGCGATGATGAGATACTTGCCGATGGCAGTCCGAATGCTGGTGGAATCACAGTGAGTGCGCCGTCAGGTTATCCTGATTGAGCTGATGCATCGATAGACTGCCACGCGAGCTGCCCATCCTCAAGCTGCAGCTGCAGCTGCTGTACCCCGTCACCGGGAAAACGCTATCGAGACTGAGACGTGTGACTCGTCAGATGTCGAGTCGGATTCGGATTCGGCGTCGGACGACGTCTCAGAACTGTTGGATGACCAAGACGAAGACGCAGATTCCGGATCGGGCAGCGAAACAGACGACGACGAAGATATCCTCGTGCCGCCGCCGCACGACCCAGACCTCGGCGACATGTCTGACGACTCGACGTTTGACGACGATGCCATCGAAGACGACGGGCTGTCTGCGAGCTCAGAGACGCCGGCATCAGACTCGGAGTCGGAGTTTGAGGGTGATACGGAGCCCGAACCCAGTAGCGCCGAGTCGTCGCCCGTTCGGCCAGCGAGCAGCAAGCGGCGCGTGACGGCGACGGCAGCGGCAGCGGCCGCAGCAAGGGCTGGTACGGCGTCGCCTAGTAAGGGGGCAAAGGCACGTACCCCTGCCAAGACGTCAAAGGCGCGTGTGCAAGCGGGGGAGACGGCCAAGGGAAGAGCGCCAGCGGTCATGTCGCCGTTGAGCAAGGGGCAAGCGCCACCGGTCACGTCGCCCTTGGGCAAGGCGGAGCCAGTCACCTCGGCGTCGGGCAAGGCTCAGACGGCCATATCGGCGTCGGGCAGGGTGGTGCTTGGAGAACGCAAAGCCCAGGACGGGTCAGACGGGGAGAGTGAGAGTGAGAGTGAGGTGGAGCGGGCCAAGGTGAAGAAGGGAAAGAAGAGGTAAGTCGAGACGGCAGTTGCCGCCGAGTCGCGTCTGTGGTTGACGGACTTAGGACCCTGACGAGAAAGGTCGTCGACGAGGATGAGATGGAGCGGCAGGAGGGGCGAGCCGGCGCGGGGACCGAAGTGCGGCGGATGGTGAGGGGTGGGATATGAGCTGTATTGTCGGTTGAGCGTTGCTGTATCAGTGTGGAGGGTCTGTGCGGACTGGAGCGTTGGGTATATCCGGATGTGTGGTCGAGAGCTGTCGGTATCGCGCCATGCATGGTGTCTGTAGAGCATGGCTGAGCTGCCCACTGAGCCTGTGCTGCACGCGAGCCCGAGCTGCGAATTGAGCCTGAGCCTGCTGTGTTTGTCACTTGACGGGGTGGTCCGAGTTCTATCTTGAATAATTCGAGTATTATTAAGAAAACCAGCGAGTGATTCGCCACGCAACGTGAAACGTGAAACACGAAACCCGAAACAAGATCGCCGCGGCCACCACTGAAACCTATCACTCGCTCGTCACTCCGTCGCCATCGCCGTCGCCGCCGTCGCCGCCGTCGCCACGCCGTCACTCGTGATCATCGCCGGCCGTGTCCTTGATCCTTGCAGAGCACGTCCTGCGCCATGGCGTCCCTTGCTACGTGCCCCTTTCCCCTTGTGTATACCCCTGTCTCCCGCCATCCCTGGGCAATCCAGGTGCAATCCCTACCCTCTCGGTGGACTAATCCCACATTCCCTAGTGACGTGGACGATCCGATCGGCAATCCCTACAGATCCTGGACGAGCCACACACGGCCGTACAAGCGCACAATCCCTACAAGCGCAGTCCCTACAAGCCTCACAGTCCAAACTCCACACAATCCCCAGCGCTCACCTGCGAGTCACCTCGTTTCACGAGACGCCGTCGACTTCACCGGCTGCCCGAAAGGCTGCTGAGCTACAGAAGTAGCTGCATCGCGTAACGGCTGTCCGAGGGATTGTGATTCTGACCGAGGTGAGACAATCCACCCCGGGGCACACATACACACAACCGCGTCCGCATCCAGGAGGTGGCGTCAGAGAATGGATAGACGAGTCCCCAGCACCTGCACGCTTTCGGCTGATCGGAGCTGGGTCTGTCTTGGTCTGCGTGGCTGAGAGGGAGGGGAGGAGGTAAGAGGAAGGACGAGGGAAAGAAGAGGAAGGAAGAGGAAGGAAGAGGGAGGGTGTCGGCGGAGGTATGAGTAAGAACATGTCAACATCTCGTCTCGAATTTCTTCGCCGTCTTTGCCCACTTGGTGCTTTCTCGAGTCGCGCGCTACACGAGTCACTGACGTTACGAGTCCCTGGCATCCTAAACGAGTCCCTGGCATTCTACACGAGTCACTGGCATCCTGCACGAGTCACAAGTCTAGCCCACACAAGGTACCCTATTAGGAATGCAGCGAAGCATTCGCTGACAGGACAGACTACTCGACATGGGCCAAGCCCACCCCCGTGCCATCCAGCTGGACGCCGCCTCGGAAGGAGCCGATCCCACGCTCTCCCATCCGCCCTCTGCGTCGTGCTTCTCAGCACCTCTCCCATCGGCCACCTCTCCTCTGCCTTCTGCCTCCCCTCTGCACTCGACCTCCCCTCTACACTCGACCCCTCTGCACTCGACCTCCCCTCTACACTCGACCCCTCTGCACTCGACCTCCCCCCTACACTCGACCCCTCTGCACTCGACCTCCCCTCTACACTCGACCCCTCTGCACTCGACCTCCCCTCTACACTCGACCCCTCTGCACTCGACCTCCCCCCTACACTCGACCCCTCTGCACTCGACCTCCCCTCTACACTCGACCCCTCTGCAATCGACCTCGTCACCGATGCACGCCATACCGACCGATCAGACGTTCTCCAGAATCGACTACACCCCCGGCGGGACCGTCCCGACCCGGCCGACACCGTCCCGCAGCCGAGGCCGAGGTCTCGTCACGAAGCTGTCTTTCAGATCACACACGCCCCGCACCGACCAGGCTAAACGCCGACTGGACGTCGATCCCGCTCTAGAGGCATTCGAGCAGCTCGTGCTTGAGAAAGAAGCGCGGGCGGGAATCGTCTCCATACCACAACCATCACTGTGCGCGCACCTGACAAGCAAGACCGCCAAGGCGCGGACCTTTGCTGCCTCCCGAGCGAAGCGTGGGTCGATCGCGGCGGGTTCCACCTCCCCTGTCCCGGCATCCGCGCACACCTCGACGCCACACTACATCTCCTTTCCCACCGCCACGCCGCTCGCTCTACAGTCTGCGGTGGACGCTGACCTCGCGTTGCACGCTGGGCTCGGCGAAGACGGGAGCAGGGTCATCCGCCGCGACTCTGGGCGTGTCTCAGTCAAGTCGTCTCGCCGGGCAGAACGCGAGTGGCGCGCCAAGGTCGCTGCGATGGGACAGAGCCAAAGCCCCAACTCGTCGCGAGGGCGCAGCAGCAGCTTGGGGCACCACGGCCCTGTCCGAGGACCTGTGCCGCCCAGGCGCAGGCAGCCCGTCCGCCAGGCCACGTTGTCGCCCGATACGTCGCCCGTCTCGCCTGCTTCAGAATACATCCTCACCCCGCACGTGAGCCCGACCACGTCGGCTTCGACTCCGACTGGGACGGCTACGCCGTCGACGTTGGGCGCGGATGGAGCGCCGGATGCAGGCGGAGAGGAAACGGGCCCCTGCTCGAGCAAGTTGCGGATCTCCCATTTGAGCTTTGAGACGTTGGGTCACTACCATTCTACATCGACCAGCTTCGAGGCGGTGGGCCACCACACCACACCGACTAGGCTCGAGACGTTGGGCCACCACACCACACCCACAAGGCTCGAGGCGTCGGTGCACCAGACCACACCCACAAGGCTCGACGACGGACCTCGCAACCGCAAGCCCTCGGTCCCGCTGTCGGTATCGTCCTTCTGCCCTGACAGTCTTCACTCGGCCGGAGGGACACGACCCTCATCGCGCGCCACGAGTTTCACACTCGCCACTATCCCCCAGGAGAACACACGATTGCCCTCGCGATCCGATCTGCACCTGGGATCCGAGGCGTCGCAGTGGCACTTTCCAGACGAGTCGCCGCCGCCTCGTAGACTGTCTCTGCCCCCATTCGACAGCTTCCTCGCCTCGCCCACGCATGTCGGTGGGACTCCCCGGACCACGCCCACAAGCAGCCCGGCGCTTCGTCCCGCCGATCAGAAACAAAGCACCAGCAGCGCAACGCAGCCCTCACCCCGTGCTCGCCAGCGACCGAGCGTCGAGCCTATCAGGGTACCGGCACGCGAGTCGACGCCCATCAAGGCGGGAGCCCGCGGGCCACCACAGACTACAACGTCGACGCCGACGCGCGCACCGTACAGCCCCATGACGGCGTACCTCCTCACCGCCCCGATAGAGAAGCTCATCCTCGATGACATGGGGTGCGGCGGCGGCCCTGAGAGGGGGGACGGGGAGGACGGGGAAGAACGGCAGTGTGGATCCAAGCAGCATCCCTTTGCAATGTCGGCTCTTGCTGTACATGAGACCCCTGTGCAGACGCCACCGCGAGCCTCCGTTGTTGCCCAGCGCTATGACACACCAAGCGCCAACTTGGCCTGTCCCACTCCACTGGCCGATCCGTTCACAGCTCCCGCGACTCCTCTCGAACCGTCGGGTATATCTGCCGCGCGAGAAATGGTGACGATAGTGCCCGCACAGCCGAATGGAGTGCCTGTGGCTCTGCGTGCAGGGCGAGGTACGCATGCAACAAACAAGATGACTGGAGCAGATGCGACGAAGGCGAACAGGATACCTGGAATGCATGGGGCGAGCGGGAACAAGCAGCATGCGATAGGCAGCAGAGCGCCGCGGCCCACGCTCGATCTCACGCCAGGCATGGAGTCGGGGAACAGACCGCCCAAGTCGGGAATGGGCGTGGTCGACCTGGCGCGGTGGTTGCAGCAGACGGCGGTGTAGGCATGGGTGCTGCCATACTCCGTATGCTGCAGATGCGATGCATGCTCCATGATATGCAAAGTCAGAGTCAGAGTTGCTGCAGAGTCGCCGCTGGCCGGCCGGAACAAAGCCAGTGTCCCGGCGCCACGCGTTTTCGTTTCAACGACCATGCGGTCACTGGCAGGTGGCTTTTGGCACCGAGCATCCATCTCATTGGCATCCAGGCTTACCCACAGCATCACAACCAGCAGTAGCAGCGAAAGCTCCAGTACCAGCATCACAAGGAACAGCAACAGCAAGCGCTCAATGTCGTTCTCGCCGTTCTTTGCCTCCAAGTCGCCGTACGACGTCGACGGCGCCACGCTGTCCAACTACCACGCGGTGCGGACGACGCACATCGACTTGACGTGGAGTATCGACTGGGCGCAGAAGGTGTTTAGCGGCGACGCGGTGCTGACGCTCGATGTCACGGCGGGAGACACTGCATCAGAGACTGCAGCAGGTGCAGCAGCAGACACTACAGCAGGTGCCGGTGCCGGTGCCGGTGCAGGTGAAGGTGCAGGTGCAGGTGCAGAAGGAAACGGCGACGACGGGGTGAGAGAGGGGATAGACGAGGTCGTCTTGGACACGTCGTACCTCGACATCGAGTGGGTCGAAGTATCGTCCCAGCCGGCCGAGTGGAAGTTGGACGACAGGCTGCCTGGGGTCATGGGGTCGGCGCTGCGGATCAAGCTGGGCCGCACGGCGGTCAAAGGGGACGTCGTGGTCGTCAAGGTCGTGTACAGGACGACCAAGGAGTGCACCGCGGTGGGCTGGCTCAACCCGGTGTAAGTTTGTGCGGCGCCACATCCCTCTCCCGTCCTGCGCAACCTCGCCCCTCCTGCGTCCCCTCCCCCCCCCCCCCCCCCCCCCCACACACACACCCGCCGGCCCACTGAACAGTCGATGGACACTGAACAGTCGATGGACACTCATGATGGACACTCCTGGTTGACGCCGTCCCGCTGACACACCGCAGACAGACCAAGTCGGGCAATTACCCCTACCTCTACTCCCAGTCCCAGGCGATCCACGCGCGCTCCCTCCTCCCGTGCCAAGACACCCCGGCAATCAAGGCGACCTATTCGGCCAGAGTGCGGTCGGTGCTCCCGGTGCTCATGTCGGGCCTGAGAAAGAGCCCGCCAAGCGAGCAGGTGTTGCCGCTCGGCGAGGAGGTGGAGTACGTCTACGACCAGGTGGGTCCGGCTGCGCTGCATGCGCTGGGACCTACTGCCTGGGCCTAGAACGTCTCTCTCAGCGTGCATCCTGGCTCCGCCTATCATCCTAGTCCACCCCTGCCTCCACCTCCCTGGCGCACCCACTCCAAATCCATACCGCTGAGCGCTGATCCACAGCCCGTCGCAATCCCGTCCTACCTCATCGCCATCGCCTCGGGCGAGCTCATCTACCGCCCGTTCGAGCAGCTCCCAGGCCGGAAGTGGACCAGCGGCTGCTGGACAGAACCGCTGACCATGGACGCTGCGTTCTGGGAATTCAGCGAGGACACTGCAAAGTCGGCTGCTCCTCGGTCTCACCCCCACACAGCTGACCACCGTAGATTCGTCGCGGCGGCCGAGGATCTGACGTCCGAGTACCGATTCGGAGTGTACGATATCCTCTTCCTGCCGGAGTCGTTCCCCTACGGAGGTATGTCTGTCCGCTTTACACCTTTGCTTCAGACATTTACAGCCTACGCTCTCACCCTTTTACATTCTTACACGCTACACTCTTACACTTCTACACTCTTACACTTCTACACTCTTACACTTCTACACTCTTACACTTCTACACTCTTACACTTCTACACTCTTACACCCTTACCACTTTACGCCAACTGCGAGCGGGCCCGACGCTGACCGCATCACAGGCATGGAGAACAGCTGTCTGACCTTCGCGACGCCTTCGGTCATTGCCGGCGACCGCAGCTCGGTCGACCTAGCAGCACACGAGATCAGCCACTCGTGGTTCGGCAACGGTATTGGTTGTGCGTCGTGGGCCCACTTCTGGCTCAACGAAGGCTGGACGACGTACCTCGAGCGGCTGGTGAGTTCTTTGCCCTGTGGCCGTCGTCAAGCTCATCCCGCAGCTCATGCGTCAAGTGCATGGCGAGCCCGAGCGACAGCTCTCGTTCATTGTCGGCCGGCGTGGCCTCAAGCAGGATCTCAAGCTGTACAAAGACAAGCCTCGCTTCCAGCGCCTCGTGATGGAATACCAAGAGCACGAAGACCGTGAGTCTCTGTCTCTAGACGTCTCTGTCTCTAGACCGACGACGATGCAAGACCGACGATGCATCGTGTTCTCCCCTGGCTTTCGGCCGTGGCCCGCAGAGAACTTCTTGGCTGACGAGGTTCCAGCCGACGAGGGCTACAACCAGGTCCCGTACGAGAAGGGATCCAACTTTTTGCTCTACCTCGAGCGCACCGTGGGCGGTCTGGACCATTTCGTGCCGTACATGAAAGACTATGACCGCACGTTTTCCGGAACGTCCATCACCACTGACCAGTGGCGCGCCCATCTGTTCCATTACTTTGGGTCGCAGCCTGATGCAAAGGAGTATCTGAGGAAGTTGGGCAAGGTTGACTGGGAGGAATGGCTGTACGGGGATGGATTGGATCTCTGCGTGGACAACCAATACGACGACTCGTTGTCCACGCCGGTACGTGCTTGCTCCATTTATCTGTTTTCTGTTTGTTTGTCTTCGTTTCTTTTTGTTTTTCTCTTGGCTCGCAAGCGCCTATTGGGATGCCGTCAGGAGCGCGCCGCTTGCCCAAGACAGCCTGCTGACAGGACCCTCAGTGTCTCGAGCTGGCGGAGCGATGGGATGCCGCGCGGCACGACACCGACGCGACGGCCGCCTTTTCCCCGTCCGACGTCGCCGAATTTTCCTCGACGCAAAAGGTCGTCTTCCTCGACAAGGTCGAAGCGGCGCCTGCGCTGCCGACCAAGCTCGTTGCGCTTCTCGATGAGAAGTACGGCATCCATGAGAAGGATAACGCCGAGGTCAGGCTGCGGTTCTACCAGATCGCGCTCAAGGCGGGCCCAGAGTACGCCGACAAGGCGGCAGGTGGGTTGGCCTCCTCGCTCCTCTTTGACTATATACCTCGTCGTTGTCTCCGTTACTGTCACTTTCACCGTCAACTCGTGTCCCTCACGCCACAGAGACAGTCGCCGTCGTGACCATCACATCCCATCACGAGATGTCGGATACATTGGATACACTGAGATGCTGACGCCGTCTAGCGTGGGTGACGAACAAGGGCCGGATGAAGTTCTGCCGCCCAGTATACCGGCTGCTCTTCCAGCAGACACCAGAGCTGGCCAAGAAGACTTTCCTGGAGCATGCAGCCTTCTACGTGAGTCATGGCTTCCTGTGGCGGGTCGGCAAGGCGCTGAAGGCGTAGCATCCGATTGCGCGAAAGATGATTGCGCGGGATCTGGGCGTGACTGTGGACTAATTGGGCGGTGGAGGTGGTGGTGAAGTGGTGTAGCTTGGGAGTGGTGTAGCTTTGGGGCGAGTGGTGCTGCAGCGAGTGCGGTCGTGAAGTGAGTGAGGCTGGAGCAAGTGTCGTCGTGGAGCGAGTGGGCATGTCGTAGAATGACAAAAGTCGCGAGTTGGCAGGTGCGCGGTTAGCTAGCGTCAGAAGGAGAAGTGTTATTGGAGCCGTGTCTGTGTCGGCACTCGCGGGTGTACATGCATATGCACAGTCTTCTCTACTTTGATCGTGTGCGGGATGTGTACATCTCTCTGTCGACACAAATAGAGTATGCGGAGCAGCAGCGCTGCAGCTGTAGCGCGATGAAAAATACATCCACTGAGATCTTCTTACAATTGTGGTTTACCTATCCCGCTGTTCCGTCCCGCTGTTCTGCCTGATGTTCTTCCTATCTCGCCTATTCCCGCGGGACCTGGACACGCTCAGCCAAGCGTCGCACCGGGTCCGGCTCGCAAATGGTCGTTGGTGGTCACGAGCACCGGAGGGGGCACGATCGCAATGGGCACGTCGGCGAGGTGCTCTATGCTGGCGTCGCCGTTCGGGTTGAAGATGTACGACATGCCGCCCTCGACTTCGCCTGGTTTGCCGCGCATCCGCGGGGCGCTCTGCGAGCGTTGGCATTAGCGTGAGCAGCGAAGAGCATACAAGGCCGAGCATAGAACCAAGAGCGCAAAAAGTCAAGAACGTGGTAGCACGAGCATCAGGGGCCCGCGCAGCAGACCCATAGAATCAGAAGCACAATCATCAGGGCCAGGAGCCGCAATCACCCAGAGAAGCATCACGCAGAGCACTCGACAGGAGGGGAAGAGGAACATGGCCACGCGATAACGAATTAACGAAACCCACCTGCTTCTTGCCGGCGGCATCGGCGATCGCCTTGATCTTCTTATGCAAGTCTGTCATGTCCTCTGGCGGGGCCAAGATCGCATCGATCTCGCTCGCCACGGTCGAGTAGATCAGCCACGCCAGGACAGTGACGGCGAGCGTCTTGTTTACTGTCGTCGCGATAATGGAGGTCGGTCACACGATCAGCGTTACCTTACACAACGTCAAGAGATCAAGAGAAAGCGAGATCAACAGATCAACAGATCCACAGATCCAGGACGCACCTAATGCCACGACGACGACGACGCACAGGATCTGCACAGATTGAATGCGCTTCTTCCACCTACGCCCAGAATCAGCACTCGCCACTCGTCCGCCTCTCGCGTCTCCTCTCGCCACCGGCGCCCACGCCTCTCGTTACTCGCCACTCGTATGCATGAGAGGATGATGGAAGGGCTCTGTTCAGGAGCCGACACCCCACGTACATGCTTCGCTGTTTCTCCAGCTCCATACTCTTCATGGCGCGCTCCAGCAGCACCTTCCTGAGCTCGCTGTTGCCTATACCAGGCTCGGGAATCGTCGGTTTGTTAAAGTGCCCCTACTCGCCACTGCATCAGCCCGGTTCCCTCACCCCCCTGCCCCAGTCTGATTTCCTACCAGCCCGCTATATATAGAAATGGCCGGGTGGAGACAAAGGTGGGGCATGTACGCAGGTCGTTTCTTGGGGCTTGGGGATGAAGTGAACACGGGGGCTCCGAGTGCAGGCCTGGGCGAACCAGTGACTCACAACATGCGGCGCATTCCCGCCCTCCCACCACAGCTCGTCTCGCACGCTCGCGGCCGGCCTGCTCTTCCCCAGCGGGAAGGGAAACAGCCGCGGCGGGGCATGCCGCGTCGTGAGGAACGCAGAAGGGTGAGAGCGGGGATTTGCCCACAGGTCCGGCCGGTCCGGGCGCGGCGTGAGCAGCTTCTGGAGCTTGGCCTGGATCTCGTCGTTGGGGTCTTTGGGCGGCCCGCGCGATGCTGCCAGCGCCGCGTTGTAGCCGTACCATATGATCGAGGTGTACACCACCAGGCAGCTGCGGCGACGTCACCCTGGGATCTAGGAGCGCGTCGTCTCCCTCAGATTTAGGAGCTCGGCGAAGAGTAGGGGGGAGAACAGGAGCCAAGACAAGCAGCTGAGAACAGGACTCGAGTCCAGGTGCGCAGTTTTGGGCAAGTGTTGGGCGAGGGAGGGGAGAACACCGTAAAAGTTGGAAATTTGGAAATGCAAGATTAGAGGACGTACACGACGGCGACGATGGTGAGGCGGGAGAACAGGACGTAAAACGGCAGCATCTGCCACGGGAGAGCGACAACCGACATGCCTTGTCAAGCACATCAGCACACGACACACGCGCCAGCGAATCCCATCATGTATCCATCCAATCTGCCAAGCAGCACGTACCTAGAGAGATACAACACATGATCGCAACCGTTTGCGCCACCGGACCGAACTGCAGCCTACACATCTCCCGTCACCATCGGTCCTCTTCCTTGCACCTCCAGGACGTGTCCGCAGGCCGAGGTGGACGGTGGACCGCGACTCACGCAGGATGTGGCTTGGGCTTGGCCAGCGCCGCTCTGAGCTTCTTCTTATTCGCTTTGACCTTCTCTTCTTCACCCTCGTACGCCTCGGGCGGATACCCCCTGCTCTTGTACTGCTCGATGCGATCCTGCGACTTCTTGATTGCCGCTTCCAACTCTTCCACGCTTTCGCCGCCGCTGCTGCTCATTTTCTGTCCAACTCTCCGCGCAGATAAACTGACTATGGAGTAAGAATAAATGCACTAGCAGTAAACTCGTTACGGTCCAGAAATTGTTATTGCTCAGGCTGTTTGAGCCGATGAAAGGAGACCGCCAGGCGTCGACAGAAAGGATATCAGATATGGCCACGCAACGTCAGGAGGCGATCAGTTGTGTTACACGGTGCACGGATCTCCAAGATATGCCGGTGCAGTACATGCGATCGTCTCGACTCCGACTCGTGCAGACCAGAGCTAGTGGCACCCCTTGCTACCGTCTCAGCGGACTCATTCCTGTTCCTGCCCATCCCGGTGCAGCGCCATACCCTCCTCCTCCACCTTGATCGTCTCCATACGCGCCTGGCCCATTCCCATTCAAATCAGGCGCCACCATACCGTCCGCATCCTCCGCTTCATCCTCGTCCACTCCCGTCTCCTTCTGTACAGCCAGGATCACCTTGCCCAGACTCTCGGCCAGAATATCGAGACCCTGTTCCACCACGGATCGCACAGGGACTGACCCTACCGACTCGGCTGTAAAGTAGTATGTTGATGGGACGGCATCGTAATCAAATGGCTGGCTAGGATCAGGGGGAGCCTCGAACGCCGCATTGGTCGATAAAGGCCATTCCTTTGCCGCTACGCTGATGAGCCGGATTCGCATTCTAAATCAGACGTGGCACTTACCATCCTCTTCGTACCAGTAAGTTGTATGCCGTAATTTGTTGTACGGATCATACTCGTACGCCACGGCAGAAAGCGGACTCCACTTGGCGTGGTATTTTGCAATGCCCTGATACCAGTGAGATACCGCCAAGAGCAAGGACACGACACTAAAGCTCACCTTGTACGCCTTACATAGCAACTCGATCTCCTGACCTCTCGACATCTTGGCTAGCAAAATCGGTGGCATGCCCGGGTTGCCTTTGCCGACTGGCTGGCCTAATGATGGATCGCGGTTACTGATGATATCTTGATCGTCTGGTGATACCGCCGGTGGCGGCCCGTAAGGATTTTGCGGTGCAGGCTGAGCCAAGTCAGTAGGCAAGTCAGTAGGCTCTTGACCGGATGCGAAGCAGAACTCACTCCTCCTGGACTTGGGATGACCTCGAGCATATCGCTCGTAACGCTCATGAATTGGCCGGAGATACCGTTGAAATTTGACACCTTGAGTTTCAAGGTGATCATGCAGTAGTAACACCCCTCGTCACAGTCGCAATCCTAGACGGCATCGTGTGAGCGAGCGGCTACAACTACTGGTGGCTATGTTATGGACTCACCCGCGTATACCGTAGTCCTCTCGCGACGTTTGTGCTGATCAACGGGACCATGCCTAACCGGTGTGCCAGCATCTCGTCTGGTATGGGTGTGGTGTTCTGCAGGAACAGAACCTGGTCGATGCCTGTACGGTGCTTGTCAGAGAAGTCCACAGTGTGTATGATCAAGATGCGCTACGCGGCTGTCCATAGCTTTCTACCATCACGGGTATTGTGTCAACGAGTAGGAAGAATGGAGAGACGGAGAGATGAAGAGACAAGAGATGTAGAGATGGAGAGATGGAGAGACGGAGAGAGGAAGAGACGGAGAGACGGAGAGACGGAGAGACGGAGCGACGTAATCCGACAGACAGGATCCACTCACAAACAGTCGGTACTTCAGCCATCATGACCCTCCTCAAGCTATTCGCCAGGCCCATCTCCACGCCGCTCAGGTGGAACGACGCCTCGGTATCCGTCAAGTTCCTCAACATCAGTCGCGGCTGGTTCGTCGGTCCCACAGGCACAGTCACGGTGTTCGAGGTCGTCGCATCCCCATTTGGGCGTGATTCGCCATTCAGATGAGCGTAGCCGTTCATCGTCAGTCGTCGACGAGACTCGTCAATGTCCTCGACAGAAACGGCGAAAGCGACACCGGTCAGCAAAAACACGGTCGGGTCGTGCCTGATAACTAGGAGCCCAAGTAAACCAATATTCAAATATCAGGCTCAGCTTCTCGCGGCCTCTCAATACGCTGTCATGCTGACAGTCATGTATGTGCATGGCATGGACCAGGCGGTACGAGTTGCTCCCGTCAAGCATTCATACGTCCCCGTCCAGCTGCTGTCCAGAAAGGAACACAGTCCGAATGGACTTGGCCGCTAAAGCAACGCTTGTCCTCAGTCGTCGATAATGTGGCATCCCGGAAGAACCACCATCATCGCCAAGTATGGTAATAGGTGTATAACTATCCAACCTGCTCCCAGCCACGGGTAAAGCCTCATCATCCGCTATATATCTCCTTCCTTGGCGTGTTCGCGTCTCTCACACCCAACACCTCTCTTTCCACGCCCTTCGACGGCGTCCCAGCCTTCCCCGTCATCTTCCCTGGCGTCCCAGTCTTCCCCGCCATCTTCCCTGGCGTCCCGGATTTGCCGGCCATCTTTGGTGTCCCGCTCAGGACCTTCGGCCTCGAAGCAGCCGAAAACTCCATGAGGTCGCCTTCTCGATCCTGCTGATCGCCTCGCAGCACCTTGCGCCTCGGCTCGTCGGTCAGACGCGACTTGAACGTGACGCCTTGTAGCGCGTCCTCGTCCGACTCCGAGTCGAGATAGTCGCTAGTTGGAGCCTGAGTCGTTGCCTCACTGGCAAAGCGCGTGGCTGTCGACGAGAAGTCATGTCGACGCGGTGATGAGTTGTTGTTATTGCTCGGCCCTGAATTGCCCACTACAGTCATGAGGGCTATCGAAGGTGATGGCTGACGGGGCGACGATTTCGCAGCGTTTGAAGCGGGGTGCAATTGCATTGGAGACGTGACTTGGTCTGAAGAGCTGGACGGCGCGATAGGGCTGGATGGAAGCGGGACCCGCGAAGGAGACAATTTTGCCGTTTCCCCGGGACTCGGTGGAAGCGGAATAGCCTCGGGGCGGACCTTCGCTGTTACCCCCTTGACTTTGGCCACTACCTCCTTCCGGCCACGGTCCGTGCTGGCGACCGAGGTAGTCGATGCACCGAGTGACTTGGCCGTGGGGACTTCCTTGGAGCCTTGTGCAGCCTTACTGACTGGCCGGAAGGAGGGCAGAGGCGGCTTGCGTTTCACCTTCTCCGTCTTGACAGGAGGTAGCGCGACTTGAGCTTTCACTTGGATAGGCCGGGCTGGAGGTTTCAAAGTCGGTCCAGCTGGCTTGACTGTGGCCTTTGCAGGTACAGGTTTTGGCACAGGGGCTTTTGTCATCGGTTTCGTTGGGGGGGCAGTTGGGGCTGCGGGGGCTTGAACTGTGTGATTCGTCACTGTCGTCGACATCTTGTCAACGGCCGTGCCGGTGGCCTCCGCCTTGGCCGCAGCTGTGACTTCGTTCTTCCTCGCTTCACTCGACGTGCTCTTGGCGCCTGCTGTCGCCGTGGAAGCTGAGGTAGGCTTGAAGGGCTTTCGCCCTTCCGAGCTAACCACTCGACCAGCTTTAGGTACTGGCGGTTTGCGGGTGGGCGGAGGCAGGTCAACCTTCGGAGGTGCTGCTGCAGGCTTCGTAGATGTCGACGTCTTGAGCGATATAGCTGGTGTTCTATTGGGGCGCTGTACGGGAGGCTTTGGCTGTACTACACCTTCGCTGCTGTGTTGGGCGGCACCAACCGGGCGGCTGGCAGCGCTGGCTGTCTTGAACGAAATGGGACTGGATACGGGTTCCACAGTACGGTTGGTGACCGGTTCGTCCTTGTGAGGTCCTTCATGATACCGTTCCGAAGGTTCCGAAGAGGGTCCAGCCGCCGAATCTTCCAATGGTTCAATCTGTGCAGCGACACTGACGATCTTGTGATCCTCGATCGTGACCGGCGCTGTGACCACATAATCTGGCAGGGTAGACCCCACCGCGGTACGAGGCGACGAGATAGTAGGAAAGGGAAACTCGGTAGGAGATTCCGAATTGATCGCAGGCAGGGGCACCTCCGCGTTGACATTTTCTGCAGTCTGGACACTTGCCGCTGGTGTCGAGTCTGCTTCAGGGTCTTCTTCCTGTGGAAGAGGAACCTCCATTGCTAGGCGTAGTTCCGCCTCGGCCGCCGCCAAAAAGCTGTCTTCAGTTCCGATCATTTCCATCTCCCTCCCTGCCCTTACATCAGACTGGGATCTCATGAGGACTGGCAGCAATGGTGAGCCGAATACAGCCGTCTTCTGTTCGGGTTCAGGAGAGGTATTTGGCTCGTTGACCGCTGGTGAATCGGAGACGACGGATGCCTGGGGCTGAGGATCTAGCCGAGTGCCGTCCTGCACATGTTGGCTGAGGAGCGATTCGCGAGCCGCCGGTGTCTTCACCAGACTCGGGACAGGAGCGGTGACGACCCGACGCTCCGCTTTGCCTAGACCTCGTTTCGGCCACCCAACTCCACGATCGGGACGAGATGCACCTCGGAGCACGCCATTTGGCCCCGGAGTAGCATACAGCATCTCGGGATCAACATCGCCTTGCCAACCTGGCTCGGCATCATCAATTGGTGCTGGACGCAATATTCGAGCTGGAGGCGCCATCCGTCGACTGGGAAAGCCCCCCACGGCGCCGGACGCTTCCAATGGAAGCAGTGCACTGGTCGACTGGGATTGCGGTAGGATGGGACGAGATGGCTTGCTGAGTGGATTGAGCGGTCTCAGTGACGGGTCGGCGACTTGCAGTGCGCTTTCTTGAACAGACCCAGATGGTAGAATATTGTGGGAAACAGAACGGCCATGACGTCCCAATGCGAACGCTTCTGCTGGAAGGGAGGCGGCCGACATGGATTTGATCAGGGTTGGTTGCGGTCGCGATGCGATGGGCGGTGACGTCGGCGCAGAATGTAGAGCACGCGTCTCTGTTGTTTTGGCGGGCGAGAGGGCCGTTCTTGAGGGACCTGCTTCTGGTTGAGCCACCGGAACATGAGGCGCCACACGGGCGGGCTTGGTGACCAGCGCATGGACACGTTGATGTTGGGGTTTTTGGGCGGGCTGTACGACACTGGAGGGTGCGGAAGTCGGTGGGGGCATCGGTCGATGAGGCGCAGGAGCCACTGGCGGTGCCATCGTCCGAACTGGGCCCTTGGCCTTACCGGGATTTTTGGCGTCGCGGATGTCCAAGTACCGCTTGATCGTGGGGGTGAGAGGCGCCGAAAAGCTATTTGGTCAGTAGCGAATTCTCTGCTACGTGTCAGAAGACTTACTCTTCAACGCGTTCTGGCCAGACCTCGTTGTACCTCGCCCACACCCGCTTACTTATCTGTCGGACCTCTGGATCCTTATCCGTCGCCATCTTTCTCAGCGCGTCCTCTAACCTCTCCACCCCCTTGATCCCAAGCACTCCTCTCTCCCACTCCTTGATCGCCCTTTCGAATCCTACAGCGCAGCCCCGCCGACATGTAGCAGCTTCGTCGTTCAGGCCCCTTCTGAGCTCCACTAAGATGGAAGGCAGGTGGCAGTGCGTGATGATCGTCTGCAGGCACTTCTCTGCCCGCTTGAGATACACTTTGTTCGGGCGGCCGAGCAGCCGCACCAATGGATCGAAGTAGAGCGTTACCAGCGGAGCGAACGCTTGCCCTAGGCGAGGCGCGAGGGTCTGAAGGAGTTCTGTCGTGACTCCCGACAACCGTCCTCGATCCGAGAGCATCTGGTTCACCGTGAAATCAGCTTAGTGGCCCACGGGTGATCAATGGTGTTTAGCCACTCACGCAAGCAGCGACTTTCAATCCGACTCCTGTTCTGCCTACTCCTTCGACAAATAAAGGCATGTGCTTGTATCCCCCTCCTCGGGTGACACCAGCAAACCGTATCACTGCCTTTTCGAGCTTCTCCCAGGTCTCCTCTTTCTCACCGAGCTCCAAGACGGCGGCAAAGGCATCGAGCTCGACTTGCAAATGTTGCGGGGTCGGACACTAAATCTAGTCAGCCAATATCAACCACCAGAGCGTGAGTCCATCATGACTTCACATACCGGTATCTTGGCATCGGGATCGACTGGAGGCATCCTGCCTGCCAACGGATGCCTACACTTGCTTCCAAAGAGCACTGGAATCGAGATGTACGAGTAGCACGGTTGAGTCGAAGATGCAAAAGAAGACATTCGCGGTGTCAACAAACACGGAAAGGGACGGAAGCAATTTGCCACGTGGGTGCTACGGGCCTCCATCCTGTGAATAGAAATCTCGACCTTTATACTGTCCACGAACATCGACCTGAGTGTCAACTGCGAGCTGCGAGATAGGCAGCGGAGATGAAGGTAAGATCAGCCGTCTTGGTATCCATAGTACTTCCACAACCAACGTCGCATAGACGTTGCAGCTTTGACGCATCTTCAATGTAATCTGCTGATGTCAAGCAGGTTGCTGTACAAGGATGCTGCCATGGCTCGCTCTCGGCAATATACGACACGATAGCTCAATACACCGCTTCTACCTCCCACAAGATCGATCTTTTATTACTGTGCGGTGACTTTCAAGCACTGCGGTCCACACATGACTTTCCGTCGCTCGCTGTGCCAGACAAATTCAAGGCTCTCGGCACTTTTCGACACTACTACTCTGGACAAAAGGCGGCGCCGGTGCTCACGCTGGTCATTGGTGGTAATCACGAAGCGAGTAATTACATGTGGGAGCTGTATCATGGCGGCTGGCTTGCGCCAAATATCTACTACCTTGGCGCGGCGGGTAGCGTCATGGTGAACGGCGTGCGGGTTGTCGGTGCCAGTGGGATCTACAAGGGAAATGATTACATGAAAGGTCAGCAAATTGCCTGTAAAAATTACCTCGCTAATGACCTTGTTCAGGACACTTTGAAAAGGTGCCGTACGACAGGTCAAGCTTGCGATCCATATATCACATCCGCCAGTACGACGTGGCCAAGCTCATGCAGGTTGGTCTTGCCAAGCTCCTCGATTCCCTTGATGTTCTGACACTTCTCAGCTACCGCGGCGTGCCCATACGATATTCCTCTCGCACGACTGGCCTATAACAATACCCAATCACGGTGACACCAAGTCTCTCCTTCGCCGCAAACCCTTCTTCCGCGAAGAAGTATCTACCAATACGCTTGGTTCCCCGCCCTTACTCGGGCTACTGAAGCATGTACAGCCGGAACATTGGTTTGCAGCTCATCTGCACGTCAAGTTCGCTGCCTTGTACGAACATGGAGACGGCAAGGCCGACGGCTTGAAAGTTGAACACGATATCCCTCACGTGGCCGGGACCAACGGCGCCACGGAGCCCACGACAGCAGCCAACGGCAGTGGCAATCCTGACGAGATTTCGATATCAGACGAGGAACTCGAAGCTGGGCCGAGCGCGCCGCGCGTGAACAATCCGGATGAGATCATGATTGAGGATGACGATGATGACGATGAGGACGGTATGGAGGATGACTTTGAAGAAGTTCCAGTGCCTTTGGAGATGACAGCGAACGCAGACGAAATTGCGGTCGGCGACGACGACTTTGACGAACCACCCTCAAAGTCTGCGAATGCCTCTGCCGGCCCATCACGGCAGCCAACGCCGCCACTAGAGGGAGATGGAACTCAGATCTCTGCAGACGAAGCACGTGTAGCATTGGAAGACGAAGATGAGAGCGCCGATTTGCTCGAGGCTCTGCGAGCGGAGGACGGCGATGAAGCGGGAAAGGGCATCTTAGGACCCGAGGTGGGAGTCGTCGATACCGGTGGACACGGCGGTAGAGTCACGCGATTCCTCGCCTTGGACAAGTGCGGACCGGGAAAAGACTTTATTCAGTTCCTCGACATCCCCGCTCCCAGTCCCTCGGCACCTAATCAACCTCCACGCTTGACATACGACCGACATTGGCTGGCAATAACGCGCGCGTTTCACCCGTTCCTTTCCCTCGAACAGAGGCCTTCTCGACTTCCATCGCCAGACGAGCTAGATGTCCTCGTGGAACACGAGGTGAAACGAATACAGCAGGATGGTCTCCTAGTGCCAACCACGAACGATGACGGGACGATCAATTTGGGGTGGGAATTTGGGGACATCGAAGTCGCAAGAGTCCAGACTTTCTCGCCGACTGCACCGGCGGAAGGCCAACCTGGAGGATCATCCTGTACGTGTGCTGTCCACCGACGCCCAAGGACATCCGTGACTCGTGCTGACTGGCGTGCAGCTGCTTGGTATACCAATCCTCAGACCGAGGCGTTCTGCGGTATGCTTGGGATCGAGAATCGGATAAATCCAGCACCGCGGCCACCGAAGGTGACGAAGAAGCCCGATGCATAATGACATGCATTTGAGCGCTTCAGCATCTAAAACATGTGCCCTTGACACTGATGGCACAGCTACTAATCAGGCCCTGGCCGGTCCTTTGTGTGCTTATCCCCTTGAATTGATGCGTCCAGCCGCGACAAAGGAGGTCCTGACATCGCTAGTAAGAGCTCATGCAGTTTTATGGGGGCTGTTGGTGTTACGAGCATTGGCAGGTCGAACGCAATGTCGAAAGATCCGTGGAAGGATAAGCCGTCCAGGGAGGTCATCCCGCTTGGCCCATATCCCCAGCAGGATGACGGGAATGTCTCCGAGGGGGAGAGGTACCGGAGGGAGCGAGCTGATTCGTATCTGACGCCTGACGACCGGGCCAGGCTGGAAGAGGCAGCGCAGAGGGAAGAGCAGAAGAGGGCGGCGTTTCTCAAGAAGAGAGAGGAGAGAGAGAACCGGAACAAGGCACTCATGTACGTTGAGCCGGGCTATTGGACTGTGTAAGAAGAGCTTGAGCCGATCCTTCTTTAGACACATCCCTCGGCCGTCGTTTGGCGGTGCAGACGACGGCGATGCGCCCGCTGGTCGTGGGAGGATATCGCACAGCGCCGGCAAGATCCTTCGACGCCTGCGGAGGACCCATTCGGTATGGTTTGCCAAGCTCGGCAAGGCCTCTTGGCCACACAAGGTCTTCTACTTCATCTACGTCATTCCTATGGTCCTGGTCTTTCTCGTACTGTCGCTGCTGCTGTTCGTGCCATGGACGTTCGTGCCGCCGCTCCGACCCAACGTCCTGTGGAATGAGAGTAAGCAGCAATGGGTGCGAGCGATGTGGAGTTCAAAAGCGCGGCCCAAGCGCCACGGTTCGCAACATGAGAATAAATGGTCTCGGAACCGGGACGTCAAGGCCCCATATGGGTATGGGCCGGAGAAGAGACTGGGATTCTGGCGGGGGTTCTGCAAGAAACGCACTTGGGAGATGTACGAGCTGGTGAGGGAAGTGGAGCACGGTGCGAGGAGGCAGGGCCTGCAGGTCGTCGGAGCGTTGAGCGGGATCATCATATTCGCGATGCAGGTCTGGATGATGGCCGAGGAGTATGGCAAGCCGCAAGTGAGTGGCGATTGAGCAACGGTTCCAGCCGTTCCTGCCTGTCTCCCGGAGCTGATGTAGCCGCAGATCAAAGAGATGCTGACTGCCCTGTTTGACGGCGACCAAGATAACAAGGCGATTGATGCCGCGCAGAATGTGGGATGTGGCTTCTATCTGGGCTCTGGTACTGCCTTGTGGAGCGGCGGGTTGGAGAATCTGGTCTGGTATGGCCTGTACCACGGCACCGTCGGTGAGTCTACCACACATCCGCGATTCACCCGAACCGTGTACAAGCGTGTACAAGAGACAGGTAGTGACGGCGAGCAGCGCTGCTGGCACTATGTCTGGTATTAGAAGAAGTCTTCAACGTGCGGATGGGGTTACTGGCTCCGCAATGGAGCAGGACCGGTACCGGCTGGAGCATGATGTTCCTAGCGACGTGCTGTGTGACCTCGTCGCAGAATTGGGGTGTGAAAAGGTGAGTGAAGCGCTCGTCGATCAGGCTCAATCAGAAGACGGACGCGGTGATGGAGAGCTATGTTGGCGTTCTGCTGACACGTCAACCAATGCAGTCAGATACGCACGCGGTACCTGCTGCTGTATCTCATCTTCTTCTCCGGCACGTACAATGTGCTTCGCGGCTTCTTCGCGTCGCTGTTCGGCAACGTCACCCTGATTCCCGCTTCGATCGCCGACGACACCTACCGCAACCACCGGCTCCCCGTCCGGCCGTGGTCAGAAGACGCCTTCCGGTATTGGAAACGCCGCGGCATGTTCCACATACCCCGCCCCAACGAGAAGTACCGGGTGGAAGATATGAGCTGGACGCAGAAGGGCGCGATCATCATTGGCGATCAGGCGGTGGCGAACGTCGTCAGGCGGCGCACGGCATACTCCGGCAGCAAGACGACAAGCGACGGCCACCTCTTCAAGGTGGAATGGAAGGACCCGGTGGACGCAGAGGCAGAGGCGGGCCAAGCTGGCAGAGCGTGCGTTGACGCCTGCCCTCTTCTACACAACTCACTAGCAACCATCAATAAAGCCCTAGCTTGTCATTGTTATCCGCGTTGAACAGGAACTGACGGCTGCAGATTCTGGCATGGCGGACATACGCGTCTACCGGACTTTGATCCGGATGACTGGGCCCAGAGCCTGCATGTCGACAAGCATACCGGAGAGCAGTATTACACCGCTCTGGCAGATTGGGATCCGATTCCCGCACTGATCCGCCGTCACCAGAAGAGCAATGGGAGCGATCGCGGGGCGATGTGGATGCGGATCCTGTTCAAGTGGTATGACGTGCGGAGATGCTGGGCGATAGGCTGCGCTGTCGCCATGGTCCTGCTTCACGGGTGGTTGATTGCAAAGCGAGTTTGGACCGGATCTCGAGCATGAGCCCTCTGCTCCTTTTCATTGGATTGCGAGTGTTTTGGCTGACCGACGTAGTGATGTTGGGATATCGTCGTGGCGAGCCTACGGGAGCCAGTATGACGATGCCGTGTCGAGTTGGAAGAGCAATGGTGGCCCCAGCGAGACCGACTGCGCCTACTACGCCGGAAGCAGCTTGGCCGTCATGGTGCAATTTGGTTCATCGGCGTCAAGCGGAAGTGAGTACCCATCATACAGTTCATACGGATTTGGTCTCAGCTGATATCTCCAGTCCTGAGCACGTAAGTGACATACTGCTATCGTTCCTGACTGGGATGCCGCGCTGATCGTGCTGATGGTCTTATATATACTCGTGAGACGCTGATACTGAACGCCAGGATGGCCTGGGCGATCACCTGGCATTGTTTCCTCTTGTCAATGTGCCTAGGCGTCTTCTTCGTGGCCATGACGAACAACCGGTACGTGCGCGTCTCGCCAATGCCGATTAGCAGTCAATCTCAGTGTCTGGTGTCTGACACAAGCAGGACGTTCGGGATGCATTTCCCCTTTGGGATGACGCTCATCGGGCCACGGCTGAGCTCGAACAGTATCGGCTGGACAATGGGCTTGTACGTCTCTAGTTTTTCAAACCGCTTCGAGAGGCATGTGGCGGTGCTGATTTGTAGCGTGGCAT
This sequence comes from Naematelia aurantialba, assembly GCA_021527695.1. Lineage (NCBI taxonomy): Eukaryota > Fungi > Basidiomycota > Tremellomycetes > Tremellales > Naemateliaceae > Naematelia > Naematelia aurantialba. The sequence goes on from JAKFAO010000006.1 coordinate 1,598,009, forward strand.
TTGCGACACTGCAGCTCGGCTTGTTTCCTACCCACTCGTTAGTGGTATTTGTACTCGTCCTGGCACCCGTGCGTTTCAGCTGACGAGGACCAAGGGACTGGACGACGATTGCGCGAGGCATCAGTTATGCCAGCGTGGCTTCGTGGGCCACCTTTGTCTTCCCTGTGAGTGAGCTGCTGCCACCTGCGGATCCATGGCCGTCTGTGCAGTGGTCGACGTTTGACGGGTGGCTGTTGCAAACCCAACACACGTGAGCTGACGGGGCAGAACGAGCCGATGCGCAACATTGCCGCGCGAAATGCATTCTGGCCAGGGGCGTCCCAGGCGGCTGTCAAGTACATGGAGAAGAAGAAGTTTCACCACGAGCCGTACAGGTTTGATATCCCGCTCTAGCGCGTAGGGCGATGTATGGGTGTCTTGTACTCGTATCTTGGGTCGTGTGCCGTGGTCGTGTGTGGTGGTCGTGTGTCGTGTGTGGTGGTCGTGTGTTTTATTGTGGTCGTGTGTCGTGGTCGTGTGCCCTGGTGCCGTGTGTCGTGTGTGGTTTGTCGTGTCTGGTGTCTAGTGTTTAAGTTATGGCAGGCGGTTGTCGGTGTCGGTGTCGGTGTCGGAGTCGGAGTCGGCGTCGGCGTCGGTGTCTGTCGTCCGTTGTTAGTCGTCAATCCGTGACAGGGGTACGTCGGAGAGGATCAAGCTGTAGAATGATGTCATCCCTGTCGTACTTGCTCGCACTAACTGGATTACTGACCCATGTTCACCTGGGAACATTCCCTTCTTGCCTTCTGCTGTTACGACTCTCTGAACCCCTAAGGGCTCTACAGTGCCTGTCACCCGACGAAAACAACAGTAGTGCCGCTCGGCAGGTATAGATATCTGAACACGTCAGCCGTTCAAACGTGCAAAGTGCCACAGACAGACACGTCATTCGGCCTCTCTCTTGTGGCCTGACGTGGGATACTGCAACAGCCGTGCACCCAATGCAAGCGTTCTGTCCTCCAAATACAGATGATCACTCGCCAAACTCCTCCGCGGACATGGATATAGCGTCGGAGCTTCCCTTACCACTGTATGTGCTGCTGCTGTATCTATTGCACTCTCTGCGTATTTCATGTAAACGTCGCAATTCTCAGATACACGCTACGCCCTATGCAACGATATCAAAACGATATCAATGCAACACGCTTAACCGTCCACGCTCTGCAAGCGGATACCGGGGGTGCGGTGTGACAGCAAGCTTTGAGCCAATGACGGGATGATTGGGGCATGTGCACCGAGTATATTGACAACAAGGCTGGGAGGTATTCTGTTTGTAGGGGTTTTGTACGGCGGGTAAGGTTACGCTTTGGGTCAGGTGGGACGATTGTTACCGTACTGCGGGGATAAGCCGGCGGTTGGCGACGGCGTAAGGATCCACTTCATGGCGTCGACCTGTGCCGCTGGTTTCCGCTGGTTTCTTCGGCGATGCCTGGGAGTAGATCGCCCTGGCCATCGCCGAGATGAGCGGCGACTACCTTGGCTGATCTTGCTAGACACTGCCGCCTGTAAATGCATACCGTCCGAGTGGTTGCCAAGACCTCTCGAGTAGATAGATATATCAGTGTAAATCCCAAGTGAACAGCGAATTTTGATTCCGTCGCTCGGGTAATTAGCCAGAGGGAAAGAGGAAAAGGAAAGAAAGGTAAGGGAAAGAAAGAAATCGAACCAATCATACCTCGAGCTTTGAGTTCTAACCCTTATACTCGTCAACACTTTAATCTCTCTCTCTCTCTCTCTCATTCTCACTCATCCACTCATCCTCAAGCATCCTCACCGGGCACGGCAGCGACCATCGTACACCACGCATCCAAGCCTACTCGCCACTGCAAGCTGGTCGCGCGGCATTACATACCGGTGGGAAAGAGTCACAACAACCTGCTCGGGGAAATACCATCCAAGCCGTGCGGTATCAGCATGGCACAGCACGGCAGTTCCTTGGGAGGCACCAGCACCGCAGATGCAGTGAGTCTCGCGCCGTTTGCCGCGGCGACCCGTGCTCGTCTCTGGGACACGGATGCGTGTCAACAACCCCATTGTGCTGTGCACTACGCCGGATCAATGCGCCGATCCGTCTCTTGACAAGAGTGACATCCCCATCTCGTGCGGGTCGCGTGATCTCATGGCATCCAGCGTCTGATCTCCCCTCGGCGTACCTATCTCACACCTTGGCCTCCCTCGTGTCCCTTGCCATGACTCGCTGATTCGCGCGCTGACACTTCGATTCCCGAACAGCGGCCAACACCTCCACCATTAGCCGTGCCCGCTACCGCGCAAGCCAGCGGCTCGCAGACCCAAACGCAGGCAACCCCCACCGCCACCTCCCTCTCGGCATCACACAACACTTCGGTCCTCACGGAGGATGAAGAGGATCTCGAGGATTATCGGCCTGGAGGCTACCACCCCGTCAATATAGGAGACGAGTTCAACCACGGCCGATATCTCGTCGTCCGCAAACTCGGCTGGGGTCACTTTTCAACTGTGTGGCTAGCACGGGACAATACGTCAGTCACCTGCTCCCTTTACACTCTTCCCATGCACTCGAGTTGGTCGTCGCCGTCGTAGTCGTTGCCAGAGTGACATTTCCCACCCTTTTCATTCGTGCCCGAGCCCGTTCGGACTTATCCGGCCGAGAGCTGACTCGATGCCAGCACCAACCGACACGTCGCGCTCAAGGTCGTCAAGTCAGATGGCCACTACACGGAAACAGCTCTCGACGAGATCCAGCTCCTGTCCCGCGTCGTCACCTCGTCCGCCTCGCACCCCGGGCGCAGTCATGTCGTCGGCTTGGTGGACAATTTCCGTCATACTGGCCCCAACGGCTCGCACGTCTGTATGGTGTTTGAGGTGCTTGGAGAAAATCTGCTCGGTCTCATTAAACGCTATCAACATCGTGGTGTCCCACAGCATATTGTCAAGCAAATTGCCAAGCAGGTTCTTCTCGGTCTCGACTACCTGCATACAGAATGTCGGATTATTCACACCGATCTCAAGCCCGAGAACGTCCTCATCTGCATAGACGACGTGGAAAGCGTGGTGCAGGCAGAACTAGCCACATGTCCGGCAGCGGTGCCAACTAAACTGGTCGGTGTGCCGCCAAGCCAGGGTCGTTTAGGCAACCAAACGCCACGGAAAGAGAGTGTCTTCATTGTCGGTTCGCAGCCTCTCCCAAGTCCAAGTAGTAGTTACTCGAGCAGTCCCATGCTTGACAAGTACGGTTTCGGCATGTCCAAGATTTCCGGCACGGAAACAGATGCCGCCAAGCCGCCTGGAACTTCACTTGGCCCAGCGCAAAGTTCATCGGGGACATCGCAGCAAAAGCGAAGTGCGACCGCAGAGGCCCTCGAGGGACTTGGGGACGTCAAACTAGGCGAAGGCTTGACGTGGGAGAAGACCGTGGCAGCGCCAATAGCTCCAAGTGGCCCTAGTTTGTTGTCGCAGCAAATGCACGGTCACCCACCCATATCACCCTCCCTACCCCCGACCGCCACCCCAGGTGCCGCCGGTCCTGGACCAGGATCCACAACGTCCACTACCGTTACTCCCAGTCAAACCGTCATCACTACACCTGCTACCACGCCCGACACATCAAGAACGAACCATGACGAGCTCAATATCTCAACATCAGTCATGTCTACCGACTCTTTCTCTCCGCCCTCGAATCCGCCTGCTACACATCCCAAGTCCACCGTGTCCAGCGACGAAATGATGTCTCCATCGTCGACGCATGCCAACAACCTGCAAGATAAATCACCACATCATATTCCGTCCGACGAAGAAGATGGCGGTCTTGCGCCAGAAGCCGGGGATCCTAACGTCCTCCCTCCCCCATTCCCATACGACCCCGTCAGCCTAGAGCGGATAACGGTCAAAATTGCCGACCTTGGAAACGCATGTTGGGTGGACCACCACTTTACCAATGACATTCAAACCAGGCAGTATCGGTGTCCGGAGATTATTCTGGGAACACGGTGGAACCAAAGCGTGGACATCTGGTCGGCTGCGTGTCTGGTGAGCTTGGACGAGATTCAAGTATTGTTGTCACGACGCTTACGCTTTGCAGTTTTTTGAGCTCCTGACGGGAGATTACCTGTTTGACCCCCAGGCAGGCAATAAATACGACAAGGACGACGACCACATTGCCCAAATCCTAGAATTGCTTGGGGAGATGCCACGAAGCCTGGCCTTGAGCGGCAAGTACAGCCATGAAATGTTCAACCGTAAAGGTGTGCTCCTTGCAGCTGCCGTGAAAAGAGCAGACTAACGACATGTGTAGGAGAGTTGCGGCATATCAACCGGTTACGGTTTTGGCCAATGATGTCGGTCCTCAAAGAAAAGTACCTGATGGAACACGAGGACGCCGAACTGCTCACCTCATTCATCCTTCCCATGATGCACTATTATCCCGACGCGCGAGCGACCGCGGCTGAGCTGGTCAAACACCCATGGCTGGACGGTGTGGTGGTCCAAGGCGAGATCGAGGTGGCCGAGGCCAACCACCGCGCCGAGGCGGAGCGGATCAAAGCGCTTCAGTCTGGGCAGGCAGGCGACAAGGGCAAAGACAAGGTCGGGCTGGAGGACGTACTCAACCTGGGCCCGGCTGTGAAGGGCATGGTCGGTATGGGGCGGATCTGAGTGAATATGGACTGGTACAGGAACTCGGATCTTCGACGCGGTTCGCCAAGTCGGACGAGGCTTAGCGTGCCTAGAGGGTACGCCGATCGGCTTGAACGCCAGCGGTGGCGAACGTCAAGCGTCGAGAGGCGGGGGGTGGCCCCGGAGTGAAGGTCGACGAGTTGCTATTGCGATGGCAACGGCATGGCGATTGCCGACTGTCCAAGTCCCTTGTCGTCGTACCGGGACAGCGAAACGCTCGGACGCGCATGCGTGATGGCGGATCGTCGTCTGCCGAAGAACGGACCATCAGACTGGTGCGAACCTTGTTGTCGGGAGCATAGGGGCTTATAAGATGTAGTAGGACGGTGTTGTAACTGTCGTGACTGTGCTTGCTGTGCTTGCTGTACTGGCATTGCTTGCAGTTGCAGCAGTGAAGTAGTCAAGTAGTCAAGTAATGGAGCAGTGAAGTAGTGAAGACGTAGTCGGACAAGTCACTATAAGGCAGGAACAACGTAGCAGTAATACAGAGGACTGGCGACGTTTTATGCCTTGTGCTTTGCATATCCTTTTGGACCGCGCAGCTTTGCAGCCGGACACAGGTGCCAGTGTCTCTCTGTCCGATCACTGAGTTCCACAGTGGCCATGTGGTCAGTCGTCAGTCGTCAGTCGTCAGTCGTCAGGCGCCTCTGTTGGTGGCATTGTGGTGTGGCCTCGGCGCGGTGCCGCTTTCTACAACATGGACAACATGGCAGCACCTTTAGGCTGCCTGCCAAGGGAAGATGAAATTGCGACTAAACGCCAACGCTAGACGCAGCATAGAGACAGGCAACATTCTGCATCTCTGTTCGAGATTGATCCTCCGCTCTCTGCCTCTTCCCCTTCCCTGGCCGCCCTGCTCCCATCCTTCGGGTTTCCACCTCTCCTTCTCCACCATGTTCTCTCCTCACCCGTACCATCCTCGCCATCTTCCATCTTCCATCTGCTCCATCGTCACGTCTTCCATCTTCCATCTTCCATCTCCCCCATCACGACAACCTACACGTACAACACGCTCGACGCTCACGATCGACGCTCGACGAACAACCACCGGCCACCGCTGGGCCCACAGTAACACGTAAGAAACCATCAAGTCCCCACCAGAGTCGCCCAAAACGCATCGCCCGTTATCAACCTCCCTGTTCGCCTTGCCGACCCCGAACCAGACACCGATCCCGATCCCGAGCCAGGGCCAGAGCCAGAGCCAGAGACGCCTAAAGAAGCTGTACTCCCATTCGTATCCGTTCCCGGCACCTGTGTCGCCGTCGCCGTGGTGCCCGTCACTGTCGACGTTGACGTTGACGCTGACGCTGACGTCGTCGTGGGTGTCTTCGTGTTGGGTGCGGCACCAGCCCGGTCATTCATGTTTGTCGTGCCCGTTGAAGGATAGGTCCTCGATGGGATCTAGATACAAGATGAACAGTGAGATACGCTCAGATAAATCCCTATCGCGTCTGGATCAGTCCCCGCGTGATTTCTTGACGTGGTGAGCTTCCAGTGAGAAGAATGGACGCGTCGGGATCGGGATGAAGACGATATTGCGCGAATACAACCGACGAGTCGACGATGATTCTCAACCCGCACTCACCGAGTCGTGCAACATGCGCGTTATACGCTCCTCCTCCTTCTCCCTCGGCTCGACTTTGAGACTCAGCTGGTAGACCGAATTAACGTCCCACTCCTTCGCACACCGCTCCATGGACAGAATGAGCCAGTCGTACACGATCTTGCATTTGCGGAGATTGTACGGCTGCGACTGGTACTGCTGGATATCGCGCAGGATCTCGGCGGACAACGAGCGCTTGAAAAAGTTGATCAATGGCTTGCCCGGGAGCGCAGTCCCGTCGGCTGGCTGGGACCCTTGAACTTGAACTTGGGTCGGTAGACCCTGGCTCTGACCCGCATTGGAGGCGAGAGACGAGTTGGACGCCGAGTTCGTCATGCCTTTCTGCGCAGAGCCCGGGGGCTGCACAGTGTCTTTGTTGCCATCCTCAATAAACGTCAATGCAGACAACCAGAAACCTAGCAGATCAGCTCTGCGGAAATAGAATCGGAGTGCGAGAAAAATCAGGTATCGCCTCGACTCACCAAAGAACGGCACGCAAGGCGGATTGATATTTTTGAGCATCTCCTTGTAATTCTGGAAATTCTTGGTCGAGTCGAGTGTCTTGTCGAGATCTGCCTTGAGGGCGACCGTCTTTTGACTGAGCAGCTCCTTGGTGCGCTTGAGCCGAGAGATAGGCGCCGCGTTTAGCCCTGCCGCGATGGCCGCCATCGAGGAGAAGTTGTTCATGTTGCGCAATTCCTGCTCATCAGCAATTGCTGACTACTCGGGTTACGGTGGTGGCTACTTGCACGAGGTATAGGGCACTGGGATTAAGGATACTCCAGTCAAGATACGGGACGCTGGACTCGCGACAGGACCTACGATAGCAGCTTGGACAAAGTACTTGATGATCGTTGCGCGTTGCTTGACATCCCCTGAACTGAGACACATGACGCTCACCCACCCACTCAAGACATTGGCCGTATGGATAACAGCACGGACGTTGGGCGCTCGTTCCTCGCCATCCGCCATTGTCCATGCCTTGTTGAGGCACTCGATCGGCTTGATGCGTTGGAAATGGTCGAATTCAAGAATGGTCAATTGCCGCGCAAGTTCGAGCGGGTTCACGTCCGTCAAGTGTAGCTCACGTCCTGGCTGGATTCGAGGGATGAAGGAGGCGGGGGCGGAGAGCTTGCCGCCTGATGAGACACGCCGTGGGGCTTCGATCTCGCCTTGGCGCTGGGTGATTGTCAGCGTGTCCGTGGCACGACAAGACAAATACAAGAGGAAGATGGCAGGCAGAGACTACAACAAGGCGGAGCTTTGGGGGATTGTGGGGGTGGAGAGGGACTCACCTTGCGCTGCACGAGCACCAAGAGCTGCTTCGACAGGAGCTCACTCCCATTGGCAACCAAGGTCACTCCGGCGAAATGCTCTATCCGATCTAAGATATCCCGGTCCTCCGTCTCGAGGTAATGCACCTCGATCCACGAGCGGATCGTATTGGCCACACGAAGACGTATCGGCGTCTGTTTCATCTTCTTCCAAGTCTCCATTTCGTACGATGCAAGGTTGGGTGGAGGTGGGATATTGTATCGCTCCACCAGCAGGTCGAATAGCTCGCTGCCGGTCGTAAATGACCGGAAGGTGAGCAGGAAAGCTTGGAAGAACGATATGTCTGCGAATGTGTGAGCGTGGGTGTGTAATATGTGGGCGTGGGGTGTGGTATGTGAGCGTGGGTAGTGTGTGAGCGTGAGGGTGTGATATGTGAGCGGGTAGTGGTGTGAGCGTGTAGTGTGGCTTGAGCCGACCCGAAGCACTTACCAGTCGAACCATGGGATGTGAGTCTCGCCACTAGCGCCCTCAATGTCCCCGCCTTTACTTTGCCCTGATCATCGAAGATAATCTCGCTGGGCTCATAGTCTCCTTTCAAGAGCCACGGCTGATCACTCTGAGAGCCCTGCACACTTGCACTTGCACTTGCACTTGCAGTTGCACTCGTGCCCGGTGGCGGCACCGATGGCAGTGCGGTGATGTCCTCACCAAAGATCTTGGCGAGCTTGCGATTGGCTCTATTCCGTGCTGTACCCCGCCCTCCTACAGCATGCATCAGCACTTGTACCGTACCGTACCGCACCTCGACGTCCTGCATTGTCGACACAGTGCAGCATCAAGGCAGACTCACCGTCATCTGTGTTATCGCTTCCCGATCTGCCCCTCGTCATAAACTTCATAAAGCTCGACCGATTGCCCTTTTGGCTCCCTGAATCACTATCCGTCTGCTGATACGCCAGACTCGTGGTGCTGCTGGTCGCAGACACGTCTCCATGCCCCTTGCCCCGCTGTGGCGCCAAGCTCGCCGAGCTGCCAGAGCCGGACATGTGTCCTGCGCGATCACGGCGTTCCAGTTCCTCCTCCTGATCGAGGAACTCTTCTTCCAGGCCCCTGCTCTGTTGGCGGAGGGGCGATCCCTCCGAGCGCCGAGACGTATGTGATTGCGTCGAGACGGAGGAATGAGGGCGCGGTTTCGACGTCGACGGTGGGACGTAGTATGGCGAGCGGTGGCCCACTTGGCCGCGGACGAGGTACTGGTTGTTGGCGGTGATCTGCTCGGCAGATATGACCTGTAACGTCGCCAACTCGGATACGGCGGCAGCTAGAACGGCTGTGAGGTTGTCCAAGCAGGACGCAAGCGAGACCGACGAGAGCACCGATGCAGCTGCTGGAGCGATGGCACTGACCGTCTCGTCGAGCGACATCAAGGCGTATCGCGCTTGGTCCACTAGCTGAGCATAGGCCAGAGCATCATCCTCTTTTACCGTCGGGTTTTCTCCGGCGTCTCCATCAAGGTCGATAGCGCTGACAATGTCAATGTTGAAAAGTACGGCCCGCAGTCGCGAAGCCGCTCGCAAGGCATCTGCAACGTCCAGCTCTATGTTGTCGCGTACGGTCGCCGTGTATTGCTCAAAGAGGCGCTGCAGCTCTTGGACCTCTGCAGCATCCAGGATACGCAGCGGTGTGACCGAAGCCTCGAACCCCCATCGTCCACTCATGACTTCACCCAGTCCAGCCGGGTCTAGGCTGGCAACAAGGGGTCGACCGACGACGTTGTCGATCGCTGTTGGAGGTGCGTCGGGAGCGACGGTTCTTGGGAATGCAGCGAGAGTGTCCCGCAACTTGCTGGCAGAACGCATCACCTCTGCCCAGACGGACGCCGAGGTCTCGGGGACCCGTTTGCTCGTCGTCGCAGCATGCACGGTGGCTGACAACAGTCCGATCGAGCCGATGAGCGCCATGTCCCCTGTCCATGACGGACGAGGCATGGCATCGTAGCTGTCCAGCGGCCCAACATACCCAAATGCTGACAGCAGCTCTCGGATTGCAGAGAGTGTCGCCTGATGTGCAGCAGCGAGCATCTCCACGGCACTCTCCTCGCGCAAAACAGCAGCAGCCATGCCGGACGTGCTGCCGAGGTTGGACGCTCGTGTCATCTCTTCCTCCGCAGCCGAGCCTGCCACCGCGGCCTCGAAAATCTCCCGCAGTGCATCATTGACATTATCCATGAGAAGACCCATGGTTGGCGGCTCGTGCCTCCGCAATGCGTGCTGCAAGGCTTCTCGAACTCCGCGAGCCAAATCTGCCGTAGCTTTGCGGCGGAATATCACCGACTTGCGCGGCTCCCGAGGTCCCACACTGGAGATGCTGAGGCGCTGTAATCTGTCCTGCAAGGCGGCCGGGGCGGGCGCCGTTGTGGAGACTGGCAGAATGACGGGCACCTCTCGCTGCGTGTGGCCCGTGTGGGTGTTGACATACAGCCATTCCCGTCCGTCGTCGCTGAGTGTTGTCGTCCATGGATAGGGGGCATCAGCCGGCGGCTTGAGAGGAGGTTGAGAGCTCGGTCGTTCTCGCAGGGAGGCAAAGTAGTTGTCTGTGAGGTAGGCATCGTCTTCAGCTGATGGAGTGGTGATTGGCAGGTCCCAAGAGTCCTCGCCTGTCTGTATATTGTGGTAATATACCTATGAACTGTGAGCACACTGTTCCAGCACCTCGAAGAACGGAAGGCTGCCTCGAGGAAGGCTCACCTGGCCTTCCGGAGTGAGAGAGGGAATCCATGCGTCGCTGAGATCGATGAACGTCTGTGGCCGAAGCTCTCTTGCCCTAGCGTCAAAGTCGGCGTCGACACGACGCCGCCCAGGCGTCCCAAGCTTCCTGATCGTGCGATCTGTGTCCTCCCGCTGCCTCCCATTAGGTCTCGTACCGAACCCCACGTCCGCTGCTGCTTCTGCCTCATCTGCCTCGGCTTCCGTCTCGGCCAGCTGCATTGCAATACGGCGTTTGCTTTCCTCGGTTTCAAACTCGTTCCCGTTCCCATGAGAAGACAGCGGCAGGCCGGTATCTCTCTCAAACTGCATCTCGTCTTCCATCATCTCCCTGGCCAGTGCTTCGAGGCCCCCCTGACCTTCCCAGCCCCAGTTGCCGCTCAGAACGTCCTCCATACTGAGGACTGGCTCCTCATCTAGTCCTCCCTGATCCCTTCTGCGCCGTTCCCCATGGCCGTTGCCGTTTTGCAGTAGGTGTTCCTGTTCGTGTATCTCGATGTTTGCCTGCCCAGCGCTATTGAGGGCACCGACATCCTGGAGCTCTTGTATAAGAATAAGCATCTCCTCCTCGCTGATCTCTTCGACAAAGTTGCTGGGAAACCAGCCGCGGGTACCATGGAGCATACCGTCCCACCATCCGCTCTCGATCATCGTGATCACCTCGATGATGTCGCCTGCGCTGAAGCTGAGTGCCGCTGGGTCCGTCGCTGTAAAGTCGAATCGTGCCCGCACAAAGTATCGTTCCAGTTCGAGGTCCTGATCCTGCCCGTGATAAAAAGCTTGCTCTGTAGTCCCGGCTCTGCCAGTGCCAGTGCCAGCGGATCCAGTGCCAGTGCCAGTGCCAGTGCCAGTGCCAGTGCCAGCGGTACTAGTAGAGCCAGCAGGGACGGCGACGACCGCAGGCTCGATCAGGGGGCGCCCGATGCCCAAGGCGGACGACGATGCGGCGGACAAGGGCAGAGACGAGGACGACGGAGCAGGCGACGACGAAGACAGCGTAGTGGCAGCGGCGGGCGGAGCACCAGATGCAGCGCTGGTCGCAGCAGCAGCGCCGGGTGCAGCGGTAGATGCGGACGCTGCGGTGGACGATGACGCAGCAGTAGATGGATCAGAAGCAGGATCATGGGCAGGAGCATGGGCAGGAGTATGACCCGACACAGGATCAGGGGCCTGAACATGCGTCGAGTGGGCGCCAAGGGGAGGCGAAGAAGGCGTTGTTTGGATCGGGTGCGGTCCAGAGCCAGGGCTAGAGCCAGAGACAACACCAGGACCAGAGCCAGGGCCAGAGCCAGAGTCAGAGACAATACCAGCGCCAGCGCCAGCACCAACACCCGTACTAACACCAACACCGGTACCAACACCAACACCGACACCCACATGAGCGGAAGCAGCGGCGGTCATATTGGCTATCGGACTGGGACCGAGATCGAAATCGAAACGAAACCGATACCTCAGGAGAGCAAGAGAGATGTGCGGGGTAGGTAGTCGTACTTGTACTCGTGATCCATCAGGCGTGACCTTGGCGTGATAGGGTTGTTATCGGCTCGTATGGGTGAAGAGGTCCGGTCGGAAGATCAGAGCTCGAAGTAAGGCCGCTGTGTACAGATGTGAGCGCGGACGGTTCACCGAAGCAAAGCCGCTGTGTACAAATGGCGACCGCAGACGGTGGGGAACGTCCAGAGCGTAGAGTCAAGCGTCGAGAGTCGAGGGTTGAGTCGAGAGTCAAGCGTCGAGAGTCGAGAGTTGAGTCGAGAGTCAAGCGTCAAGAGTCGAGTCAAGAGTCGAGTTAAGCGTCAAGAGTCGAGTCAAGAGTCGAGTTAAGCGTCAAGAGTCAAGAGTCAAGAGGCCAAGAAGGAAGAGTCGGAAGAGTCAAGAAGGACGTGAAGAGGAGAAAGCAATGATGCAAAGGGGACGTCGACTGTTCAAAGGACGTTGCGCTTGCTGCCTGCTGCTCCTCTTGCTCCCTCTTGCTTGTGCTTGCTTGCTCTTGCGCGCACCTGCACCTGCCCGCCCGGCACATCAGCTCGTCCAGTCTCCTGGACTCTACCGCGAGGCACTCACGATTCCTGACGCTCAGCGCTCGTCGAATGGCTGCCCTAATGCTGATTGTTAATGCTGATTGCTAGTGCTGACTGCTGACTGATGGCTGCTGGTTGCTGGCTGCTGATTGCTGATGCTGACGCTGACTGCTGACTGCTGGCTGCTGATGCTGACTGCTGACGCTGGTGCCGGCTCTCACTGGTGCTGGGTGTGATAATGGCTCGACCCTCCTTGCGCCTTTCAATCCCGATATAGCCCTCTGCCTTTTACCAGTCTTTACCGCTCGTCACCAGTCGTCCACAGTCGTCCAAGGTCTACGACGATCATGAGCTTCCGTGCTCCCGCTGCCAGTAGACAACGACAACGACCACCGAGCACAATAGCTGCAATATGCAGAATGCAAAATGCACAAACCGCAACGCTGCACTACAATGCCACTGCGAGAACAATGGATACATGGCCGTGCCTTGCCTGGCGCCTATCTGCATCCGAGACAAAGCTGCAGGGCCGGCGAGTGATCCACGAGCACGGTTGCATGTACAAAGCGACGGCGAATCAGGGTTGTACACCAATGCAAGGTATCTATATGTATCCGCCAGACCCTACAGACTCGTCCACGCTTGCTCGGCTCATCTGCGAGCTTCCCATCCTGTCTGTCGTCGGCAGACACACTTGCCGGACCATCAAGGCTCGGCGCTCAAGTGGAAGAGACGAGTGGACAGATGGGAGTGGACAGATGCGGAGCAGCGATGGAAGTCGAGAGAATCCAGCGGAGAGCCCCGAGCCCAGACACAAGCCGAGAGACGCTGCTCACGCTCACGGATCGAGGCCAGAGGTAAGGAGATAAGATGCGGCTTAGGCATGCGCGAGCTGACTGGGCGAACGAGTCGGGGAGAGAGCATGAGGTCGACTGTGACAAGACCGGGTGAGGCGGATAACGAAAACAGCGGGAATGTCGAGCATGTCGAGTATGTAGTATGATTGTAAATGTGATTGTAGCTGCCACCTCTTGAGAAATCGGCTTCGGCTTCGGCTTGAGCTTGAGCTTCAGCTTCACACACATGGTTCGCGTTGGACACGAGTCCGGGCGTGGCGTGGATGCGGACGCTGCGTTGGGATATGAGATATTACGTCGGACGAGGCGAGCCAGATGAACGAAAGAGACGAAAACACAACAGATCTGCTCGACGTCAGCTCGAGTCACCATACGTCTCGAATGGGACGGCGATGCGAGTTGTGCAGACGACGCAGGAATCGAGCGGCTAGAAGCGCACGAACAGTGATGCGAGACGACGTACGAATCATGCAAAGTAATGCGTGTAACACTTGGAGTTGGGATGCACCGGCATCTCCATCTTGAACGCGTTCAGTCTAGATCGCACGTCAGCAACCACGTCGCCACGTCCTCACTTCTGGCAAGGAGCTCACTCCTGCTTTATCGCCATGGCCAGCTCCGGGGTGAGGCGATTACACGTCGCCGGCTCGCTCCTACGATCATACGTCCCCGGATCGTACGTCTGATACACCGCACATTCAGGCGCCCACAGCAGCCGCTTCCGCGCTGGGACAGTCATAGATCGCGTCGCAGGCGGCTTGGTCCCCGCCAACGCCAAGGCCGGTGCCGACGTGTTGTGGAGAGGGTTCAAGTAAAGCCCGCCACTGACGCCGCTATTGACACTCCCACCGCCACTGACGCTGAATTCGAGTGTCGATCCTGACGCTGACGCTTGAACGAGTCCTGAAACCGACGATGCAGCCGAGTCAAACGACACAAACGACCCGGCGAACGGGTCGTACTGGTCGTACTCTTTGTTCGGGATGGGATGCAGCAGACCCTCCATGCTTTGCGTGATGGAGTGGTCGGCCGACGAGCGCGAGGTCCGCGAGGCTGAAGAGTTGGTTCGCGTACGAGAGGTAGCTTGCGACACGTCTGCAAGCGAGACCGCTAAACCCAGACCGCTGATCAGCGATTGTACTATAGTTATACACACTGAAGACCGCGCGTGGGGAGGGGTGCTTTATGCACCGGCAAGGGGACGCGGCTTCACAGACACCGGGGACTCTACTCACCCTTCAGGATACTCTTCTTTGGCACGGCGTTGCGATCAATATACGTGCTTCCCCACCTCGCCTGGAACTCTCTATCCGCGTCGTCCGAGAGACTCGTCTTTCCCATCTGCTCCGTGATATCCTCGACCGTCTCGCCTTCGGAACTGTCGTCCTCTGAATCGTACTCGTGCTCCGAAACCGCCACGGCATGAACGATCGTCGGTGCGGGCCGAGCCGTCACGCGCAATACTTCGATCGGGGCCGGCGCGACCGGCGCGTTGGAGACCGCCCCGATCGACGGGTACTCGTCAGACGTAGATGCCGACGCAGGTCGTTTCTCAGCGTCCTTCTTCGCTTGCTCAGCCCGAGACCGGAGGGTGTGCTGGCGCGCAAGCTTGGCAGCAGGTGACAGGCCCGCCAACGCCCGGTCTTCGTCCTCTGTCTCGGCAGTGGCGTGCGTCACTGCCGCGGCAGAAGGTTCCGCCTTGCCCTTCTTCTTCTTGTCCTTTTTCTGCTTGACCTCTTTCTCCGGCAGTCCAGCATCCTCGTCCTTGGGCTTGTCCTTGAAGATCTTGGATATACCCGCGAGACTGAGAACACAAGACATCAGCTGAGCGTTCTACCCTGGGAGCGCAAGACTTGCCTGTTCCGCCTTGCAATCTTTCCAATCGACCCCATCTTCCTGATCATCATGCTAGCGGAAGAGACGGTCGACGATAGGGAAATGTTGTCGGTCGACATGTTCTTCATGCGGAACAGGCTTCGCTTGGGCTTTTGGCCGGTCATCTCGCTCGGAGCAGTCGCTGTACGCTCAGTCTCGGCCAAGCTAACCTGCGAACCAAGGGCCTCGGTGTTCATGGCAAACGGCCGCATCGGCGCCTCGAGGTCTTGAGGAGGAGTGGCAGGCGGAGTGGCGGAAGGGGTGGACGTTTCGGACGGAGATGCATATGTCGCTTGCGGGATGTAAGAAGGGGCGGTGGCAGCTTTCGCCGGAGACGGAGTCGATGGCGGCGGCGTTGACTGCCTCTTTCCTTCTTTCTTGAAGAATCGACCTTTGAGTCCGACCTTGGCCTTTTCGGGCTCGGGAGAGGGTGCAACGGTCGCTTGGGAGAGTGGCGAGGGACGATTCGTCGATTGCGGCGTGTTGATGGCGTTGGCAATGGGACCGGTGTGCAGTGGTTGAGGGAAGGGCCGTATCGTCGGCGTGGGCGAGGCAGCCTTTGGTGGTGCCGACGCCGATTCCGTCCGCGCTGGAGCGACGTTGATAATTCCAGGCTGTTCGCTGGCGAGCGTTTCCTTAGTTTCAATGGTGCGTGCTGTGAAGCGAGGAGAAACGACCGACGAGCCACTCGAGTCTATCGACGACGATCGGTGATGGTCTGATGATGTCGTGGGAGTTTGGGTAGACGAGATGGAACTCGAGGGCGATTTGCCGTCCAACACACTCGCGAGGTTTGGCTGAGACGCTGACCGAGACATGTTCTCCCCGGAAGGGCGGTGCGCTACTGCCCGCTTGTACGGGTGGAACGGCTGTTGTGGTAGAGCTTGCTTGGTTGCGGGTTGCTGATGCGCGGATTGCGCGGCGTGGCCTGTCCAGCCTTGCCCAAACTGGTTCGGCGGTTGCTGTGGTCCGGAGTCCGAGTGCCGTCGATCGTCGCGATATTCCGCTGCACCTGGCGGCAACTGGGGACTGCCCCCATTGCCATTGCCACTGGTGCTGCTATTGACATTGCCATTGCCGTTGTCGTTGTCGTTGCCGCTGCCGTTGCCGCTGCCGCTGCCGTTGGACATACTGGCCATCATCATGTTCATGTGCTGATACGCGTTTGCCCAGGCATGAAAGTCTGCGTGGCTCTGCTGGAAGCCGGCGTGGAAGACGGGCCCGCCCTGAGTCGGGTAATACGGGTTGGCGTAGAATGCCGATGCGGGGAGGGCGGTGGTGGACCAGCTGTGCGGCTGGAGGTTGTACATGCCTGGCGGGGCGTGGGGCTGCGTGGGGAAGAACGAGTTGGCATTGGGGTTGAAGGGCTGTTGGTACGGGGACGATGTGGCGGCCGAGGCGCTCGCACTGGACGATGTGCGCGAGTGCTGAGGCCGTGTCTGGGGTGAGGGGGTGCGGTCGTACGTCGATGTGAAAGGAGGTGTGGAGCGTGCGCGAGCTTGCTCGAAGGAAGGCGCGCGTCCCATCGACGGCCGAGGGATGGAGAGGACCGTGGCCATCTGCATCTCGAGTCAGCGCTGACCAACGCGACGGCGCGGCGTGGACGGTGTGTGGCAAGGGTACAAGAGGAAGCGATGGGTCATACGTTGCGAGCAGAGCCAGGGGGGCCTACCGTCGCATGTATTTGCCTGCGGGTTGGAGGCGGTGTTCGTGCCGTGCAGTCTAGGCGATACAGTATCTAGCTACGGTGCGTGAGTGGGAGTTGGACCACAGAGCAAAGGCAACATGCAAGAGTGTCGACGGCGCAAACAAGGAGGGAAGAGGAAAGGGGCGAAGGCGAGACGGGGATGGCAGAGTGGGTGGAAAGAGGAAACAGCGTCCGCAGACGGTCAGTGATGGCAACGGAGGGTTTGGCGGCGGAACAAGGGAAGCGAAACACTTGGGCCGCCCGTGCCAACGGCTCAAGCAGCCATCATACGGGTCTCGCAACGTCTGTGGACAGCGCCCAGAGACAGAGCCCGCCGCGCAGCAGCAGCAGCAGCAGCAGCGCCTTGAGAGCCTCAACTTGGCAGACGACCACCCACAAGAGAACAAAGGACACTGGTGGCAGCCGAGGTGAGGGAGGTGCTGCGCAGGATACGGCCGCTCCGGGCCAGGACTGGAGAGCGGGTCGGGCTATCAAGTGACTCACTGTGCCAAGCTTTTCCCCTTGTTCCACGTCAGTCGAGATGGAGATGAAGATGCAACGTCGTTGTGCAAAAGCTGGTATGTAGTGAACAAGTCGTCGTCGAGGAAGGGTTACCGAACAATGTCGACAAAGCAGTCGCGAGGCGAGAACCGATGAGAACGGCCTTTGATGGCAGGGAGAGGTCTGTGTGTCAAGCTCGCCGGACACGCCGAGCAGCAGTTCGTGATGACAGTGTTGGTGGTTGGTGTGGGATGTTTTGCGTGCTGCGTCGCGTCTCGTGGGGTTACCGTTTGGGTCTCTGCAGCAGCCTCAGTGATGCTCGAGAGATGGAGTGTGAGAGAGTAGCGTGTGAGAGACGAATGGGGATATCAACACGTCTGGAAGGTATGGGATGGGGCGAGAGAGAGAGAGAGAGGAAGCAGGCTCGAGCGCAAAGGGTGAGCAGAAACAGCCAGGGCACGGTGGGAAACATGAAAGGCATGGGATGGGATGGGATGGGATGGGCATGTCGCAGGGCGTCGAGACGCAGATGCACGATGCATCTTGTTCTGACACGTCGATCACACGCATCTCAGACAGAGAGAGGTAGACAACTGCTTGGATGCTCGCGGGTCGCAGCTCGGTGAGCGATGCTCAACACAACCGATGACCGAACACCAAGGAGACAACGGCCGGCTGCGCACGCGTGATGGCGACCACACCGAACAACGAACACAACACACAGCACAGACTACCACCGACGCAGACGCAGACGCAGACGCAGACGCAGACGCAGACGCAGACGCAGAAAGGGCAACCGCTGCCGCTGCCGGAGACAGGACACCCGCCCAACTTAGTACTCACAAGCACCTGATGATGGCCGCTCGCTGCCGGTACCACTCTCGTAACGCCTCTAAGAACCTCTAGGCGCCAGCTGCTGTCGACCAGGTGTCTATTCGTGCTGACTCATGCTGTTGCCGGATGCTATCGCTTTCCAACAGGTCCTCGTGTGCCGTGATGCGTTTTGGCCGTTCTGCCGGTGCCGGTGCCGCTGCAACAAAATCGCAGTCGCCGTCGCAGTCGCAGTCGCTATGCCAATCGCAGTCGGTCGTGGTCGTGGTCGTTGGCCTCGTCGTCGTCCGCGTCGCCAGTGTCGTTGTCGGCGTGGAGGAGCGTCGTCGTCGTCGGGCCGTGCTGCCCCTCGCTACTATGTACAACTCCAGACGAACAATTAAACGGCCGCGAGTAGTAGTAGTGTTTATTATGCACGCTGTTATCGAGCGCTCTACGGACCGACGTTTGCTCCGTCAGGGCCGGCAGAGTTCCGAGCCAACCTCTGCACCTCTGCACCTCTGCACCTCTGCACCAGGGACGTGAGAAGTCAACCGGTCCAAAAGACAGCACAGCGCAGAGCACAGAGCACGGAGGACAGAGCACAGCGCGCAGAGCACAGAGCTACTTGGGTACCTTGGGTACTTGGGCGCAAGGGCTCAGCCTGGGGACTGGGGACAGACGGCCAGAGGACCAGAGGGCAGTTTACAGCTAGTGAACCCAAATTACCCTTTGTGCGTTCCGCAATGCCGGCCCCGCGTCGCTGTGTTCCTGTCCAGCGACTCTGCTCTGCGTTTTGCTCCGTCTCGCGCGCTGACGTGCTCGTCGTGTCAATGCATCTCAAATGCCTCCGAGGGGCTGACATGCATCCGAGGGGCTGTTGCTGTCGCCGTCGCCGAGACACACGAGTCCACCGTGCAGAAGTGTCAAAGAGCTGCCAACATTGGACTACGTCCTTGTCGCTATGGCTAAAACAGGGCCGCCTACCCGTGAAACGCACTGCAAAGCAGAGCACAAAGCACAGCTACTCTTCTGCCCTCACCCGTGGCCTCACCGCCTCGCTCCGCCTCACTCCTCACTCCTCCCTCCTCACTCCTCACTCCTAGCTCCCCATGCCTCACCCCTGAGCCCTTTGCCCGTAAACACTCCCAAAAACCCCGACCAAGCTACCCAACCGACGGGACTGACCGGCGCGGGGTCAAGCCTTAAACCCTGTTTCCCTACACCCCTCGCCAAGCCCTGCAACGCTCACATAAGTCGAAGCGCTGGTGAAACGTCGCCGAGAATGATGACATGTCTAGTCGGTGCGCAGCGAGAAAAGCCGGGTACGTTGTGCCGGTTTTACAGACCCCAACACGGGAGGGTCAAGAAGTACTTTCGAGGCAACTTGGACAGAGTCCCCATTCCCCAGAAGTGTCGGGCTCGGCGGGTTCAAAGTCAATGTGCCACTCCCGCAGACACTAGCACATGATATCCCGTTGAAGCTTCCCACCCTCTCGTATCCCGTATCCCGCGTCCTGCCTAGATGGAGCGACGCGAACACAGATGACGTAGCAAAAACAGCACGCGTCTCGCATCTCGGCGCCAAAAGAAGGGGCTCGCCGCGAGTCGAACGCGGGACCTTCTGCAATAAAGACGTCTACCCAAAGCAGACACGATAACCACTACGCTACGGGCCCAGAGCTAGTTTCAGACTTTGCCCGTGAATATATACCTACCATTTGTTAGTCATTTCAGTGGCCGTCAACCGTCACCGAACGTTCCACTCTTGCATACTTCATTGATCAAAGGAATGCACCTTTGTGAGGGTTATGAAGAGACAGAAGGAGCAGTCTCAGGCCGTCCATCATTGGCGGAGTTTTTATCTTCTCCGAGAACCGATCGGCCGGCCGACGGTCCTGCACCGCCATGCTGGACTGTTCGTTCTGCACGACAAGCAAAATAGCAATTAAACGCTCATGTACCGTGCCGGTTAGCAACTGCTGACGACACACGGACCTCGTGCGATGAAGCGGGGAGGGGGGACAGTCATTCAGACCGCCCGTGTGATGTAACCAGTATCCATCGGCGCTACCTCCCACATCTAGATACTACGTCCTACACTCACACCACACGTCACGCCTTAACGCTAGTCCCACTCGCCGTCCGACTCGTCCTCGTCTGAATCGCCAAGATCCCCTTTCCGTCTCGCCAAGGCCGCTGCTAGGCTGCTCGCGAGATCCGGCGAATCCTCGGTAGCAGCAACTGCTGCCGCTGCGGCGCCTCCGCCTGCAGCTGCTGTGGCTGCCATCCCTCCACCCGCGAGCGGAGATACATGCTGTTCGCCCGGGTCGACCTTCTTGAGCTTGTGTAGCCCCGCACCTTGAATCGAGGCCAGCAAAGCACCGCGACCAGCACCGGGGGCAGGTGGACCCGGCGGTGCCGGCGGCGCGGGTGGTGCTGGAGGAGCACTGCGGCCGCCAGGTGGTGGCGGTGGTGGTGGAGGCGGGGGTGCACCACCGCGGCCACCTGGAGGAGGGGGAGGAGGAGGAGGAGGAGGAGGTGCCCCGTCCCGCGACGGTCCAGGAGGTGGTGGCGGAGGTGGAGGAATGCTGGAGGTTGGCCGAGGAGGAGCTGGAGCTGGGGGTGGTGGCGGGGGGACAGATGTCGGCCGACCTGGCGGCGGAGGTGGTGGTGGTGGGGGTGCCGAGGGTGCTGAGACAGATGTAGGCCGGGTTCTCGATGACGGCGGGGCTGGGGCCGGCTTTCTGCGCGAGGTCGGTGCAGGAGGTGGAGGCGGCTTCTTTGGGGCAGTCGCCTATGAGACAAACGTCGTCAGCAAGCTGGCGCCAGAACACCAAAACCAGAAAACGCACCTTTTCGATGCCGCCCTGCTGTTGTACAAAGTCCTTGATAAACTGCTCGTTCTTCTCAATCTGTTTAGGACTAATGCCCTTGGCACTGAGCTGCTCCAGTAACGTCTTCCAGCTGGGGTCGACACCTGACGACGAAAAGCCCTTTTCGCTGTCGTAGCCCATGTGTGCGACATGCTTGAACGACCCAGCAGACTGAAGAGTCAGTCAAGGGCGCATACACGCTGCATAGCAGACATCGACGTACAGGTCCAGAAATCAAGCTCTTGTCAATCTTGCCGCCTTTTGCCTTCTTTTTGGTCGGCGTGGACTTTTCCTTCTTCTCCTCCTTGACCTTGGCTATCGGGGTCAGCGCGATTCGAAGAGTGACATGGACCATGCATGGAGGCATGGAAATGGACACTCACTGGCATATTTGGATCTGTTGGCGACCTTCTTGTAGAAATCGTTGGCTTCGCCTTCAGAGGAGAAAACGAAAGCGATCTGGGTGTTCTGCGGCGGGTTAGCTAAGCTGAGAAGGAAAGGAGTACCAACGGGTGATCGTGAAACTGGAAGAATGGAATGGGACAGACAGAAGGCGAAGGGAGCATACGCACGTCACCTTGCCAGGTATGGAAGAACGGTTTGTCCTGGTTGTACTCGATCTCATTCGGCAGCTCGTGCTCCCAGATGACCCCGCGATACGACTGTAGCGGATCAGCTTGGTCCGTCGCGGTTCGCATCTGGTTCAGTCTCCGTGTCCACCCTTGTTCTCCGCTGTGGTGGACCTGAGCATTGTGGTTCGTGGGTGGCCGTCTCAGACTCCGTCCTGGGAACGCGAAATTCTCGTTGGTACTCAATCTCCGTCCTGGGTATGCAAAATCCGCCCTTGCCCCGCCTGGTCCGGATGTTCCACTCCTGTCCGTTCTTCGTACACTCACCGACAGAGCCACGACGCGAAACCACAGTCCACCTTTCGCCTTGTCCGCGCAAAAGACCAGTGCACCCTCGGCGCCAGAGTACGACCAGC
Source organism: Naematelia aurantialba (assembly GCA_021527695.1). Classification (NCBI taxonomy): domain Eukaryota; kingdom Fungi; phylum Basidiomycota; class Tremellomycetes; order Tremellales; family Naemateliaceae; genus Naematelia; species Naematelia aurantialba. The sequence continues at coordinate 1,619,950 of JAKFAO010000006.1, forward strand.
TGTGTGAGGCGGGGTATCAGCGACGTCATCTGCGCTGTGCCGCGATGCACCGATGGAGAATGTACCGAGACTCTGTCGACGATGAAGGACAAGGACCAGTAGACAAGTTGAAGGTGCAAGTGAACATGTGCGAGTGCAAGTGCAAGTGCAAGTGGACATGTGCAAGTGCAAGTGCAAGTGCAAGTGCAAGGACAAGTGCAAGTACACCTGACGTATCGACGAGCCAACAGGAACGACGCGCACTCACCTTTGCTGCCCCTCGGAAGCCTGGTACACCCTCGCCACCGCCGCCGTGACAATCTTGTTTGTGCTCGACGACGTCGGGATCGCCTTTTTCACCTTTGCCTTGTCGTCTGCCGACAGCGTCGAGACCGACGGCATCGTGGCACGAGCGCTTCCGCTTCCTCGCCTCGAGTCGCTCTTGGGCTAACAAGAGTCGAGCCTGCGCCTCCTTTGCTTCTTCCCTTTGCTTCTACGTCTGCTTCTGTTGCTCCGTCTGCCCCGGAATTGAGATCAGGCCAAGCACTGCGCTGTTTGCCGCTTCTGCTGGTGGGAACAGGACAGCGAGGGTGTTGTAGTGTAGTTGGATGAATAGATCGTCCTGCATCTGCGTCGGCGTCCGTCGGTGCAGTGCTGATGACGAGTGAAACACGTGGCATTCCGCCTGACCCTTATCACACGACCAGTACTTCAGTAGAGCCAAGGATCATCGCAGGTTGTGGTCGCGACTGGCATGCAGATGACAAGCACGGAATGCACAGATGAACCGATCAGGTGCAATAGATTTTGAATATACTCGGCTGCTGCATATGCTCGTCCACATGTCTCGCTCGCTCCCACTGCGCTCAATGACCTTCCCCCCTTTACGGAGCAGCCAAAGACCGCCAACTTCAGACCACAGACCCGAGTAGCCCCTCCCCTCCACGCCTCTCCCGGCGGCGTCTTAGTCTCAACTTTAGCCCTAGTCCTCAATGTCCATGCTCTCCTCTCCCCGCTGGCTCAACCTCCGCTCCATACTACCTTCCCCAGCTCCATCCTCCGCCATACTCTCTTCCTCCGTATCCTCCTCCTCCCTCGCAAGACTAGCATCGTTCTCCGGCTCTGCGTCTGCGTCTCTAGCCCCCCTCCCGGCCATCCCAGAAAGTTCCACATCACCCGGTCTTCTCCGCCGTCTCTCCAGATCACGCTCACGGTCGCGCTGTCGCTGCGCCGTGGTTGCATGTGTATCGGTAGACTCGAGGCCCAGTGCCGTCCCGCCTGCGCCTCCGCTCACGCCGTCTGCGTCGTCGAGGCTCGGCGGGTCGGGCTCGACTGGGAGTGGTCCGAATGCTGGATTGCCCTTTACCTCAAGTCAGCTCATGCTCAGCTCGCATGCAGGATAGGTGGCAAAGTCATGGACTACAGCCATGAAATATCCTGAACCATGAAATTGATCCTGGATCGTGAATTCTATCGTGGATCGTGAAACAGGGTCGCGAACCCGTCACATGGGATGGTGGATCGTGGAATCGGCAATGCGATCACGAAATCAAGTGCCACACGTACCTTTGGCACACTAAATGGATCCAGATCCTGCTGCGCCAAGACCCCAGGCAAACCCGGCAGCGTAGTCGGATCCAAACGCTCCGTCTGCTCCCTGAGTGCCATCTCGAGCAACACCGTCGCCATGGGATCTTGCGGTCCCAGAGACAGAGCTTGGTGGTACAGCTTTATCGAACCACGGACGTTGCCTGATAATTGGGTGACCATGGCTAGTGATGACAGCGCTGTAGCGTTCGCAGGTGACATTGACAAGCACTGAGCATAGGCACGTCGTGCTTCCTCCAGATTGCTGTTCGGTCAGCGCATCGTCTTACCTTCCGAAGGACGCAACGAAGTGGGGGCGGGGTGAAAGGGGTAGGCGTATGAGGAAGATGGACGGAGCGGAGGGTGACGCGGGGCCCGTGGAGTGGAGGGAACAGATGGAGGGGGGAGTGGAGCGAGGAGAAGAGTGCGAGATGGCAGGGCACATACCCCATGACGCGATGAGCATGGCCTAGATTACACCAGGTCACTGCCCAAGTGCTCGCGACACCTTGCATCTCCTTGGCCAGCGAGATGGACCGCTTAAAGCATGTCACCGCACCAGCATAGCTTCAAAAGTCAGCTTCAAGCTCAGGACCTGATTATATTGGCAGCTTCTTTTGCACTTACTCTTTTTTGTTATACGCCACGACGCCCAGCTCGTTCAGCAACAACGGGTCACTCCCATTGATAGCTTCTGCTGCGCGAAAGTATTCCTCGGCAAGGTCCGACGCTGACAACTGCAGGTGCTCCATACCGATGAACATGAGGGGTAGGTGGGACCTGGCGTCGAGTCAGCCACCAGACAATCTACAACGACAATGTGCGACTCACCCCTGGAAGAGCCGCGCTGACGTCGAGTACGCCGTGATGGCATGGTCGTGTTCTCCTTCATAAGCGAAACTGTGGGCAAAAGCGATCCAAGCGGGTGCGAATCTCGAGTCGATCAAGTTGGCTTTTCTACGGAGATTGAGCTGCTATTCGCGCGGAGTAATGTAGAACGGCAGGAGGGGCCAAGATCTGGTGTCAAGAGCCTGTGCCAAAGAGAATGAAGACAGGAAGAGGGAGGGGAAGGGAAGATGAAGGAGGGGAAGGGGGGATGGGTAAGGGGAGGGTGGGTAAGGGGAGTGGAAGGGGAGAATAGAGAAGGGGAGTGGGAGGGGAGGGGCAAGGGTACAAAAACCAACCACTCACGAGAAATACCTCCTGGCATCCCCCCACCGCTTGCCAGAAAAGTACCACAGCCCCACAGCGTACCACGTCATCGCGCTCTGAGGATCCTGCTCGACCAAATCATGCGCGAGCATGAAGAGACTCGATCGTAGTCGGTGGATATGGTGCATGCATGCGAGATGCAGAGGCAGGGCCGAGCTGTGCCCGGGAATCCGCGCGAGGATCCTGCATTGTGAGTTTTGGCCTGCTTAACTGCCCTTCTCCCTCCCCTTCTCCCTCCCTTCCCGCAACCCACCACATACACCCCAACCCATCACATACACCCCCGATGGCCCTCCGAACGTAAGAAGCACAACTCACTTGCACGTAACGTTGTAACAGTCTTCCCATCGATACTTTGCATACAGCTCGTCTGCAAGTCCCACCAGGACATCACAATTGTCGGACAACCCATACGCCGAGGACAGTTCTTCTCGTGCCTGCTTGATTTCCAGCATGTGTGCATCCTGAATCGCGACGTCAGCTTTGAATGACAACATCATTATACGAGATCAAGGCAAGGTATACCTTGTTGAGCTTGGTCAGGTACATGAGCTTGACGAAATGTGATTCCACGGTGCTGAGTTGTGGCCGATATGCGAGATTATTGACGAATTCCCATTCTGAAGAGTTCCGTTAGCTGTGCAAAGACGTCGTAGAATCGACAGGTTCATACCTTCTTGGGAGGTCATCATTGACCCTCCGATGAGCTCTCGGAACGCCTCGTAGTTCTTGACGTCGAGCATTAACGCCTCCATGAAACTCTCCTTTGCCAGTGTGAGGGACGACAATCGCAGATGCAGCAGTCCTCTTAGGTGACACATTGACGAGTAGAGCTGTTAATTGTCAGACCAGCGGTTCAGAAGCTGCGAAGATTGACAGTATAGATAGCCCACCTTGATACCCTCATCAGGGCTGGGCTGCTGTAGCGTTTCCGCGGAAGCTGAGGCTGTCAGCTAGTCTCTGTCAGTCGGACGTTGCCTACTGGTATCGCGGAAAGGGGTGGATTCGCCCAGCAATTCCAACGCTTCGTGGTATTTTTCCTGATGAACCTGAGTTGCTCAGCGATGGTTCTCTTCAATTCTCCTTGATCGCTCACCAAACATTGTGCAGCGAGGTATCGGCACGCCAGACTCTCATCAACCAGTCGTCCTTTCACAGCCCCGTCGTGACCGTTCCGCACGGCTGAATCCTCTACGCCCATTCTGCCTTTCCCCTTGCCATTGCCGTTGACCATACGCATTCCAGGGATTGGTACAGAGTCTGTCAGAAGCCGTTCTGCGCGCAGATAATGCCCCGTTAGAAAATGCGTTTGAGCCAACCAGAAAGCGTCGTTTGCGTCGCCTGCCTAGGTGAGCTTGTCCTCACATGGTACGATCAATTTAGCTCACCGGTCCAGGAGAGGACCTTGTCCCCCCAAAATGCAGCTGTCTCGTACAGGTGCTGCATGATCGCGTCGTGCCTCCACAGTCGCATACTGTCCACCATATCCCAATTCAACTCCTCGTCTCCCTCTCCTTCTCCACCCCGCATATCATCATCAGCAGGTGTCCGTTTTCTAGGTGACCGTCTAGCCTCGGGTTCAGGCGACGGACGCAATCTCGACCCTTCTGCTTTCGAGCGTATCTTGGGTACTTCAGTGCGGGACGATGAAGATGGGCTTGGACGAGGTCGAGGTGAGACCTGCGCCATGCCCCTATTCCCCTGTGAAGTGGTGGCGCGCTGTAGATGCGGATTGTGCCGTCCAGGAAGGGAGAAGGAAAAGGACGCCGAGGCATCGAGGGAGTGATCATGATCATGATCATGCCCGTTCGTAGCGTGTGGGACGGCTGGCGATTCGGGATCGTATATGCCGCCTGTAGCGAAGGGAAAGCTGTTTGACCCGCGAGCTCGAGCGGCAAAAGAGAAGCTGTCAGACGCATGTGCTCCTGAAGCTGACCCAAAAGAGAAACTGTTGTGCAGCGACGACCGAGCAGGCAGACGACGGGGCCCTCGAGTAGAGTCAGAACCTGCTCCAGGCGTGAAGTTGAGCGGGTTGGAAGGGGGGTTGGGCGGGGTGAACATGACTGCTGAGCGGTCTCCTCCCTGTTCCCTATTGACCCCCTTGACGAGCTTTCAGACGGTGAATAAAGCTGACGACGTTGAATTGAGCTGCCCAAAAATCAAAAAGGTGCACTTCCACACGCGACGCGGAAGCAATCTACCAAACAGCGCCCGTTCCTGTTACATTATTACGTAATCAACTGGCTGTACCTTATTCTTGGCTAAAAAAGGAAATAAATGGTACGGCGCCGCTCCCCTTTTTCGGCTGAACAGGATCTACGATATTGACACTTCAGACTCTGTCTACTTTGTGTCTCAACTCTATTCTTCTACTGTGGTCCTTCATCTTCCATCGATCAAGGACAAGGCAAGGCAGTACAACACCACCACCACCACCACCCCGACTCCCATCCGCCGCACTCCTTTGCAGTCTTCGAGTGACGCTGCTATCAGAACGGCCGAAGAGGAACAAGGGGAAACCGCTTCTCGCTCGCTCTCGACGTCCCAGTTTGCATTAGCCGGCCCCGGATCCGGATATCATCCACCATGCAACCTCCTACCATCTACAACGTCAGTTCTGTCACTTTACTTGATTCATCCTACCCTTGCCATCCCGTCATTCAACGTGCTCGGGCCAGTGTGAGAGACTGGGACCGTGTCCCGTCGCCGTGGACCGGCTGACAGCTTGGCAGCATCACAGGCTACCCCCTACCTCGACTCCTTCGGCCAACCCTTCCGTCCTATCGGCCTCACATGCGCGTCTGAACGAGTTTTTCGACCTCATCAAGGCCGAATTTGACTCGATCGGCGCAGATGGAGGGATTTGGAAGCAGCAACGCGACGAGTACGAGGCGAAAAGTACGCATCCCGGCGCCTTTTTTCCTTGCCCTCCTTTCCGCCAAGGTGACGCGCTGACCCGATCGTTCCTTCACCCTCCACAGTACAACAACAGATCAACGAGCTGGGCATGATCCGCCAAAGTCTATATGAGCTCGAATCGACACATGCCAAAGTCCGAAACGAGTCGGTGTCATATTCCTCTTTCGTGGAGAAGCGGGAGATGACGGCTGATGAACGTCTGTAGGTATGAAGCGGAGATTCAACGGTTGAGACGCGAGCTCGAGGCAAGAGGAGGTGCACCTGCCGGCTCGGGACCTGCAAGTCCACCAGACCTGCCGAGAGTAGGCGCAGGCGATGATCGACCAGGCTACGGCACCATGCCTCCCTTCAATGGCGACCGCGGTAGGTCCCAGTCGTGCTCGCAAAGACTGGGTTACTAATGCCGTTCTGATCTGATAGGACGGTCGCCCTTCCCTGCACCCGGCGGTCCTCGTGGGCAGTCGGTGGAGCGGCGTGGCATGCCCGGCTCGCCACCTGCTTTGTTGTCCGATCTCGACCCTGAGAACGTCTCGCGTGAATTGAAAAAGGAAGGGTCAGACTGGTTTGCGGTATGGAGCAGTCAAAGCAAGAAGCAGCTCGACGTGATGCTGGTGCACACTCTTGCACATGAGACGTGGGTCCTTCTTTTGGATCAATTTCACTTTCAAAGCCTACAGGAGCTGATGATGGGCCGAAGTGTGGTGTGTTGTGTCAAGTTTTCAAATGATGGCAAGTACCTGGCGACGGGATGTAATCGGACAGCGCAGATCTACGATGTGAAAGATGGACGAAGAGTTTGGTGAGTTTTCTGTATCTGTAGCATTGAGCAAGAGCCCATCCTCTTAGTGTACTTTTGGACGAGCAGACCAACCGGACGGGAGACCTGTACATCCGCTCCATATGCTTCTCACCAGATGGAAAGTACCTCGCAACAGGCGCAGAGGACAGACAGATTCGAGTGAGTCGCTCGTTCCTTACAAGATGCTTTGCAGCCGCTGACCGCCATTTTTTTCCTTTGTTGTTTCTCTACTCCCTTACTTATCGCTCGTTTCCCCTCTCACTCTCTCTCTACTCCCTCTGATCTTGATCTGTTTTCCATACTCTACTGGCTACTTTCGGTGCAGATCTGGGACATCAAGCAAAAACGCATCCGTCATCTCCTCCAAGGGCACATGCAAGAGATCTACTCGCTCGACTTTTCCAGAGACGGTCGTTTCCTGGTATCAGGCTCAGGCGACAAATCGGCTCGTATCTGGGACATTGAAAAGGGTCAATGCGTATTTGACCTCCGGATCGAGGACTTTATACATAACGAGCACGGACCGATTGACGCGGGTATCACCTCTGTTGCTCGTGAGTCGTGCTTCCTTGCGGCGAGTGGCTCCAGTAGAGTCATGCTCGATATTACGTGTGGCTCTTTGGAGTTATCTTTTGATGCTAGAGTGGATCCCGCGGAATGCTTACGACTCGTAGTATCGCCTGATGGCAAGTTGGTCGCCGCGGGCAGTCTTGACACAATGGTCCGAGTATGGAATGTCAACACTGGGCAGCAAGTGGAGCGGCTCAAGGGACACAAGGACTCTGTCTACTCGTGAGTATATCGTCCGTGGCAGATGAATCAGGCTTAGCCAGACCGTATACCGAATGAATGCTGATTATGGGTGGCAGAGTTGCGTTCTCACCTGATGGTAAGACGCTCGTGTCAGGCTCGCTCGACCGGACGTTGCGTGTGTGGGATCTGTCACATACCAAACGCGCAGTGGAGGGCCTTGCGCCAGGCTCGAAGGAGTCCGTGGAGAAGGGTCTAGGGACGTGTCAGTCCACATTGAACGGCCACAAAGTGAGTATTTCGGGGAAATCAATTCCTCGTTCCTCTGTGCTTTATGTCTTGACGGGCCCCTTCCTCCGTTTGACGGACAGATTGCTGACTTGCTCTCAGGACTATGTCCTGTCCGTCGCCATCTCCCCCGACGGCCAGTGGGTCGTGTCCGGCTCTAAAGACCGCTCGATCCAGTTCTGGAACATCGCCTCTGGTCAAGCGCAGTTTATGCTTCAGGGCCACAAAAACAGCGTCATCTCGATTGACCTGGCTAGGACAGGCGGGTACCTCGCGAGTGGAAGTGGGGATTGCCAGGCCAGGATCTGGAAGTACGAGCCAGTGGCGTGAGGGTTGAAAGAGCATGTTAGTTGACCAGGGCCGTGGCATACAATCACCGGCAATGCAGACGGTCGGGAGATTGGCGAAAAGGTGGATGAGGGGAGGTCAAGGGAAGGTATGAGGTTGGGAGGCAAGGGAGGTATGAGGCAAGGAGATGAATGAGCAAGGAACGGTGGGGGAGGAAACAGAATGGGGAGCATGGCAAGGAACGAGGAGAGAGGGAGGGAAGGAGAGGATGGCACGGGATGAGCGAAGCATGGACATGCACATTTCGCTGAAAAGTCGCTGGAGGGCGGGGGTGGGCGCGGCCCCACGGACAGTCGAAAACATGTCAAGGGGGGCAAGGGCAAGGAGTGTGATGCCGTGTTTTGCTTCACGAGTAGGGTATCAAAGATTTCTGACATGACATGGTCCGTGCTGGGCTTCTCGATCGGAGACTTGCAGTCTTCGAGTGCGTCGAATACGTCGAGTATTCAGTCCATTGAGTATTGAGTAGTCGAGTGCATCGAGTACATTGAAGCTCCCCTCTGGAGACATGAAAAACCGTCTGTGATTCGGGTACTTTTCCGCCGGATCTGACAATTCGGCTGGTCGTCTGCGAGCCTCAGCGTCATTCAACTCATTTGGTCTTGGACACTCCAAATCCCAACAGCAAGGAGCACATTCACATTAGCGCATCTTGCGTGATCGTATCTTCCACGAGCTTGCTTTGTGTTGCCGAGTCGACGGCAAGTCGGCTCGCTGTGCGGCCGAAGCAGATAGCGGTGGTTCAACTTCTATTCATCCTCGCCGACCGACCACTACTGGCCAGCCACAACCTATACCGACCACTGATCACTGGTCGCCGAGCATCGAGCATAGACACTGATAATCGAGCACGGGGAACAGCACGGACTCGTGATTTTGGTCCGAGCGCTGTCTTGAGCAAGCTTGCGTGCTTCCCTTCACTCTGACAGTTGAGATACCCCCGCGAGCCGAGCAATATCGCGCTCGCTCCCTTGATCTTGGCCTTCCTTCTCCCTTCTTCCTTCTCCCTTCTTTCCTCTTCTCTCTTTTCTCTACCTTCTTCTTTCTTCCTCTTCCCTGGGGTGCAAGGCCGAGACCAATCGAGGCGGACATCAAGCAGCATCTGCGTGGAACACAGGAAGTGTCAACAAGCAGCGGCGGGGACATTGGAAGCGACGAGCACCAGCGGGGAAACAGCACGCATCAACAAACGACGCCCAGCGGGCCATCGTATGGCGTGATATAGCGTCAATATGGCGACGAGGGCCTCACAAGGGATGCACGGCGCGAGCGGCGCAATGGAGCATGGTGAGGCTGCTGGTGCTTCTGCGGTCTCTGTTGCTGCTGCTCCTTCCGCTCCTGCTGGTGGTGCGGGTGGGCTGGGCACGGGCGACGGACAAGGCGGCGGTGCGGGTGACACTGCGGGGTCGGGTGTGCGTGATCGTGAAGGGGTAGGCGCGGAGGGTGGTGCGAAGGGTCAAGGGGTCGGTGCGATGGTTGATGCGGGGGGCACAGGTCAAGGGAGAGGCAGGAGGGATTGGGCCGCGGACGATAAGCAGGCGAGTGTGAGGAAAGGTCAGTCCCAGTCTGAGTTGGCCATCTTTCCCCTCCATTCTTGTCCACACCTCTTAACACCCGTCGTCCTCGGGCCACACACTGGCCATCCCTCCTCTTCTATCTTCTCCCATCTATCATCTATCATCTATCTTACACCGACACTCACAATCATCATCCCCATCACCATTATCACCAATCACCGCCGTCAGGCTAGCCCTAGCACTAGCGCCGCTTGGGCCCATCCTTCCCTCGCACATCTCCTTGTCGCCATATCGCCGAGAAGCTGACATTCCCTTTCGATCATTCACCGTCTCCCCTATACTACTCTAACCGTTGACTCTCACCGTCGACTGTTCCACGGCTGCCTTGACCTTGTGATCTTGACCTTGCTGTGCTCTTGCTGTGATTCTTTGCGGTCGCCTCGACTTTCCGACGCCGTTCCTCCGCGACCGCCTACTTGCCCTTCCATTGCCCCCGCCCTTTGCTGTTTGCCCTTCCCCGCGACCTGTCCTTCCGTGATCTACCCTCCTTGGCGATCTGCCCTTTCTCGGCGATCTTCCTCGGCGACCTTCCCTTGGTCTTCGTCTCGCCTTGATCTGTGACGCACGCTTTCCGTCCAACCTGCCCTTACTCTGCAAATCGCCTCGCCCTTATCCCGTGACCCACTACTCGCCGTCTCCCCGACTAACCAACATGGCCTCGTACCATGATGCTCACCTGTTGGCGGCGCTATACGATGGACTCGCTACCCCCCCTCTCTCGCCCACCTCGTCTGTGGTCAAACGTCGTTCACCCACCCGTACCGCCTTCTCTCTCCTACCCACTCCCGTCGTATCACCCCTCGCTACTCCCATCGACCAATCGCCTGTTTCTACCCCTCTTTCATCCCTACCATTGGGCTCCCTGCTCCCTTCGCAACACCCCAAACCTGTACAACCCTACGTCCCCCCGCGTCTGCAAATCGTCACCGACCCAGACTCGCTCACCCGCGAGAAGAAGGGCAAAATGCCGGCTCTGAGCCATCTGCTGAGTGTAGGCACCGGGCGCGTCCTCTGTCTCGCGGCCGATGAGAAGCATGTCTATGCTGGCTGTCACAGTGCCGACAACGAAATCACGGTGAGCACCCCATATTCCCGTCATGGCTGACGTCGCAGGTGTTTTCCAGGGCGTCTCTGCAGCCAATTTTCCACCTTTTGGGTCACGAAGGCTCCGTCCTGGCCCTCTTGGTCATCAAAGAAAAGGGTTGGCTCGTCAGCTCAAGTAGTGAGTCTTCGCTTCCACTGCTTTCTGACACGGGAATTGATGAGCCCAGGCGCGGGTGACGTGCGCATATGGTCGACCAAGACACTCCAGCCGATACATATTATCCGTCCTGTCGACTACACCTCGGGCGACATCTACTCGCTCGCTTGGGATAACCGTAATGGCGGTACCTTGTACTTTGGTAAGCTGTTCACCCCACCCAGTCGGTCAGAATCCCTGACCCCCGACAGGGTCCCAAAGCGCGTCGATCGAGTGGGTCAACTTTGCCAATCCTTCTCACCCCGAAGTCTCGTCTGGTCCTTCCCGTATCCGCAAGCCGTCACTGCCCCAATCCTCCGCCAGCTTCACCTTACCAGTCAATGGCGGCGAGACTTCTCCTGGTGGCAAGGGCCATTTGAGCGGTACCTCGACCCCAGCACAGCCAGGTCAGCGATCGGGCCGATATCGACCCCATGCATTCTTCGATAATCCTCCTCCAGACGTGTCGTCAGGTGCGAACACTCCCAAAGGCAGCTCTGTGTGCCTATCTAGAAGGTCGGACATCTCGGATGCCGACCTGTCTCGCTTGGTCGCTCACGACCGTTCACCCAGTCAGTCGCCCCAAGAAGGAGCAACGGTAACGTCGGAGCTGGAGGTCATGCCAGAAGCTCGGGTTGCATTTGCACATTACGGATACGTCTACGCACTTCATGTGGTTCCTCGCCCAAACGGCTGTGCTTGGCTAGTGTCAGGAAGCGGCGACTGCGATATTAAGATCTGGTCGTGCGAGCCTAGCGGCGGGCTCCGACTCTTGAGGACATTCGATAATCTCGATGGCGCGGTTCTGTCCTTTGCAGTACGTGACTCACTGTTATTTGCTGGATTGCAAGATGGAGAAATTGTCGTGTGGGATCTAGAGACGGGAGCGTTGATTCGTACCATCGAGGCACACGACTCCGACGTCCTCACCATGTCGGTACTAGGAACCGATGTCTACACGGCTGCCGCGGACGGCAAGGTCCTGCGCGTCAACGAGGTGTTCGACTGTACGGCTGCTTTCAAGGCACATAATGGGATCATCCTGAGCTCGACGATTGTCAAGGGAGACAAGGACAGATGGGATTTTATTACCGCAGGCAACGACTCTTACGTCAAGGTGGGCCTCGTTCCTATATCCGCCTCCAGTATCCTAAATCCTCCTTCATCTTATAGATCCCCCTTCAGTCTCCTAATCTCTCCCCGTCTTCTAAGTTCTCCTTCAGTCTGCTCTATGCCGCCGTAGTGCACGCCACTGATACGCTGATAGGTTTGGACTATCGATCCGCCGACGGCACCAGGGCATGATACTGAGGTGGATGTGGAGGGAGAGGGTGATGTCATGCTCTATGCTCTATCTAAATTGGTGGCTATCCCGACCGTCAGCGACGAGCAACATCGCGAGGAGTGAGTATCTCCCCTTTCTCGTGCTGGCGAGCGGGCCTAGAATTCTGGCCGGTGCCTTCTGGGTGTTACACTGGATCACGAGGCAGGTTAATGACCAAAACCAGTTGTCGGCAAGGGGCACATCTTCTCAAGAACATCTTGACTCAGCTTGGTGCCCAGTCAGAGGTTGTGAGCTCCTGAACACCGCGGCTCCCTGCTACGGTGCTGATGAATGCAGCTATCAGGAGAACAAGGGAGGAACCCACTAGTCCTGGCAACCTTTTCGGGTCGGGATACTGGCAAATCCCGCAAGCGGTTGTTGTTCTACGGTCAGCTCAGCAGATCTCAGTTGAGGCGATTCGAGCTGATCCCCGAGTACAGGGCATTACGACGTGCAGCCAGCTGCGGAGAGTGACTGGGAGACGGATCCTTATCAGCTCTCAGGGAGGAATGGGCAAGTCGACATCTCCTCATTCAGCTTTCAGCACCCGTCCTAGCTGCCTGGCTCTGGCCTTATCGTGATCCATCCAGACTTCTGGCTCCATCCATTCTGCTAATAAGCTTCATCGTTTACCGGATTGCGCACTCTTTGTGTTGTCCTTGACTGATACTGTATAGGTATCTGTATGGCCGAGGCGTATCGGATAACAAAGGCCCGATCATGGCTGTTGCCTGCGCGGCGGCGTCACTTCGCCAGCGAAGAGAGCTGGATGTTGATCTGGTCATGTTGATTGAGGGGGAGGAAGAGGCTGGTTCGAGAGGGTTTGCACCAACGGTCCGGAAGCACAAGGTGTGTCATCATTTCATCTCATTGAACGTACCACCATCGCCAGTTTTATCATTTCCTCATTGTCTTCCTTATCACCACCCGCTCATTCCCATCACCACCCGCTCATTCCCATCACCACCCGCTCATTCCCATCACCACCATCATCACGTTCATCTTGAGGCGTCACGTCATCAATGGTCTGTGCTGATTGACAGGACGCCATCGGTCACATCGACGCCGTCCTGCTGTCCAACTCGACCTGGATTGGCGAATCCGACCCATGTGTCGTCTTCGGCATGAGAGGAGTTGTATACGCCAACCTCGCAGTGTGGAGTGCCAGCGAGGACGCTCACTCCGGCGTGGATGGTGGTATCGTTGCGGAACCGATGTTTGATATGGTGCGAGTCTTGCACACTCTTGCCGATTCGGACGGCGTCAAGCTGCCTGGATTTTGTGAGTCATTCACTGCAAATCTTCGTGGTCACGATTCAGGAATCTGATGCACGTGCCAGACGACCATGTGCGACCGCAGACGGCGGAAGAGTCGCAGTTATTGTCTGCCGTTGCGTCTGCGTCGAACCGCTCCGTCAAGGAATTGATCAAGGTGTGGCGTCAACCGAGCTTTAGTATCGCCAACATCTCTGCCGGCGGTCCTGCCAACAAGACGGTCATCCCGAAGCGCGTTACTGCGGATATCAGTATGCGGCTAGTCCCAGATCAGGTGAGCTACCGAGCCTCCGTGACCAGCCTCAGTACCCGCAGTGGCAATGCACAGGGCAAATTTATCTTGGCCTCGGCTGAGCCCCCACTGAGCCTGGCTGACACATGCTAAGGATCTGAAAACCATCGTCGAGTCACTGAAGACCTTTTGCCAAAATACATTTCAGTCCCTCGCTTCTTCCAACAAGTTCGAAATCACCGTGACCCACTCGGCGTCATGGTGGCTGGCGTCTTTGACTTCGCCTTACCTCCAGGCCCTGGAGGAGTCGGTCAAGGATGTTTGGGGCGTGGCGCCCTTGAAGATCAGAGAGGGTGGGACGGTGCCGACTATTTGTTTTTTGGAGCAAGAGTTTGGCGCGCCGTGTGTGCATTTGCCACTTGGTCAGGTGGGTCCCCGGGTCGGCGGGGAAATCTTTCCTCCCCAGTGTTCTACCTATTCTCCTTTCCCGGTCCTACTTGGTTAGGGGACTTGCCTCGCTACGGCAGAAAATCCTCCACTGTCCACGCCAGGACCCTTGCTGTCCTGATTTCTTTGTTTTGCATATCGATCTCTTTCTCGTGCTGTTAAGAATTGAGTGAAGCGGAATACCAGGCTGATCCATATTCCACCGTAGGCATCAGACGCGGGACATTTGGCAAACGAGAGGATGCGGCTGCTGAATCTGAGAAACGGGAAACGCGTCGTCAAGGCTTACTTGACGCGCGTGGCGAGTATCTAGGATTGGGGGGGAGCCAGTCAAGCTGTCGGGTAGTTGAGCAATCCAGAAGTCGAGCAGTCGATCAGTGAGGTCTTTGAGTCGAGCATGTGAGCATTCGAGTGTCTGAGCAGTCTAGTATTCGAGCAGTCCATCGGTCCGAAGTTTGTAGTCGAGACGTGAGAGAGGCTTGAGGGCTGAGTAGGCTGAAGCTCGTTGTGATGTAGGTCAGACGAGGCCGGAGGATCAGTCATCGGATGCAGTCAGCGTAAAAGTACACGTAGTTTGGTCTGCATCGCAAGTCCCACTCGCGTATAAGCAACGTTCCTGCATGGTCTATGTGGTATTATCGATAATCGTATCGTTCAGGGCAGTTCAAGGGGCATCTGTCTTAGAAATCTCCGTATCCAAGGAAAAGGAACTGTAGAATATATGTAGTCTCAGTACATGATGCGGTATATGGGGACGAGTCCGTCGCGGGATCACGGGAGCTTGATATACACTATGGACAAGATGAGTGCGCCGAGGGCACCGACGAGCACAGCGGGCGAAGTCGGGTCAATACCAAACTTGACGTTCTGTAGGCCGGCTGTGGCCATTTCCTGCGGTCGCTGGATGTACACGACTTTGTCCTTCTCCCTGATAAGCGCCCACGTCCCGTCGGTAACGTGCCATACCCAGCCCAATGCGAGAAGAGCCATCAAGCCCATCCCCAGGAGATAAGGCAGCAGCAGAGAGACGGCGTCTTCGAGGCGGTACAGCAGTGCGCGGGGCTGTCGGATATCCAGTGCCGATTTGACGGTATGTGGTGTGGGACCGTAGGTCGCTGGTTCGCGGATGCCCAGGTCAGAGAGAATCGCTTGCGTGCACAAGCGAGAGCCGGCAATCGCGATCGGCACCTATGGGGTGCATGTCAGCCAATTCATGTGAGCCGGCTGCACCAGGCGCCAACAGAGAGCATGTGTGACGGCGCGTAGAGGCGCGCGGCGAGAGGGGTAGGGTGTCGAGGTGAACGGTGGGTCACTCACGCCAGTGCCGGGATGGGCGCTGGCGCCAACAAAGTAAGCCGACTTGATGGTCGGGTGTCGAGCCTGTTGCCGGAACGCAAGAACGTTGAAGAAATCATGGGTGATGCCCAAGATGGAGCCTTGTGTGAGATTGAACTTTGCCTTCCCTATGGTCACTCAGCTGTATTCCCTTGTTCTCCAATCGCACATTGCCAAACCCGATGACAAGGTATTCAAAATAATAGACAACCAAGAAACGACAGGTCTGACAAGGAAATGCCGAGCACCATCGCACACTTCGACTCACACGTCAAAGGGGTATTCACGCCCTCCCAAACAATCTTTTCCCGCAGACCCACGATACGCAAACGCGTCTCCATCGACTCAATAACCTGGTTCCTCGCTCGCTCGACCAACTCGTCCCAATTCTGACTCTCCTCTCGGCCCTCTTGGGTCCGTATCGACGAGTCGTCGGGTAACAGATGCCCAACCGGCACCAAGACGACCAAACTGTCTTTGCCTTCTGGCGCTGCCGTAGAGTCTCTAGTGAACGTCAATTTCACGTATTCTGCACGCACCGTCGGAGCACCGTCCGACTCACATTCGAGAAGGAACGTTGACGTAAAAACTCGGCTCGCGAGGCATCGATTTGCGCTTGAATATGTCGTCAAATGAGCCTTTGTAGTCCTCCGCCTGTTCTCGTCAGACAGCATCAACTTTGACAGAGATCTGAACGAGGGTAGTACGGACGAGGAAGATATTGTGTGCATTCAGGGCTGCGATCTTAGAATCCATCGCCCAGTAGAACGAGATCGACGAGCACCTGTTCGTCTCAGCTCTGATGCCCCAACAGTAGCGTTGGTCAGCCTCGCCAGAGACTCACGAGTGCGGTTTATCCAGCAGCCGTTTCGCCAATTTGGGATTCAAGAGCTCAGGCGCCGTTCGCTCCCCTTTGACCAAGGTCTCTTTCTCTGTTCCATGCTCCTCGCCGTCTCGTACAAAGAGATTATTGTGCGCCCATACCAGGTCAGCGTTGACGACCACCACATCGGCTTCTTTCCACTTTCCGTTGGTCAGGCGCACACCAGTTGCCTGGCCCCCACTGTCGTACGTCACCGAGATAATCGGCGACGAGTAGTGGAACTTTGCCCCGTGAGCTTCCGCAATCTCCACAAGTGATTGGACAACTTTGTGAAACCCTCCCCGCGGATACCACTGTAGTCGGCATCAGTGAGACATTGCGTGCAAGACGTAGCCATGGTGGCTCACAATGCCCTCGCAGGTCTCTGTCCATTGCAAGAGGGTGTAGGTTCCAGGTGCATCGAATGGAGAACTGCCAAGGTACCTAGTCAATGTCAGCCGAGCCGAATATTTAACGGCCAAGTTGATCGGCAGGAGGCATCATGAGGACCAGAACGTTCCGTGAAGTAACGAGGGGCACAGGCTGTTTGGTGAGATTATGAAAGAAGCCACTGACATGCTGCCAAAGCTGAAGGCCCTACGCATGCGTTCAGTTTTGAAGTACCGCGCACACCGGCCGTAGAGGCTACCAAACGCATGCAGCTTGATGACATTCCAGATGAAGCTCGGACGTAAGAGGGCGAGCAGGTTGGGGAACGTTTTCGACAGGACGAGGGTGTATGATAAGGCTGCGTGTGTGGATGCTTCCCTATGTGGTCTCAGCGTCGTCTCTTTCTTTCTCTTTCTCGTTCTCATTCTCTCTTCCTTGCTCTCCTTAGCTCCCGGCCGCTTCCTCTCTTTCGATCCATTTCACCTGACATCGCCAAAACGAACGGCGGACGTAGCCCCCCTCTCACAATGAGTCCTCCCGTCCGAGAATGACAAACCCGGAAGACAGCCATTATGAAGATAATTGATTAGCCTGAGAAGAATTACCTCAAAAACCCCTCGAGACGCTCCGCACCCCCCTCGCCATCCCACTTGTCCGCCTCCCTCCCCATCTGAGCCCTGTCAGAGCTAAGCACGACCTGTTCCCCATCGTGGTAATGCAAGACATAGTTTGGGTGACATTGGAGCAGTTCTAGGTGGTCTTCTAGATTTGTCCCGAGCTCGCGATATATCTGGTCGAACAGCGGTCGGAGTAGTAGCAGGCTAGGGCCCTGTCCTGTCGTCAGCTCCTAGCGCATGAAGACAGGCTTCATGTTGTAACTAGAAGGGAACGAGAATTTGGGCAGAGAGTGACACACGCGCCCGGGTACATAAATAGAAAAAGAGGAGACATGGAGGGGATGAGAGAGGAGGAAAGTACAGCGCAGAGGAGAAGGAGAGAGCAGGTGAAGCAGGGACAGCGAGGCCGCTGGGTCCATTGCTCACCTGGTCGAAGCGATATCCATCATGGTGGATCAGACTACATCGCCCACCTGAAAACTCGTTCTTCTCGTACACTTCCACATCAAAGCCGGCATGTGCAAGTCTGGCAGCCGTAGATGTCCCGCCTACTCCGGCACCTACCAGTATTCCGACCGTCAGCTCGTCTCGCCTTTCACCTATTCAGCGACACGACGACGAATGCCGACAGAGAAAGGAGACATGAGAACATGAGACAACGAGTGTGCAGTGGAGTTCAGCAGCAGCAGCGTATGCAAGCTGAATGGCCTCACCAATCACGATCGCCTTCTTTCCTAGCTTTCCTGCCATTTTTCGACCCCACTGAGCAGGAAACAAGAACGACAAAGCAGGAAGCTAGTCTACACTATATATCAACGGTTCGCGATTTGAGCGTCCAGCCGGTCGTCGCTCCGAGTGGGAGATCTCGTTTGTTTCCGTCGGAATTGGGCAGCCATCGGCGCTCTTTCCGGAGGACGGTCTCCATTCGAGTACATGATGCATCTCCCTACATGTATCGAGGACTCTGCATGTGTTCACGTCGCTGTCAAGTACTGGTTCGCCATTGATGTCTGTTTCCTCCATGTACTGTCACTATGGCTTCTGATAATCATGACGATTTGGTTACAAGGGATGCACCCGTCGGCGCTAAGCGAACCGGTGTCGCTTCTGCACTGCCTGATTCCGCATCGTGCGGCATTGCGGATGAGACAGGGTGGGGGGAAGATACGCGGAAGATACACCGCCCGGCATACGCGGACATGCAAGTTTGTCAGTTGGGACATGGCGCCTGTCGACGACGCCCCGCAAGGATCAGCCGCCAGCCAGTCTCAGGCACGCATCTTCGTTGACGACAGTATGCGGGCACCGAACGGGCCATGCGGTGGATTGCGTACGAGACTTTCTTTGGGCGGCTTTATCGAGGACTGCAACGCATCCCTAGCCGCTGCCCCTGCCTTGCACTGCTGTACCACCAAGCAGCCGTCTCCTCTACAAATGACTCTATGCTCGGATGTCGCAGAATGGGGGCCCTCATTGGCTGCAAAATTAAGCGGGATCTACCACGTGGCATCTCTCCCGAAACAGGGCCAAAGCAGTTATTCCGCCTCAGGGATTTCGGGACGGGCCGTTGCATTTCAGGGGAGGTGACATCTTGCACGTGGCCTGCACCGCCCTCCTACGGAGGAAGGACAATGAAAAAGACGTACGTATACGCCAAAATACCGTCGTATTTTCTTTCCTTGTCTCCTCTCTCTCTCCACTCATTTCCTTCTCTTTCTTCCTCTCAACTCCCCTCGGGAGCATCCCTTCGTCTACCGTCTCTGAACCCATCCACAGAATAAAAACAACAACAAGAAAGCCATACCGAGGCAAGCATCCACAAAGTGCGGGTTCGCACAAGACCGTTCCGTTTGAGTTTCACCTGAGCCGCCACTGCTCTTCTTTTAATCTCCTTTGCCGCTTGTCTTTCCGCTCTCCACTCTTCAGTTTGAGAGGTGCCCAGTGTCATAAGGTGAGCTCGTTGGTCCATGCCACACTTGCACCGAACCATCCGAGGAGCCCCAACCGTTCCTTTGGCGTCATCCTTTCTGTCTGGTATACAATGAGTGCTGATCGTATACCCACCCTCCTTTCCCTCCATCCCCCCGCCACCCAACGAATGACCACATCTCTCCTTTCACCAAACATCTTTCAACAGAAACGGGTCGCAACGCTCCCGCCACCGCCCACGTATAGTCGTGCCGCCCCTCTCCTTTCGACTACCACCTTCACTTCCTGGATCCCCGGTCCTGTTGGCTCTAGGCAGCGAGACTCATTGGTCGTGTCGACAGTGCAGCGAGTAGCTATCGCTCTTCCACGGACATTTCAGTAGACAGCAGACCGTTGGGGTTTCTTCTCGTTCTCCGAGTCACTATGACCATCATGGTCCACTTTACTTTCCCCAGCCTTCTCTCTCTTCTTCCCTTCCTCGGCCTCGTCTCTTCTTTCCCGTCGCTCTCGCTCGATGCGCGCGACCTTGCATCGACTGCGGCTCCGATTCCATTAAGTTTCCAGTCGGTCGGAGATGCACAAATCAGCGCACAGATGGTGAGTCACAATCCGCGGTGCCACGGACGAGGGCTGATTGACCGTCTCTTTACTCGTCCCGACTCTCGCGACTCCCCCTATAGATGTTTCTGGGCAATAACAAAAAGGTCTATATCTTGGACAAAACCGAGAACAATCCCATCAGTGTTACGGGAAAGTACGGAACTCATCCAGCATGGGCTGTCGAGTATGATGTCACGAACAACACCAGTAAGTACAGTCTCTTCACTCGCGTTTCAAATGGCCAGTGTTCCTGCCCTCCACGCTGAACCTGAGCTGACATGGCAGTTCGCACAATGGATGTCGACTCGAACACCTTCTGCGCTGGAGGTGGCGTCCTGGGAAATGGGACCTGGGTTGTGTTTGGAGGAAATCAACGTGAGTAGATCAAACTGGCGTCAATGAGGTCCACTGATGGCATCAGCCGTCACGACGGGAGGAGTTGCTACCACTGGTGAGGGCGCCTATTCAGATACCGACGGTGGAACGGCTATCCGCATGCTCAACCCATGTGTGGACGAGTCGTGCGAGTGGATTCAGGGCGACCAACCATTCAACATCGCCGATAGTACTACTGGAGGCTGGCTGCAGATGACTAGCGCCCGATGGTACCCCACCGTTGAGGTACTCGCAGATGGGAGCATGATTATTATCGGAGGCGACCACAACGGTGGCTATGTCAACACTGCTGCTCAAGACAATCCCACGTACGAGTTCTTCCCACCGAAAGGCGATGGGCAGGCCATCACGCTTCAATTCCTATCTGATACTCTTCCTGTAAATCTTTACCCCCTCACCTGGCTTCTGCCTTCGGGTAAGCTGTTCATGCAGGCAAACCTCTCGACCATTCTCTACGACTACAACACCACCGAGGTCACCAATCTCCCCGATATGCCGATTGCAACTCGAGTCTATCCCGCTTCAGCAGCCACGGCGATGCTCCCTCTTACTCCTGCCAACAACTACACTGCAACCATCCTCTTCTGTGGAGGCTCGGCTCCGCCACAGTGGGGTAATGACGGAACCGCCGGTTACAACGTCACAGCTGTCCCTGCAGACAACTCGTGTGTGCGCATCAGTCCCGATGACGCCAATCCGGCCTACGAAACCGACGACTACATGCTGGAAGGCCGCTCTATGGGACAATTCGTGTTGCTTCCTGACGGTACCTTTTGGATGGGAAACGGTGTGGCCATGGGTACCGCTGGATATGGCGACGACGGCTATTCGGTTGGACAATCGTACGGCCAGGATCCGCTCTACTGGCCGGCTATCTACAACCCCAACGCCCCGGCCGGCTCGCGCTGGAACAGAACCGGTCTGTCCCCCTCGGCCAACGAGCGAATGTACCACTCGACTGCTATCCTCTTGCCCGATTCATCAATCTTCATCTCTGGCTCCAACCCGAACAAGGACTTTTCTTATCAGCAGTGGCGTACTCGTACCGATACTGAGCGCTGGTACCCTTGGTTCTACAACGAAACACGCCCCATCGCCACCGGTATACCTTCGAATCTCTCGTACGGCGGTGACTCGTTTGATTTAACGATTGCCGGCCTCAGTGATGAGGCGTCCGTCAAGACGGCTCAGGTGGTTGTTCTTCGTAGCGGCTTCAATACTCACGCAATTGGCTTTGGTCAGCGAATGATCCAGCTGGAGAACACTTACAGCCTTGATCTCAACTCCAACACCACGACGCTACACGTCTCACAACTGCCAGGCGACCCGGGTCCTACGCTCTTCCAGCCGGGCCCTGCGATGATGTTTGTCGTCGTCAATGGTGTGCCAAGCGAAGGACAATTCCTCATGGTTGGTTCTGGCCAACTTGGCGAGCAGCCCACAACGACCAATGCCGTCCTGGCCAGCAGCACCGTCATCGCCGTCACGGTCGTGCAGTCAAACACCACTGCAGGGGCTAACGACTCGAACACTTCAACCAGCACGAGCGGGGCTAGTACCTCAGAGTCTGGTGCCGAAAGGGGCTTGCCTGGACCAGTCCTCAGTGCTCTTGCGGGCATCTCGATGACCCTGTTTGCGCTGGTCGGTGGGATGCTGGTCGCTGTATAATCCGGGATCGTGAGAGCCTGTTGGTGGCCGTGAAGGTGAAGTCGAGCATGTGGATGTCAAGCTGTAGCATGTGGGAGGTCAGACTGTAGTATAACCCTCAATCCTGTCGTGAAAATCGCAAACACGGACAGTCTAGTATAATGGACAATAGCATAGAGTCGTAATTGTGAAGAGTAGAAGATGTCACGCACGGACTTTTGACACGATGGATCATGCATGTCTGTCAAGAGCCGCCATTACTCTTTCGTTTGTAGGAGAGCTCAACCGGTCACTGGTGTTCTTGAATGAGACAGCGAGGGAAGGCGGAGCAATTGTTGCCTTGTAGCTGAGCGAGTGCGCGGTGAGGGACCAGTGGCGAGACTTTGGTGGTCAAGGGCAACCTTTCCGTCTTCGCCGGCTGCGTCAGGGGGACACGGAATTGACATTGTAGACCGAATACTCCTTACATCAGCGCATCTCCCCCTCCCCCCTCTGCCCTACGTAGCACCGGGTTGTGCTGAATGCATCGAGCCACCTTGCCGGACGCCAAGCAAGCAGTGCGTCCGATGGCGGCCGAGGGAGTTCCCGAAAAGCCACGTCATTCGCAGTATGGCCGAGGGCTGCGCGAGTGATTGATTGTCTGGGCCAAAATGCCAAAAACTGGCCTCGGTGCAGCTTGCGACGAGTCGTGTGCAGAGGCGTTTGTCTGTACGTCGGGGTCGACGAAGCTGTACATCTCTACCTATCCATCACTCCCTCGGCGCCGCACCGTCGCCGTTTGTCTGCTCGTCCGTTTACCTGCTCGTCCGCTGTCCGTTTACCTGCTCGTCTGTTAGTCGGAACGAATAGCTCTCGAGAGGCCGCCGAGCGCAGGTGGACGAGTCAGCCTCCGGTCGTGTGTTCGGTTTCGGCACGACGGCGATAATACACTCACGCGAGCCGTCCAATCGCAACTGTTGTGTGCAGCGCGATTCCTTGGTCCTCGGTGCCGCTTGACAATTGGGTGACTTGACGCTCGACACCTGATACTTTCCCACTTGACACTCGACCCTCGAACTTGATACTTTATACTCGACACCGACACTCGACACTCGACACCAATACCTGCACTTGACGCTTGGCTCTTCACAACCTGGCACTTGATACTTGACGCTTGATTCTTGACACTCGACGCTCGACCCAGGGCAGGGCCGCTTGGGTCACCAGGATCGCCTGGCTCATCAACGAACGCTCGTGTGACTGCCCAAAGGAACGTCCGGTCACACCGGCCCATCGGTCTCCTCTGCTCGTCTTCATCTTCATCTTCATCCTCACCTTCATCGTCAACTCCACCTTCATCTTCATCTTCATCATCGTCCTCTTCCTCGTCCTCATCGTCACCTCACATCACCTCACCTCACCTCACCTCATCGTCACCTCACCTCACCTCACTCACCTCACCTCACCTCACCTCACCTCGTCACGCCTCCATTAGCCTCCTCCCAAACCATCCGCAACTTCGCGACCGGCGGCGCTCGTTGCACCTCTCGCCCGTCGACCTCGGCCAAGATGGGTACCCGGTAGCCAAGTGGACCTCGGGTCTCTTCGTCTGTCAACCCGCCGGCACCTGCCTGCACCCGTTTGCACCGCGCCGTCACCCGTTTGTCACCCGGCACGATCACAGCCCACGTCATCTCTCGTCTGTTGAGCCGTCACGTCTTACTAACACACCCATCGGCCTGGTACCATCTTACATACCAGTGGGTCTGGTGGCACCTTACATACCAGTCGGCCTGGTGGCACCTACATACCAGTCGGCTAGTCGCCAGCGCCCGCCATGTCGAACATCATCCAGAATGTGGGCGGATACGTCGAGGCCGGAGTCAAGGGCTTGCTAGACATGGCGGAAGGCTATATACGTCCTCCGGACGACGACGTCGCCGGACTGGCATCGAGCGCTGCCGAGGAAAGCTCGGCAACACGATCACTCCCTGTGCCCATCGCATCTACAACCCAGCACGCACCATCGTCAAACGCCTCGTCCTCGTCTGCCACCTCGTCCATCGCGTCCAAGCCCACGTTGCCCCGGCAGAAAGCGCTGGTCGAGGCCGTCGATGTGCCCTCGGGCTGGATCCATCTCCAGTCCACTTACCTAGATGTCTCGGACGGTCACCGCAAAATCCGGTCGTTCGGTCTTAGAAACGTCGCAGACCAGGATGTTGAAGTCGAGGTGGACAGTGACCTAGGCAACCAGCTCGTCTTCTGGACGGCCGACGACGATAAGCGTGAGTAATAGCAGAGGAGGGAGCATCCGTCATGACGCAGCGAGCGCAAGCTGACTCGACATTGTAGCTGCCGAGTCTTCCGCCTCGACCTCTTCGTCCGTCTCGACCAATGCGGGAACTCCTTCGCTCCGCCTTACCCTGCCGGCGTCCTCTACCAGCACGCTGTTCCTCGCCTTCTCTCCTACACTCAATCAAGCGACCGCACCAGCCAGTCACCCTTCGCCCACCGCTTCCGATGGCGGATTCACTCCGCGGATAGTGCCAGCTAGTGGGCGCAAACCATCGTCAGAGCTCTCGCCCTTTTCGCCTACATCAAATCTCAGCTCTACATCTTCTGGCTCAGAGGGCATATCCCATCTCTCGTCGGCAGGTCTCTCTGCTGGCGGCAGCGGTCTCAAGGCGACGACGACATTAGCTGCGGGAGCTCGAAAACACGAACCCGTCCATCGCTCTTCATCTATCCATGGCTCCATCGCTATCCGAGCCACCGTTCTCTCAGAAGACGCCGTCACGCCCAGCCCGGATCTGCCGTCGATCCCCTCGATTCCATCGACGCAGGTGCTCAATCTGCCCTTCTTCGCCACGGTATGCAAGTCGCTCTTTACCGCTGCGCCTATAGATCCGGTGACGGGACTTGCTTCGGCCACACAGCAGTCGTCCGGCCAGCTGGTTGTCGATTTCGGCTCCGAAAGCGTCGTGGGTGAGCAGTATCATCGCGACATTTTGCTGGTCAACCGCTCCGAAATCGACCTGGTGTGGACGACCCACGTCGTCAATTCGAAACACAAAGACGCCGTCTGGTTCTCGCTGCGCGACCTCGACTCGGAAAATGTGTTTGGCGTCGACGCCGCCTCTCAACCCGTCCCCCTCCCGGCACTGTCGTCTCGCCATCTTCGTCTGGAACTCCACGTCAAAGCCCCGATCGCTGATTTCGACTTTGACTTTGTCATAGTCAACGTCAACGGTCCAGGCAACGCCATCACTTGTCGGGCGATTGGATCCACTCAGGCCGAGGGCATTGACGAGTCGCTGAAAGTCCTTTCTGGCTCTACGCTTGACTTTGGACAGATATGCGATGGGCTCTGGGCGAGAAAGTTGGTGACGTGCAAGAACACGGGTGATCGTCCCTTGGATGTCCATTTTTCGGCATCACGCGGTTATGATGTCTTGTTCAGGCTCGCTGGCGTGGCCGGAGAGGACATGGATGAAGAGATGCCGAGGACGATAGACAGGTCGGTCAAGCCGAAGCATGGGCCCGAGCACTCTTCCCGTGTGGTACCTAAAGACCACGGACGAGGTCGGACCCAGTCTTCTCATCGGTCCTCGCGTGGCGTGTCTCCTGCGTCTAGCGCAGGAAGGACCAGTCAGCCCGACTACGTCTCTCTCCCCAACTCTTTTACAGCCGACCTGTCTCGTCAGTTACACGCTATTGACACCGAGTCGTCTCAAGAGTCGAACCCATTAGTGACCAGTGACAAGTCGTCGAGCATCGGTCGGGATAGTTCTCAACCGCCGTCAAGGCCGCTTTCGCGGATCGCATCGAGGACCTCTTCACTTCGATACGCGTTCAACGGCGAATCCGATGAAGATGATTCTGAACTGCCGTTCTTCTCGGCAGGCGATCATTCCAATTCGTCGCCTACAAACGGCCCGACTGTCCCGCCGCCCACACGCAACTTGCCAGAGATCTTGCTGGAGAAGACTTCACTCAATCAGATTGAAGAGCTCACAATGCGGCCTGGCACGGAGTACCGTGTCTTTGTACACTACCGGCCATCCCTTGATACCATCAACCCTGCAGACCTGGCTGGTGCGCTGCGGGAGAATGTCTTCAAAGTGTACGTCGACTCGACACCCGCTTCCCAGCGCTCAGCTCCGCGCATGTCACGCCGCACCATCAACTGCATTGCCCAGTCATGTACTTCGCGCATCTCCCTTGCCTCGGGCAACCGCATCGACTTTGGCGAAGTGACTGTCGGAGCATCGAAGTCACAGACCATCTCCATCACCAACCACAGTGCATTATCGGCCAAGGTGGAAATTGCCGCGATATCCAAAGTGCTCAGCGCCAATCGGAACGTCATTGTCATTCCGCCGCATGAGACTGTCGAGGAAAAGCTAGAGCTCATCCCACGGCGTATCAACGACAAGTACGAAAAGCAGATCTTTGTGCGGAACCTCCTGAACAGATCGAATGGTGCGTCTTGTGATTCATTTTCTGACAATGCTGATATTTCCAGACCAACTGGTAGAGATCCGCTCCAAGAATATTGACGGCAAGTCCAGCTTGGCTCTGGCTACAGTGCTTCGTACTTTGCTGACTATCGTGACAGTCTACAATCTCACCCTGCATTCACACTTGTACCGCCTCCTCACGCCTTCAGGTGCCAACTTTGTCGATTTCGCATCTGTCGTGATCAATAGCCCGACCGTGCGATCCGTGCTGTTTGAAAACCTCTCCAATGCTTCCCTCAAACTCAATCTCTCGGCGTCTCAACCCGAGGATGTCGAGTTGTTTGTCAAGCTGGAAGACGCGGCCCTGACAGAGCAGGAGCGTATCAATATCCCTGGTCGCTATACCGATGAGGGCTCTGCGATCGAGCGGATCACTTCTCCGCAGAATGGCGATCTCAAGGAGCGTTTCATGGAGACCTTGCGAGAGCTTGGTTCAAAGGAACCTGTCAAAGTCGACAAGGGCAAGAACAAGAAGCGCGAGAAGAGTACAAATCGCTCACAGGGCGACGCGGACCCGAAGCAGTCTGTCGCTGCCGCTGTCGGTGCGGCCTTGAAGAAGGGGGGACGGGGTCGACCTGTCCAGCTGTACGGCAATGCAGTTGTCTTCAAGGACAGAAACCTGCTGGCAGAGCACGAGTATCTGGATCTCGCGTCTGGCCCGCCGATCGCTGCGCATCGAACGACGCCTCGGTCCAAGAAGAGCCAGCTTCTAGACACCATCGAGCTGGAAGATAAGTCCAAACTGTCTGGGCAGCACCCCAGGATCCCAAAGCTCGATTTTGCCGCGAGCGCAAAGGCGATTGGCCTTGTCAGCAAGGACAGCAAGCATAAAAAAGTAAAGTCGCCTCCTCCGCCCAGCTCGCCCAAACCCGACCTCTTCACCACGGCCGAGCCAGCCGCACCGCCAAGTCTTTCAGCCATGGCTGTTGCGATAATCCGGGACCCCTCAAACAACTCCGCCCCCACCAAATCGCCCGCCCTTACAGGTCGACGAGCCGACTTGAAGGAGACTCCACCGGCTTCGGATGTCACCAAGATGAGTGTGGATGAACTGCTGGCCGCGCTCGAGCAGCACGATGCCCGCAAGGGCGCCATCACCCATACTACCCTAGAAGAGGAGGAAGCGTTTGTGCGACGAGCGATTGCTTTACGGAAGGAACTGCAGAATCTCGTCACGTCTGGCGCGCTCGTGCCTGTGAGAAACCTGTCCGTTCCGCCATCGAATACGAAGCAGCTCATCGTCATCATGACTCCAAATGGCTCGACTAGGCCACACGTCTCGACTCGCGCCAAACGGGCTGATTCACGTATATTTGTCAAGCTACTCGACTTTGATCGGACCATGCTCTCGACGGCTGCGGGAGCTTCGTCAGACCCGTCGGAGTTGCCCGTGCGAGACCTGATCATACGCTCGTCTTGCGTCAGGAGCGTTCTCGAAGTACAGCAGAGTTCGATCAATTTCGGCAGCAGCGAGAAGGGCGAGGTCAAGTCAAAGACAATCGTCATTCACGTGAGTGGAAGGACCGTTTCGCACGTGTTGGAGACTTACGAGGCGTAGAACAAATCGGACACGATTGGCATGTTCAGGCTGCGGACGTCTGGTAGTATCGCCTCTGGGGACCTGAAGCTTGGTCTGGGACGCTACGGAGTCATTTCTGCATTTGGCCGTAAGGAGGTCGGCAACTTTTCGTTTACGCCGTCGCTGGTGGGCAATTACCAAGAGACGATTGTCGTGGAGAACATATTGGATTCGTACAACGACCAAAACGTCGCCGTCAAGGCTGTTGTGCGGAAAGCACCCGCGTTCACCATCGAGCCCACCACCCTCGATTTTTCCGCAATGGATCCAGCCAAAACACCAGCACTGACGTTGGTCCTGACCAACGTGTCCAAGCATGAGCGGACGTTTGTGCTCGACGCCTCGGTTGATGCTGCGAGCTGTGCTGGGATCAGCCTGGCGCGCGATGAAACGGACGCTGGAAAGGTCTTGTCAAAGTCGGAAGAAGAGGAGCTGGAGACGTTGTTGCAGAAACTGAAGATTGCGCGCCGAAAGGGCAAGGCAGACAAGATCAGCAAGTATCAGTCAAGATTGGTCGAGCTTGGTGTAGCCCAGACTGCCGAGAGTGATCTAGAGAGTATCGACGATGCAGCGTCGGGAAGGGAGACGCCACTGAACGAGGATGACATCGAGCTAGCCCAAAGCGGACCCGCCAACCAAAACGCACCCGCGAACCAGAACGCACCCGTCGGCCAAAACGCACCCGCCGGCCAGAACGTACCCGCCAACCAAATCGCACCCGCCGGCCAAAACACACCCGATCCCCGTGGTCCACCGTCGCCAAAAAAGTCCACGCCTAATTTGACAATCACCATTGGGCCGAATCAGAAGAGCAAGATTCTGGTCGAGCTCCTGCCGCGTGATGGCACGTTGGACCTCAAGGGCACGATCAAAGTCTTTGATCGGAAAAACACGGACGAGACGTCTTCTGTCACTGTTCTAGCGTCCCAGGCGAGTAGTGCTACGCAGAAGGCTGTGACTGAAGTGTCCGATTCTGGTGAGCTTCTGACCATTACGAGCATGGCGTGACCAGTCTACTCATGCGTTGTTAGATCCACTTCACTTGGGAGTCATGTCGCACTGCCTCGAGCTCACTCTGCAATGCCCTGTCTCTCAGACGGCATTCTGCGTCGGCTCGACTCTATTTCTTCCTCGCTCATCTCCGTTATACGACACTCTGTCGTCCTATTATCCATCATTTACTCTACCCCACTCGCCATCGACTTCGGCAGGGCTCATACTTGGCGACGGATATTCCCGGCAGATTCCAGGAAATACCCACGCTGAAGCGAACGCGCTGCACAACTTTCGAGCGAGCTACGATGCGCTCGTTATCTCGGCTGATGGGCAGGGGTTGCCGAGGGTGGACGAGGTGTTGAGGGAGTCAGAATGTTACGCCACGATGGAGCCGTGTTCGGTGCGCACGTCGGGGGGCCCGAGCTGTGCGCTAGAGCTGGTCCGAGCTCAAGTCCGCACGGTGTATTTAGTGAGTCGTGTCGAGGAATTGTCATTATAGCGAGCTGACGCGCTGCAGGGCGTGGAAGAGCCGCCAGATTTCGTGCAGTGCGAAGGAGTGAGAATCTTGGAGGAAGGGGGCGTCACGGTGAAGCGGCTCAAAGGCCTGGAAGAGGCTTGTCTCAAGGCCGCGAGGAGAGGACGTAATGATCAGTAAGGGGTGGTGGAAGGCGGTCCGCGGATGTGGTAGGACCATGATGGGACTGGGGTCGAAGTGGATGAGGATTTTGGTGGATGCGGAAAGTGCGGACGTGGACGTGGACGTGGACGTCGGTGTGGACACGGAATGTGGGTGTGGGTGTCCGACGTGGATGGCAGCAGCAGGTTTGGTTTTGGGATGTAGGTGTTGGATGTTGCGCGTTCCAGAAACGTTTTGTTGTCATCGAGTAGTAGTTTATCGCATCGCCCCATTCATACAGTAAATGCAGTCACTCCCTTTGTATCTCGGTCTGCTGCGTCTAACCGCATTGTGGTCTCACAGCGACAAGAGACACGGTCTGGGGTAGCTCAGTAATCACGTTTCCCTTTGTGTGGAAGAAGCTGCGGAAAGGCGATACCTCGGTTTCAGCAAACTCTAGCGATGAATGAACAGAAAACAAACGCCTTGACCGTGCAAAGATGTCGGTTTGCCGCTCTAACGCAAGGGCGCGTCGGTCGTCATGTAGTACTATCTATGATTCGTACAACCAGTCTGCTACACGCCACGGGTCGCGCTTGCGCCCTCCAGCCGAACTGAGCTGGCTTGGGCCGCGCCTCATGTACTGTCCGTGTCCTACTTCACCCACCACTTGTCCGCCGGCATACACCACCTGCCCACGGGAGAGGGTATACCGAGGCCAGTTGGTGAACCGTTGACCCTCATACGGCGTGTCTACAACGGCGCAAGTCAGCTTCCCAAGCTCGTGTTGGTTAGGAGCGCACGGACAGTCCACGTTGTGATGCAGTCGATCGTTGGTCAGGTTGAACGGCTCAAACGAGTGGTCCGGATGCCACTTTTGCGTCGTCTTCAGCGGGAGCGCCATGACAGAGACGTTGGACTCACGATGACTAAATCCGCGTCCGCACCGGGCTATGTCTGATCAGCATCTACCAATCTGCCAGATCACAGAGAAGCGGACGTACCATGAGCGACCCTTTTCTAGGGTACAGGCCATACTATCGCGCGATGGTGAGCATCAATTGTCTCGCAAGGTGGTCGGTGAACTGGGACGTACGAGTTTGGCCGGATTACTGGATGTGAGCTCGACAAACTTCTGGGGCGATATCCGCCCTGTCTGCAGTGCCGTGGTGTACAGCAGTGGGAGCCGGGTCTCTACCCCTGGAATGCCGTTGGGGATGAACCTGAATGCGCCCGTCTTGCGCGAGACGAGCTCGCACAAGTCTGGGCCGTGGTGCGGATGCGCAGGCTCGCCAGCCATACTCTCCGCATGCTCGAGCATGCCAGTCGGCTTGCCGTGCGGGTCGTCGTATCGGAATGGACAGTGGTCAGACGAGAAGATGGTGAATGTGCCGTTGTGTAGACCGCTGGCCACGTCAGAGAGTAGCCCTTGAACAGTGGCGCGTATACTAGTACGCACAGGTACAGCTCATCGGCATCGGAGGCATCAGGAGGCGGCGGGGGCGAACAGATCATTTTGCTATTCTCAAAGCAGCTGGGATCGTGAAACCGCTTCTGCGGGCTGCATCAGAGTGTAACCCCGGTACTCGTGGACGGTGCAGTGCGTACGAGGTCATCCCACGTGAGGTTGAAGTACTGCGGGCACGTCTCAGCGTAAATCGGCAGGCCGCGTGTCTGAGCCTTGCGCACATTCTTCATCGCCAGCTATGCTATTCAGCAACGCTTGAATGGACGGCGGTGAATCACGCACCGGCGAGCCGATGTGCACGAAGAGGATAGGGTTTTGGATGAGCTCAGCCAGCGCGATGGCGCGATTCGTCGCTTCGCCTTCCACGGCTGGTGGGCGGGACCAGGCATGGTAGTACGGTGCTAGCGAGACCATGAGCGAGCGGCCTAGCGCTAGGTGGTATACCCACCCAGTTTGTTCCGTTCTTCCAGCTTGTCTGCACGAGTGAGCTTCGGAAATCAACGATATTCCAGCGCGTGACTTACCAGTGAGCCACTCGATTGCGTCTCCATTCTCCGCGTGAATCATCTGCAGGACCTTGTGAGCAGGGCGAACCGCGGGCAGCGCGGTGTGGACGTGCCGTGGTGATCCTGTTCATCCGCGCTGCAAACATGACGTTGAGCAGCTGCTTGTCGGACAAGCGCTGCGTCTCGTAGGTCAGAAACAGCTTGCAGCTGGTCACGCCCCACTCGGCGACCAGCGCCGGCATCTCGGCGGCCAGCACGTCCGCATCGTCCCGCACGATGATGATGTGGAACCCGTAGTCGATGTAGCTGCCCGTCGCGTCTGCGCGCGCCTTGTACCTCTCCACCACGCCCAAGAGCGACCGATCCGTCTCGGCCCGCGTCTGCGTCGCGAACGTGAGCATGGTCGTGGTGCCGCCGCACATGGCCGAGCGGGACCCGGTCTCGAAATCGTCCGCGCATCGCCCGCCCAGCCCTTGCGGTCCTGCATGGCATCAGCTCCGATAGAGACACAGTCACAAGGACGCCATGGTAAGCTCGGTGATGGGCAGGCACGACGTACCGGTCTGAAGGTCTTGACAGAGATGGACGTGTCCGTCAACACCCCCGGGCATGACATATGCGCCCCTTTGCCATGGATAAGCTAAGCGTTCAAGGCGGACGCATGACTCTCTTCTCACTCGGCATCAATGATCCGAGCCCCCTGCAGCTCGTCATCGTCAAAGTGCTCTGACAACGCAGCGACCTTCCCATCCTTGATCGCTACACAGCTCGCACTGCAGCCGACTTCAGCACCGGCTCGTCGTCCCACGCTGAAGGACTGACATAATGTCGCTGGCCGTCACAAGCACGCCATTGACGATCACCGTGTCGAACTTGCCCATCTTACCAGTCGAGCAGCGCGATCACCAGGGACGTAGCGTGCAGCAACGCTGGCAGACGACCATAATCATTGAGCATGTGAAGGGCCTGGACAATCGAGACGGAAAGGCGGGAACACGGCCGCGCTTGGCGTTGCCTGCGCGGCAGAGCCGACGAGCTCGACGCACTCGCTATCTTTGCCCACATGTGTTGGGTCGCTGCTGATCGGTCAACTCTATTGGCTTATGCTAGACCAGGGCATTCCATCACAGCCTGCGTGATTCGTCGACGCTATATGCATCAAATTGGCTCTATATTTCGCTCTATGGAAACCTGCACAAACGCCAACTGCTGTTTCTATATGAAGACGCCGCTCGCTGCTGCATAGATGGCCGCCCGCAAGGTTCATCAGAGGTACGCATCGAGCTTCTTGAGCAGGCCCCGGGGTGCCTCCTGTTCGCCGCATCAGTAAAGTTCCTGCAGCGGCGGCGGCCGTGCACCGGTGACTCACCTCCAGCGGCATGTCCTCGGACGAGCCCGTGACAAAATCCTGTTCGGCGAGGGGCACCATGCCCGTCTTGTGGAAGAACTTGTAGCCGAACAACAGCACGAGGAAGAACGGCACCGGAAAGTAGTTTGTGATGAAGGTCGATGTATCGAACCCATGGACTGCGACCCGTCAGTTGACAGCTCGTCGACACGGCGTGTTGTATACGTACTGAAGGCCGTAAAGCCCGAGAAGATTATGACGATGATGCAAACTGTCAGGCCATCTGCAGAGGTCAGCTTGATAGCTACAAGGGGACACAAATGACCCAGATAAGGACGCACAATAACTCAGGTAAGGCTGGAGAGGGGCAGTATATGCCAAGGTGGCTCTCGAGAGGCCCTGCACTTTCCGACCGCGCTGCCACCGGATCCCAGTGAACAGGATGCAGGACCACGAGATCATCCCGCAGATGGCCGTCATGTTCGAGACTACCTCCCATCAGCTACCATACTTTCCGTGTGGCCTGCCTTCCCTAGCATTGCGGTGGCAATGGAAGGGGCTCGTGGCAAGAGATGAGGGTGAGACCTGAACTCACAGTACCCAAAGGCAGTGCCGGCAGAGGAGCTCTGGCTGGCGGCCATGAATGCCAACAGACTGAATGCCGCACAAACGACAATGCACACCCACGGCAGGCCGTCGGACTTGCGTGTCATTCGTAGGTACCGGGACACAAACCGCGGGGTATCGCCGCGTACTGCCAGACCATAGAGGGTGCGGGACGAGACGAACAGGTCTGCAACGCCAGCAGACCACGCAGAAGTGAGCAGGGCGGCATTGATGATGCTAGGCAGCACTTTGATCCCTGCGTTCTTGATGGCAATCACGAAGGGGCTTTTGGCGGCGGTTGACTTGAGGTTCAAGGATGGGTCGCTAGGGGAAACGATGATGCCAATCTGCATCACATCTTTAGTCTTGTTCCACCATACAAGACGTAATGGCACCTACAATGAATGCGCTGCTCAGGTAGACTTGATAGACGTCAGCGAAATGGGGCACGTTGTCAAATTTCAAAGCGAGCTTACAGAGAGCGAGTCGGATCCAGACACTCTTGATCGCCAGGGGCACATTGCGGCGCGGCTTAACGGTCAACGTCCGGTTCTATCACGACCTCGCCAAGTAGAAGCACTCACATTGCCCGTTTCTGCCGCAGCGATAGCGGTAATTTCTGTACCAATGAAAGCAAAAGCGGCGCTGATGAGTGCTGAGCCATTGTAAGCGAGGATGAGCAGCACAGCGGAGCAGACTTACTGGAGAAGAAGCCTAGGAATCGCCCCAGTGAACCAGCTGGAAGAGTTAGCTGGTTCACAAAGCAGTTGTGATCAGGGACCTACCAATCCCGGCGTACTGCATGAAACCGCCGGTCTCGTTCCAATATCGGAAGCCAATTGGAGAGCCCTGCGGCCCTCCTCCCGCGGTAATGACGATACCGACGATGATTAGACCGATGACGGTGATGACCTTAACGCTACATCAGCTTTGTCTTGTCGATGATAGACAACCTCACTTTGATCGAGCAGAACCAGAATTCGACCTCTCCGTATGCCCTGGTACCTGCGAAGTTGACGGCCCACTACAAGCACGTGTTAGCTGGGCCCTGTTGGGCGATCATGGGACATACCACGATAATGAGCATGATCGCAACCCATAGCGCGTTGTTGCAGATACCGCTAGTGCACGTCGAGTCAGTGTCACCAGCTGGCGTCCAGTACGAGATGAGGACAGCTGCAGCGCTGATCTCCGCCGGCAACACGACTGTGGATGTCAGTGGCAGGAACCTTGCACGCCATAAAGGTCGTAGTCGTACTGATATAGCTAAGGTTCCGGTCAGAATGTCATCCGTTTCCTCTCTCCAGGCGACGCACTTGTACCAGAACAGCCAGCCCATAGCAAAACCCATCTCAGGAGCTACAAAGCGGCCCGCGAGGGCGAATTGACCACCCGCAATGGGAAACTCTGTCACCATTTCGCCCAGCATGATCTGATGCGTGTTAGCCTCACTTTACATGCCTCTAGTTGGAACGCGGGCCTCACCATGACCGAGTAGAGAAGCGAGGCCATCATGCAGTAGCTGATGAGCAAGCCTGCTGGACCACCAGATTGCAAGTTTGACGCCGTGCCAAGGAAAAGACCGGTACCCTGCGTGATATCAGTCCGCTTGTCTTTGTTCTGATAGAGTGTCTGGTAAGGGCTCACGATGACACCTGCATGGGGAAACGCTCAGTCAGCAGCCTCCACGAAACAAGCACCGCGTATCACCTACCTCCTATGGCGATCATTTGCAGGTGTCGGGGCTGGAGACTGTCAGTCCCGAGTTCTCAAACTTCCGTCAACAGTGAGACTTACCTTCAGGGGTCTCCTAAGATCAGACCCATCAGCGCGTGGGATACCGTCCAGGCTTCCCGGGACAGCGGCCTGCAAGGTGACGTTGTGAGTCTCATCGACATCCTTCTCTTTCTGTACAGTGCGATCAGCCTTCATCCCCGGCAGCGGGCTGCTGTGAACACTCACTTCTTGCGCTGTCATGCTTGCCTATATTATTTGTAAGCGTATCTGGGAAGTTGGGCAATGTCCATGCCTGGCCAGGCTCTTTATCGACAAATGCGAATGCGAGTACGAATACACAACATGGTCAGCCATCGGCTCCTCGGTGCTCTACCCGCGCGCGATAAGGTGCGGATGCGGGACGACGGTTCAGACGGCAGCCCCCTATCTGCTTTGAATTTCCTGCTGCCCAGCCGGGGGCTTGGAGGGGCACAACTGAGCACAATCAACACGGTTGCTGCATTTGTACATTCCAAAAACAAACAGAAAGGATGGGCGCAAATCGAACAAGGCGGCCACTGCATCCTGGGGTGTACGGGCCGTTGCCAACGTTCTTTGATGAAAGCCAGGAAATCGACTACAGGAGCTACAAGACTCACCTGCTGAGTCCGTTCATACCATTCGCGTGCATCGCCCATACCAGCTGCTGACTTGGGTGCAACAGACCTCGCACGCAGGGGGATCGGTACGTTTTCGAAGCGGAGGCTGGCTGGCTGGCTGACCTGAGTAGTGCCGGTCTGTGCGGGATCGCTCGGCGAAGCCGTCCACCTCGTAAGCCGGTGAACTGTTTTGAACAGCTGGCTTGCTGACCTTGCAGAGCGAGGAAGAAAGAGTCGATGTGGTGCGCTTTATCCGTCGGACTCTCGACGCAGATGGACTGGTAGATACACCGATAGTCGCTGGAGTCGGGGGAAACAGTACTCGAGAAACCCTGCGCTTCGCTCAGGCAGCAGCGCAGGCCGGCGCGTAAGTCTGAAGCAGTGCAAGCTATGGTGTAGCTGATGCGCCTAATCCAGCGACGCCGGGATGGTGATTCCTCCAGCCTACTACGCCGCGAGTCTTAGCACCGCGCCAGAACAGATTGTCCAATACTACGTGGACATCTGTCGGGAATCCCCCGTACGCCATTACCACTCAATCACTCAAGGCATTCTTGAAAGGGCTGATGTCTGAACAGATACCGATACTCTTGTACAATTTTCCCGCCAACGCCGGGGGCCTCGATATGAGCTCGGCGGTCATACAGCAGATCATTGAGCGATCACCCAATCTTGCCGGCGTCAAGCTCACGTACGGCCCCCAGCGTGATAATGGCCCTGTTAACTGACGGTCAACCTAGGTGTCCAGGGAGTGTTGGGAAGCTCGTACGCCTGCAGAGCACGTTCGAGCAAAATCCCGGCCTCAACAAGTGTCGGCCATTCCCTTTCCTCATCCTCGACGGACTCATCGCCGATCTGACACCGTGGACTCGCGCAGGAGGTCATGGCACTGTCAGTGGGATCCCCAATTTTGCGCCAGCAGCCACCATGTGGTTATGGAATCACCTTAATAACCCGTCTCCGTCTCCGGAAGAAGAGCGAGAGGCAAGACGGGTGCAGGCGGTCATGTCTAATGTCGACGTGGCAGCTGTGCCGGGCGGTATCAGAGCGATGAGTGAGCAATCTGTTCCTCTTTCCTGATGGGCTGCAGGGCTGAGCTGAGTGGTAGAATATGCACTAGGAAAGCTGCACGGGTTCGGGACGGCACCAAGGCGGCCGCTTTTACCACTGGGAGAGAAGGAAGGCGAGGCGTTCATGGCTCTCTTACAGCCGTTGTTAGCTCTGGAAGCGGATATTGCGACTCGGGAGACCTGATAGCATGCATTCATTACATCTGTGCACTCGCTATGAACATGCTGCATGTATAACCAAAGTGTGACGCCACGTGGTGTCGCTAATCTCTCACCTTGCTGAGATTACTTTGTCGGTTCGCACGGGACGTATGTACAACTTTGACAGTGACATGCCCAGTCCACCAGACATCTCCGAGACGTCGTGAGTGATCGGAAAATCGTGACCTGGTGCTGGCAGGGAAACTGACACGGAGATCACAGCGAAGAGCGACCTCAGAAAGTGCGCCGGACTGCTCGGGCATGTTTACAGGTAAGGATCGCTGGCCGCCTTCTCGAGTCGACCGGGATTTCTGATTTCCCTGGCTGCAGTGTCGAGCGCGTAAACAGCGTTGTCTGCCTGAAACTGAAGATGCGAGCCCCAACACACCGTGTCATCGCTGTCACCGCATGGAAATCACCTGCTCTTTCGAAACTGAGCTGTTGGCAGATTCGGAGCGTTTCCCAGCTCCGACAAGGCTGGCGGAGATTGTTATAGATCTCCAGAAACGGTAGGTACACCTCGCTCGGATCAGACAATACCATTGATGGCTGCTGATGCTTATCAGGGTGAATGCCCATGAGCAACGTGTCGCCTACTTGGAACAGAGACTTGCCCAAGCGGATGCTCCTGACGGAAATGATGGGTAAGGAACTCTTTCCTACGCCGTGACCCGAAGTGAGTTGATGCCTGCCAGCACGGTTATCGAAGCTCCAGCATGGGGAAGCGCGCAATCAGTGCTGGCTGAGGAGGAGGAGAACAGCGTGCTACCGACGACTACTGCGACCAACATCGACTTGACCGAAATGACGACCATGGAACTTGGTCCACCCATCGCGACACTTCGTAGGCTAGGCGCTCTTCCCAAAGAGGGAGAACCGGGGACCACGTCGCAGGACAAGTCTCCGACTGCGTTGCTAGGCCAATCACACTTGATCGAGCATGATCCAGTCTCGCTAGGCGTGATGACTGCTTCCGAGCTGCAAAAAGCCTACGACATGTGTGTCTGTCGGCTGCTGGTCTGATGGCCCAACTGACGATTGCACAGCTACTTCACACATTGTCATCCGCATGCTATTCTCCTCAGCCTGACACTGAGACATTCTGCGGAACATCTGCGCACCCAATCTCCGACTCTACATCTATCCATTTGCGCCGTTGGTGCTCGGTTTTGGCCGTTTCCCAATCTGTAGGTGATGTGGATCATAGTGGAAGCGCTTCGTAGGCAAATGCTCACTACGTGACCAGCTCAACACCGACAACAACAACTCACCGCGGTCCTCATCCAAAATATGCTCAACTGGTCGCTCTGCTTGACCAAGCAGTGGGACGCCTCCTACTTCGGCCACAGCCTTCCGATGCCAGCCTCGATACCATCCGTACACTTTTGCTTTACGCACAATGGATGCCATTCGACGTCTCGCGGACTCCTCCGCAAACAGTCAAGACGCGGTACAATGACATCTCGGCGTGGGCGGTCCTTGGTCTCGCCAATCGTTACGCCGTGTTCATAGGCCTCGAGCACTCGGCGATCACCCCGTTCAAGGGTGATGCCCAGCTCGTCACCGAAGAGGACATGGCACGCCTTCGAACATGGAACAACCTCGTCACGTGCGATTGCAACCTCATGCTCACGTCTGGCCTTCCTGCTTCACTAGACCCGACCCAAACGGCGAAAATCTCCCGCTCATTCGGAACCCATCAACTGGCACAGCAACCCTCCGATCTGAGAGTGGCGGCACTCCTTGAATTGGTGGTGATCACCAATCGAGCGGTACAGTCGAGCGGCGATTCGTCAGGAAGAGTGATGGATGCGAGCTGTCTGCTCAAGGCAAACATGGAGTTGGATGAGTGGGAAAAGTAAGTGTGTGTTTATGGAGCTGAGCTGACATTCTCAGATACTGGCATCCGCAACTCCGTTTGTCCTGACTTGGCTTCAAGGGCTAACATTAGATAACACGGAAGCTCAACACTGTTCGCTGCCATTCACCTCGGTACGAGTGAGTGATCCAAACAAACCCGCTAGTTCCTCATCGCTTATACGAGCAGTGGTACCGCCTAGCACTGAATAGCGCATCGCTCGGCCCGTTGCTTTCAGTCCAACCACCAGGCCACACTCGACATCTCCAAGTGTCTCTGCTGCAGTCTCTTGAAGCGAGTCTGAACGCTGCTGCTCAGATCCTCATCTCGCTATCCCAGTACGGGAGCAGTTACGTCTGGACAGTGTCCATCAATAGCGACGCTTCGTGGCCGCTCGGCCCATGGACTCCCGACAGAGAAGCCGTTGCGCGCCTGCACTTTGCTGTGGATTCTGCTTGGATCTCACACACATTTGCTGTGACATTCCTGGTGTTGTGCTATGTCCGTGGCACCGTTGATGGTACGCCATCTTTGTCCAGCCCACTTTACCCATGTCTCTTGCGGGGCTACTGCTGATGATCCAGATAATCTCCGTATCTGCCTTTTGAACCCGTACGACCCGGCTCAAACCCGTGCTCCAAGCCCACCACGGCCGGGCTCCATCCTGAGGCGACTTCTGGAGCTCGCGGTTGCAGTTTTCGACGCTATCTGCGATCCTTTGAGCTCGCATCCGGCTCAGAACTTTGCCGCCGTTGTGCATGGCGCGCACAGGCTAGTCCTGTCCCCCGGTATCCTCGAAGCTCGCACACGCCAGGACGCCGAGGCTGCGGCGTTACAGACGCTTTACGATCTGATGAACGATTCAGGGCTGGAATGGGCTGGTGGCCTCCTAGGCAGCGGCCCTGGGACTGCACATGCATGGGACGGTGAAGACGCAAATGGTACATATATGCTGTAGTCCGGTCGTCCAACCGACCTGAGATAATGCGTGCCCCATGTGTCTATAGTTTGCCGTTTCGAGTTCTGCGGAATGCAGCGATGCTGTACCGGCGTTAGCGCTGGGAGAAGGACGGTACGGGAGTTTCTCACGAAGCTTCGTCTGCCAGTTCAAACGTCACGTCCTGTGCGCCTCTCCAGAGCACTCTCTCCCCCAGCGGCCTGAGATCTTCGAGCCCCTCGACAACTGTGAGAAAGTGGTTGGCAGCGAGCGGCCCCATCTTGCTGGCGAACGCGACGCCGCCGTAGCAGAACAGGAACTCTGTCTCGCTAATACCGCCCGGGTAGAGCAAGAGTTGCCCCACCTGCGGGTGACTCGTGTGGTTCTCGAATGGCACGCCAAAGTTGGTGTTGCCGAGCGGGATCCACATGCCCTCGCCTGACCACCGAACGTGGATAAGTTGTTGGCGGTATGGCAGCAGAGAGCGAAAGAGCTCGCAAGTCTTTGGTGCGGCGGTGCTCTCCAACGCCCCGAGAAAGCGATATGGCCCCGCCGTGATCAGGATATGCTCTCCCATCTCTACTTGTCCTGACCGCTCAACTTGTCTCTCTCTCTCTCTCTCGCGTTGTCTCCAGTGTCGAAATGTCGTAGCGTAGAGACGGCTCCAGCCGGGACAAACTTGAGCCTTATCTCTGCATACTCGGGAAGGTGCCGCTGAGCCGCGCCCCCCGACGGCTTCGTCCCGCCCTCGTCGGCCTGATGGCGCGCCTCGCTACGGCTGCATGCTATGCGATATACGTCACCAAGAGCGAGCGAGCCCGAGCATGCACCACACTTCCACCGGACACGCACCTTTGTCAGCCACGCCATGTCGCAAATACAGACCTTGAATGCTACTCCTGCCATTGGCGCTCCGAGCGTGCCACCGACGCTCCACCTGCGGGGAGACGCAGAGACGAGCGCGTCTCATGGGCTGCGCGCGACGCCGGTGCTGCAGTACGACGATGGTGGCGTCTTTGGCGCCGAGGTCGAGGGTGTCGACTGGTCGCGGCCTGTCCCAGACGAGGTGGTCAAGCAAGTACGTTCCCTCTCCGTTGCTCCTCCTAGGGCAGTTACGGGGCTCGAAAATGTCCAAGGAAGCTCGAAAGTGCCCAGGGAAGGAAGGTTGAAAGGAGTGAAGTTCTGAGGTGCTGATGATGCGCAGCTGGTCGCGCTGCAAGACCAGTACGCTGTTCTGATTTTCCGGCAGACAGGACTCGACAACGCTCGGCACATTGCGTTCTCACAGCAGCTCGGCGCGGACCTCGAAGTGAATCCATTCTACTATGGTCGGGAAAACGACCGCGTCGGCGAGCCGTACCTGTGGGACGTGGGCAAGTGGGTCCTTTCCGTCTTCGTCTCTTCCCCTTCCCTTCTTGATTATCTCCATCATGGCAGCAGTGTTGACGTGCTTGAGCAGCATCGAGCTGGACGGGTCGCTGGTCAAGCCCAACAGTCGCAGATGGCATCACAGCTTAGGCAACGCTCTATGGCACACTGTGAGTCGAGTTCCGCCATGGTGGCGTTCCGAAAGCTGAGAGTACAGGACTCGTCGTATCACCAACGACGGTCCAAGTACTCGCTCCTTCTTTCGCATGGCGAGCCGGTCCGTGGTGGCTCTTGGACCCATTTCGCCGATACCCGCCAGGCATGGGCGGACCTCCCAGACGAAAGGAAGGCGCAGCTGGAAGACCTGGTAGTCGAACACGAGTACGTTCCACCGTTCCATCATGACGTTTCCCAACAGCACATACTGTCAGGCTGTATTTCTGAAGTTGACGTTGCGGTGCAGCCTTTGGCACTCTCGTAAACTCGGGTCGCCGGTGGTGTACGGCAACCCATTGCCCCATGAGATAGCAGCGAAACCGCCCGCCTACCATAAATTGGTGCAGGTTAGTCCAGGTGGCCAAAAGACTCTGTATCTCGCTGCGCACGCCAAAACGGTATCTGGGATGTCGTCTGAAGACAGCCAAAAGCTGCTATGGGAGCTCATCGACCACTGCACCCAGCCCAAGGTAAGCCGTGTCCCCTAACTCTGGGCAGCCCATGTCCAGGGCTCCGCCATGTGCCCCCGCGCATCCGCCCGCGTCTGCCAGGGCACAGCTTGCTCACGACTCGCAGTACGTCTTCAGTATGGAATGGCTCCATTCGGGGGACATGGTCTGGTGGGACAATCGGTCAGTATTCCTCTACTCTTGTGTGAGATAGATTGCTCACGCACACAGGCAATCCATGCACCGTGCCAACCCATATACAGAGGATATGACGGCTAGAGATGTGAGGCGCTCGACGGTGATTGACGACGGACCACTCGCGTATGGTGTTCCAAAAGCGAAGAGTCTCTTCACGGCTGCCTGATGTTCACAATGCATGACATGTACACTACTCCAGCACAAACGACACCAGGCCTCTGTCGACCTTATATACAGCATCCAATTGCCGATGAAACGACGAAGATCAGACCACTCGCATTCATGCTTAGCAGTGTTTCGCTGTGCCAGGTGAC
Source organism: Naematelia aurantialba (assembly GCA_021527695.1). Taxonomy (NCBI): domain Eukaryota; kingdom Fungi; phylum Basidiomycota; class Tremellomycetes; order Tremellales; family Naemateliaceae; genus Naematelia; species Naematelia aurantialba. The sequence goes on from JAKFAO010000006.1 coordinate 1,662,307, forward strand.
GATCCGTACCAGCAGGACATGTGAGCCCCAATGCATTGAGACAGCTATGTTTTACCGGCTGCATCAAGAGCTGGTGTACTTGACAGCAAAGTCCAGGATGGGCTCAATATACTTTGACCATCCTTCGACGTCCGGACCCTACACTGATCAGTCACTGAAACACCCAAGACACCCCCCGGCGACTCACTGTGTACTTGTTATCAAACTCATGTCCTTCTCCTGGCTCGATCGAGTGACCCACGTCGATGCCCATCGACTTCAACTTCTCCGCCATCCCCAGCGCATGCAGGGGAGGCACCACCCAGTCATCCTCGCCGTGTAGGAAGTATGTGGGCGGGTAGGCAGTGACGGTATCGAGGAGGGAGTAGGGTGCGAGCCGGCGAGCCTTTTGCGCGAATTCGTCGTCCGTTGCACACAGGTCTTTGCGGAGGATGACGTCCCACAAGTTGCCTCGGGTCCGCATGAGCTTCTTCTGCTCGTATTGGAATCGCTGGCGCTCGTCGTAGTTGTACCAGGGGGCGCCCCATTGCTTCCGCACCGCCTCGATCGGGATATCGAACTGGAAGGGGCAGACGGTGATGGCTCGGCTCGCATCGTGCGCTGCAATCTCAGCAGCCACCTCCTCCTCGCTCCATTCATCCGTCAATGGCTGGTTGTTTGACCCGGTGCGGTGGGCTGGGTCGGCGATATCGACGGGGCCGTAGATGTCGATCACGGCGCGCGGGCTCGGCCGGAGGTGGAACGCAGCGAGGGCAGCCAGGTATGCCCCCGCGCTCTCCCCGGCGACGACGTACCGGTCGACAGCCACTGCCTTGGCCCCGAAGATGGCTGGCAGGTGTGAGCGGCACCAGTCAGACGCGTCCAACACGTCCTGTAGCATCTCCTCGACGCCAACCTGCGGTGCGAACCTATACGCCACCGACACGACGTGGATACCCCGCGATCTGAAGCCCGGGACCACCCACGCGTTGGGCAGGTAGTGCTTGCCCGCTGCAAAGGCGCCGCCGTGGATGTACAGCACCCACGGGGCAGGGCTGGCCGTTTCGGCAGGAAACACGCGCAAGTCGAGCTTGACCCCGCCCTCAGCGGTCTTGTATGTGTGGTCCGAGAACTTGGCGGGACATTGGTGGTCCCAGTAGACCATGCTTGCGTACGACCGTCGACGATGCGAGAGCGGTGGACTTTTCAACGGAGATTATGCTGTCGCAAAGAGTCCGGCCGATCCGGGCCGGTACGAGTATATCGGATCGACTGGTTATGAGGTCCCCTGCAAGGCAAGGGCCTGTCTCTTGTATATCCATGCATTCTCATTGTTCAAGGCTGATCCGCGACGACTGATGTACCGGCTCGCTGATGTACACTACTCTTGAAACCACAGACGCAAATCTGCTCATATGGACTTGAGTTCGCGTGGCATTACATGAGAGGATGTCGTGTGGTCCCGAGAAACCGATACTTGCGCCGGCTGCCACATAGGCTGTAAGGATGCAACAGACGTCTGGTGCCCCTTGTACTTGTTCACTACACTTGTTGAAGTCTCCCAAACAATGAATGGTCATATGAGGCGAAGGGCACGACGCAGTGCTGGAGGGCAAGGACTAAGCCGGACGTGGCCGTGGACCCCATGTGCATGTGCCTCGCTCTCCTACACGCCGTTCTCCCCGACAACCAGTGTGCAGACGGACATTGCGAACGAAGACCGGGTATGGGAATAGATTGGTAAGTCTAATTCGAGTGGGGCAAATGTGACCAGGATGACTGGGAGACTGTGCCCTCCAGATAAGCTTGTGCATGCGGATAGATTGGACTCTTAGAGTGGGGGGACCCGTCCGGGGTCATTCTCACAATTCAGCGTAGGTATAAATATGTCAACGGGAGAGGGGGAGGCGCGACGGGCCCCATTGCACTTGTTCTCATTGGCAAGATCGACAACTAGGGTGCGACCATGCTGAGGAAGAGCTGGACCGGGACGTGGATGCCCGCTTGGGTGCCAGAGACCACATTCACTCTGTCAATGCTGCTCCTGTTCTGCTCCATGGTACAGTCAGCTGTGAGTGCATGGCCACCTGCTGGAGTCCCTTGCCACCTGACTACTTCATCTCGAGCGGTGTTGACCCGTGAGCGCCATAGACTGGAGGGTACGACGGGTCCATGTTGAACGGTTTGAACATCCTGCCGGTGTATACGGACTACTTCAATCTGACGCCCGCGACGACCGGACTCAACACTGCCTCTGTCTTCATTGGCGGCTTCTTTGGCCCGCTCTGCGCTGGCGTGTTGTCAGACTACGCGGGTCGCCGCCCCGCCATCTTCTACGGCTGCGTGATCTCTATCGTCGGTATCGTCATTCAGAGCGCAGCGCAGGACATCGCCATGTTCGTGGTCGGCCGCATCGTCCTCGGTTTCGGACAGGGCATCACGGGCGTCGCGTGCCCGGTGTATCTCAGCGAGACGTTTGCCTCTCGCTGGCGAGCCTGGGGCGTCGGCCTCCTCAACGATTTTTACTAGTGAGTCGTGTCCTCACTCGGCGTCTGTCGCACGTCTAGGGCGGTGGACAACCAGGATAGCACCCACGCGTGGTGAGCCAGGCTGACGAGAGCAGCGTCGGCGCTCTGTTGGCAGCAGGCATCACCCTCGGAACGGCCAAGTGGGATTCCACATGGGCATGGCGGGCGCCGTCGTTTTTCCAAATGATCTTCTCTGCGCTCTGCATTGTCATCCTGCCGTTCATGTGAGTCCACCTCTCCCTACATCCTCCATATCGGGCTTCTTCAGCCGATCAATCTACTCCACCTCCCTCCTTCTTCAGCGTATGCTGTGCTTATTCAGCCAGTCCTGAAAGCCCGAGATGGCTCGTCAAGAACGAACACTTCGACGAAGCCCGCTACGCCATCGCCCAGACGAACGCCGACGGCGATCTGACAGACCCGGTCGTGGTGACTGTGTACAAGGAAATTGTCGATACGATAGAGTACGAGCGCTCGTCCGGCGCGTCCATGTCCCCCAAGGAGATTATCCGTACACCCACGGCACGGCGCCGGGTCCTCATTGGCGCTTCGGCCGGACCATTCTCATGTATCGCCGGAAACGTCATTGCATCTTACTATCTAGGTGCCGAGCTTGACACAGCCGGCATCACCGACTACAACAGCCAGCTCAAAGCGGTATGTCTTCGACACCACAACCTCATCCTCTCCTCGCTTCCTCCGTACCCCTGAGAAGCCTGAGGCTACGGTCATTCAGATGTATTCGTGCTCGCTGATCCCGTGCAGAACGTCGTGCTCAACGTCTGGTGCCTCTTCTGTTGCCTGCTGGGGACGCATCTCGCGTCATCGTGGGGCCGCAAGCCCACGGCGCTGGTCTCGCAGTCACTTCTCATCCTCTGCCTGTTCATTATCGGCGGCCTGTCCAAGATGTACGCCGACAACGTGGACGGTGCAAGCAGCGCCCTAGTCTACGGCAACGTAGCTGTCATGTTCCTCTTCCAAGGCTTCTATTCGATCGCGTGGACCCCACTGGTCAGTCTCTCAAACTACCCTCGCCTCGTTTTTCGATGGGGGCGTTCCCGCTGCCTAACTCCATGGAGCTGAGACTGATCGTCCGCAGTTGACCATGTACCCGCCCGAGGTCATGAACTATTCGATCCGCGCGAACGGATACGCGCTGACTTCAGTCTCCCTAAACTGCCTTGCGTGAGCATATCCTCCTTCTCTTGATCTAAGCATGCCTGACACCCTGACCAGTATCTTGATGACCTACATTATGCCGATTGGCCTCACCAACATTGGATGGAAGATGTACATGGTCAACGGCTCGTGGGATATAGTTACCCTCGTCCTCATTGTAAGTCTCACGCCGTGGTGGCGAAATGAGGGTGGCCCATATTATCTTGCCACCCATTCCTGCGATACTGCTGACCATCTATCTATCTATAGGCTGTCTACTGGGTCGAGACTAAAGGGAAAACACTGGAAGAGATAGATGCCATCTTCGAAGGAGCCAAGCACTCGAACGTGCCAGATGTCGAGGAGGTCCGGCTCGGCAAGCAGCAGGTGGACGTGAGCGCCGTTGACCATGCCGTGGAAGACAAGGCAGAGCAAGCGGAAGGTTTGAGGGATGTCAAGGTCTGAGCGAGGGGTGTTGGCGTGTGCAGTGTTCGTTTGGGTGCTGCACGGGCGTGTGTTTATGTGTGCCCTTTATAACCTGTGATGAGGAGCAACGTACTGCAAGACTCTTGACCCTCGGCAGTGCCATGTGTCCCCGACCCGCTCATGACGTCATAGGGAGCACTCCCAACGTCGATGAAGGGTGAACGGCGGGTCGTTGCGTTTCTTCACTTGTATCCTCGACTGCTCTGACCACTACACCCGTGCCCACTGCACTCGTACGTAGCTGCACCCACCATGTCTCCGCCCTCGTCTGTGCCCGAGCAGTATCGTCCTGGCTTCTTGCCGCCGAGCATCGTCGAGCAGATGCAGCAGGAGCTGCCGGGCAAGCAACGCCCCTTGAACCCACCCCCTCTCGACGACCTTTTGGCAGATGGGACCAAGTACAAAGCGGCTGGCAAGCTGGAGGGTAAGAATGCAGTGGTGACGGGTGGTGATAGTGGTATTGGTCGGGCCGTCTGCGTCCTCTTGTGAGTGTCATGCTCTGCTCCTGCGGTCCAAGACAGGAGAGAGCGGATTACGTATGACGGATGGACGAATACAGGAGAGCAGAAGGACCTGCTCAAAGGCAAGCAAGGCGGAAAGAAAGGCGGAAAGGCAGAAAGGTCGAGTAGGGGCTAACCAAGCAGTGCATTGGAAGGCGCAAACATCTTGATGAACTACCATCCGGCCGAGGAGAAGGACGCCAACGACACCAAAGAGTACATTGCCAAAGTCGCTCCAACGGCAAAAGTCGCACTGGCACCCCAGGACCTGCGAGATGAGGAAGGTTGTCTCAAGCTCGTCGAGGTCGTGAAGAAGTGGAGCGGTGGTCGAGTTAATGTCCTGTACGTGCCTTCCTCCTTCTCCTTCCTCCCTTCCTTTCTTCCTTCCTTTCTTCCTTCCTTCCTTCTTAGCATGGGGTAATCTTCGCCGCTCTAGTTCTTTACTGTCAAGGAGCATGGCTGAGCAGCACGTAGTGTCAACAACGCTGCCACTCAGAACCAAGTCGACCACATTGCCGACCTGTCTTCGGAACAATGGCGCCATGTGAGTCTTCGCTTCCAGTCACACAACAGCGCTGACAGTCGTCCAGGTGTTTGACGTCAATATGTAGGCTGTTCGATGCACAAAGCGCCTGGAAGCTGACACAGTAGTCACTCCATTTTCTACCTGACAAAGAACATCCTGCCACTGATGCCATGGGGCGGGAGCATCATCAACAAGTGAGCTCAACGGACCGTTTCATGGCGACCAGCTGATCGGATGTAGCGCATCGATCAACCCCTTCATCGGGCATCCAGGGGTGAGTCAGCTCGGTTCCTTCATTGCCGTCATCTCTTCTGCTATACGGGTTCCGTCTTCCCAGAATCAAGTGCTTTCCTTTTGTGCATCTGAGTTCATGGCTTGCCTGCTCTTCGTCCATATAATCCTGAGCCTGTCTTCACGGCGAGTAACAAAGCCCTTTCTACGATGATTCAGCACGCACTTCACTCGCCAGACCTCCAAGGATTACTCTTTGATTTTTTCGATTGTCACTAACTGGTATAGCTGCTCGACTACACCGCGACCAAAGGCGCCATCGTCGGGTTCACGCGCGCCCTGTCTAATCAGATTGTCAAAGAGACAGGCGTCCGTGTCAAGTGAGCGCAAGAGGGACCCCCGCATAGCCCCACCTTGTTTCCTCCTTCCGCCTCTTAACACCAGTATTAGCGAGGCGGCAACTGACGAGCACAGCGCCGTCTGCCCGGGACCAATTTGGACCCCACTGGTTGCCGCCACCATGACTGAAGAGAGCCTCAAAGCCTTCGGCCCGACCAGTACGTCTTCGCCGTCGCAGTTCGAACTCGGGCAGAACGCGGTGCTGATATTCTCTTTGTCAGCTGCCATCGGACGTGCCGGTCAGCCCGTCGAAGTTGCAACAGCCTTCGTGTTCCTCGCCAGTGCCGACTCGTCGTACTTTACTGCTCAGGCAAGTCTCCCACCGTTGACAGCGAAGATTCGCTGATTGCTGACCTCGCTCAGTGTTTCCATGTCAATGGCGGCAGTGCTTACTAGGTGCACGACAGGAGGACAGGAGACAGTGGGGAAGGAATAGGGAAGTATGCAGCCATGTAGCAGGCAAGCCATGTACAAATCGACACGATGCATCACAGGTCATTTCCCATGCCTAATGCTCTCGATCAGGCAATGCAAGAGTGATGACTTGAATGCAGAGGGTATCCACTACCATTTGCCATGCGAAAGATGCTCGATGTAGATGTAAATATAGAGAGTCTCCCTCGTTTTCGATGCAGTTAGGCGTATCCTTCGCTCTCGCTCTCGCCCTCAGCCGCGCCCTCCTCTTCCAATTCTCGCCTAGCCCTGGCACAGCGCGCAACGAGTTCTGAATGTCGAACGACTTGCTTGTACCCGTGCTGCGCCTGTTCGACTCAGCACCGACCCATCACCCGCCGACACCTGACTGCCGGACGATGTTCACAGACAGTCCCGACTTTCCATATAACAGAAAAAACAGTCCCGTGACGCAAAGACTCACAGCAATGAGCTTGTCTGCACCCCACAGGCGCGCCGTCATTCCGCCTACAAAAATGAATAGATCACTGATTGTTTCGCAGCCGCATATTTCCACCTCGTTGAGCTTGAGGATGGCGAGCGCGACCCGGAACAGTGACTATACCATGTCAGCGACAAATTCTGTTGGCAGTCGCTTCAGCTGGATATGGCTCACATCGTGCCCTTCGACGAAGAACACGTCCCATACGCGGAAGAGGGTCTGTGTGGTATCAGCATCATCGTCTTATCTAGTGAGAGGGATGTAAGGGAAGGAGGAAAAGAGGGCCAGGGGAGAGGGAAGGAAGGGAGAGGGAAGGAAGGGAGAGGGAAGGAAGGGAGAGGGAAGGAAGGGAGAGAAGAAGTCAGAGAGGAGGGATGCAGTGAGGCAGCGGAGAAGATACTCACCTCGACCGGAAGGCAATCCGTAAACAAGCTCAACCACCACCCAAACGTTAGACTAGCAAGATCGCAGCCGATCTTGACGAGATGCGCGTGGACTCGTGGGACATAGAGCGCAACGAGCTCGTCCAGAACACGTTGGTCGGCTCGGGATCCCAGAAGCGTGGGTGCGAAGAACTGCGGCGGGAGGAGAGAGTCGATGAGCGACCGTAGTGTCCAGAAGGCTTGTTCTGCCTACGTCAGCGCTCCATACAGTGACAAGTCCCACGGGCTAGTCTCAGTGGCAGGTCCCACACGACAAGTTCCAATCACAACACGCAATGACAGCTCCCAATGACAACTCTCATCTCAATCGCAAGTCTCGATGACAAGATTCAAGGACAAGCCTCAGGGGCAAGTCTCAAGAACACACGACGATGAGTTTTGAGTTTGCTGTCACATTCCGCGATGTCACACGACAGCCGTGGCAAAGCACGACGAACAACTCACCTTCATCGGTATGGGTGAGCAGAAGCGTTGCTGCCAGCATGTTCATGCCTTGACAGTATCCGACCTGTGGATTATGCCTAGATTCGCTTCAGCCCATACCCTATACCTCTCAGAACAGATCCTAGGCAAAGCCACTAACCAAGAGTAGGCGATCAATACCCGACGAAGCTTGGCAACTCCGGGGCCGTCTCCACCTGTTTTCTTCAGTTATGTCACCCACAATCGGGTCTGCGTACCAAAGAAGACGTTGCCTGGAAAAGTCCGTCCGACATCCTTTTCGATGTCTGCCAAGACTGGGTTGACTTCTTCTTCATGCCTCTTGAGTATGCCCGCATATTCCCCAGGAATCATAGCGTCTTTGGCGCCAGAACATTCTTTCGTGCCGTCAGTGCGCACAGCGTTTGTTACAACAAGGCCCACTCACCCGCCCAGACCTCACTACGATAGGCCAGAGGTATACCACCACGCACAAGCCGCGTGAATAGCTTCCAATCCTCCACGCCCTTGCCACCCTGACGCCCTATCTGGCTGATACCCACAATCCCGCTCGCCCAGTTCTTGTCCCCTGCACTTGAGCTGAATGCCGCTAGATGACGCTGTCGTTTGCGCAGAAACGCGTCCCACTCGATCATGCGCTCTTGCTGCTGCCGATCGTGCAGCTCAGTCAACTGGTCGAGCAAGGACGAAACCGTCAGCCTCGAAGCCATCGTACTACTTGAGGCGGAATATGGCTCGTTATGTGATGACGACGAAGATGCATGAGCGAGGGAGGCTGAGAGCGGAGTTGAAGTGGCGGCGACGTTGGTCTGCAACGATCCAGCGCCTCGGGCAGATACCGTGAGTGTCTCTTTCGCTGTGAGCGGCTTGGCCGGCGAAGGAGCCAGGTTTAGGGTAGTCGAACGGTGTCGACCGTGTTCTTTTGGCTTTTCTTCTTTCTTCTCGGGCTTGGAAGATCCAGGATCTGGCGAATGATTTGACGCAGAATCGATGGACTGGCGGGATGAATCGAGCTGAGCAGACCCGGTCGATCGTCGCCCGGCTTCCAGTTGAGAATCGCTAGGCTCTATAGATTTCCTCTGCCGATCTTGGGACACACGCCGCCGCCTGTCTACCCAACCTTCAGCATCCTGGTCTGGGACTGGGATTGTGCCATTGAGAGAAGCAGGAGCAGGCGTGCCTGCTACACTAGCGTCTTTGAGCATGCCCGCATGCTGTATGTCATCTTGCATGCTGTCAGTTTGCAGTAGACACTTCTGAACCAGCTTGTCGACGTACAGATGAATCCGTATCGATCAGTCAAAGGTTCTTCGCCTCCGTCAAATCGACTCGCCACTTTGATACGGCCCCTTCCAGTCTTATTGCTCTGGAAGAAAGTACCGACATTTTGCCGGGAGAGCAAAACAGTCGGAGGTCGAGATTCATCCGGGACAATGGAAGCAAGTTCCACTGATGGTAGAGGCTGGTCCTCTGCTGGGGAAGGGGCAGAGGAGCTAGAGGCATGTAACGGCGCAGGTGGCGATACTGCCGTTGTAGGAAAAGGACGAGAAGAAGAAACGCGGCTGAGGAGCGAGGGCCGAGGCGGCTGTGATGGAATGTCAAATGTAGAGGAAGGACCCATGGCCTTGGCCCGGAGAGTCGCGCTTGACACGGAAGAAAGTAGACTGCGACCAACCGCTAGAGCCTGATCGCCATAGCCATAGTTCTTCACTGGCGTACCAGTGGCCGAGAGCGCATCTTGGCTGCCTGCACTTGCCGCTCTTGATCGCGATCGCGCCCTGCCCGGCGCATCCCGGGCAACGATACCGGCATCTCTTGCATTTGACACTAGTGAATGAGCGAGGTACGCGACCAGCGAGTTTGACGGAGTGCTAGGCGAATTCAGGATGGACGATGGATCGGGGGTTATGATTCGCTGCCAACTATTCAGCATGGGCGACGGCACCGGACAATCCACTGACTGTAGCCAAAAAGATTGCTCGAAAACTTGGACAGCTTCCGCCGTCTCCTCTTCTCCATGCCTCGCTATCCTCTTCCTCTTGAGGCCCTACAGCTTCCTCTGGCACGCCTCTTACCGGTGTTCCAGAACCACCTAGGGCATTGGCAGAGATCGGCGGGGGAAGACTGGCAATGGACCCATTACTCCCTCGTCGTGGTCGTGTCTTCTTGGCAGTGTTCCAGACCCATAGACCCGATGTCCAGCTCGAGCGGTTGTTGCGTTTGCCAGACTGCGGCAGGGGCACGGAGTACGGAACTGGTAAGGACGATGTGGTAGATTCGTTGGGCGACGAGGGGAAGGCCACCGAAATGGGTGACGATGGTGATCGAGGGTGAAGGGAACGAGTAGTGGATGGGGCTGGCGATGTGCCCCGGTGCTTCGTACTGAGCATGCCTGGAGTAGACGGGAGATCGCCCAGAGGCGAGTCGGACGTCAGGGAAGTTGACAGAGCTTCGGTGAGATTGTCATGAATTGATACCTAGAATCGTATGGGCAGTCAGCGTCATCTGCCACAGGAGCGGAACCGTCAATGTGAGACTGACCCGATCGGACTGGTCATTGTCTGGAGCCGACTCAATCTTCCCCAAGCCCGCGCGCAGCAGGGCATTCTCCTCCTCGAGCCTTTCGACCGTCTCCCGCAGCTCACGAACCGCACGACTGAGAACTCTGAGCGGATGGTCCGAGCCTTGCCGCCTTCGACTTGCTGACGGTGGGGAGGGGGGAAACAGAGGCGATTGTTCGTCGTCATTGTCGTAGTCGCTGATGTTGCTGACGTTGCTCTTGACTTCAGACCCGAAGGGCCGTGATGCTCGCGTCGTCACTCGAGGTGTCATGATCTCACTCTCATTAGGCGTGCTGGAGGTACCGCTGGTCCACTCGCGCAGTTCCATATCCGTCATCAAGTCGAATCGCGTCTCCAGTACCGCCAAATCATCCTTGCTGAGGCTGTCGGCGTAGGCAGACCACGGACGTGAGCCTGGGACCGGAAGGTCATCCAGCACCGCATCGTCGATCATTACCGGCGTTGATCGCACGGAAGGCGGTCTCACCCCGGAAGGGAGGAGAGAAGGTGTACCGCCGGGGTGTAGCTCTGCAAGAGCACGGTGCGGCAGTCCAGAGATAGTCGCCGCGTGATGTCGCTTGCCATGGGAGACGTGGTTGGGCAGATCAAAGTATCCTGGCTGAATAGATGAAGATACGGCCGGAGTGTTGACCGGCGCAGCGTCAGTGAATGATGATACGCGCCGAGTGCTGCCGTGGACTGGATGGACCGAAGGGGATAGAGGATGGTCGCTGCTCTCTGCTGATAGCAGGCGAGAGAGGGACGACTCGGCCATGGCGCATCGCCAATGTCCCGCGTGATCTTAAGTATCACGGTCCGTCTGTCATGCGTAATTGGCTGAGCTGTTGAACGGGTGGGTACACAGAGGAGAGAGAGAGAGAGAGACTGGTGAAGGATGACTTGATGATTTCAGGACGGACGTGTTCCGGGTAATATTCCGCCCGGTCAGACAGGTTGTTCTTGCTACAGAGGGAACACTGCTGGAGAACAAGCTATGCTACGGCCTGTGACCATGGTATGTATATCTTGTGGTCCGACTCATGCATGCGCCGGATGAAGGAAGAATTATCAACATCAACATCAACAACACCCGTGACTCGGGGTTGAGGGAACCACCCAAACAAGGTGGGTCGTCAAAAGGCGATGGCATTGATTATGTATGAGAAACGCCTACAGTCGGCCCGAGGCAACTCTAGGCTCGTCCGACTCGCCATTCCCTGGCCGTACAGCTTCCATTATTATCACACGCACTCGCTCTCCTCCGGGCTCTGCGCTGTCCCCCAACCCGCATCACCTTCCGTCGCTCTCTTTCTTCCGTCTCCATTCTCCATCTCTCGTTCAATCTCGTCACTTGATGTCATCCTGCTCTCCTGGGGACTCGATGTCCACACGTTTCCGGTCTCCAACCACATTGACCGCACTCCATCGTGAATAGATCAAACGGTCCGTCGCTTATTCTAGGTGCGGCTCATCAGTGACCCCGCAACCAGAAGCGAGGCTTGCTTACCAGAAATAAGCGCCAGGATCATCCGGTACAAGTAGTAGAAGAACGAGACGAGGTAGAATCCGAGCTTGATGAACGACTCCTTCTTGTGTCCGGAGAGCGTCCGGAAGATCTCTGTCGCATCGTACATGTGGTTCTTACCCATGATCCTGCTGGTGTCAGTCGAGTCTCCTTCAATCCCACAGGCTGAACGGGACCTCGACGGCATGGAGAGACGAGATTGAAGCTTCACACAGGCGGTGCAGGGAGGCAGCCACTCACTTGTTCACATTGTATCCTACCAACGGCGCATTGAGCAGGAATGCTATCCATTGGCCGGAGAGGAGGAAGCAGAGCGTGAGGAATGCATGGGCGATCATTTCGGGGAGGACAAACTGGGTCGGTCAGCGCTGGATTCTGAATACTTCAACGGCATCCGTCGGTCGTTCCAGCCCGCCAAACGGTGTTGATCGGCGGGGTAGCGACCTAATCACGGGCAAAGCCCAGCACCCTGGGGTGGCCGTCGAGGTGGCGTGCGCCATTGTCTGATACGTAGACCAGCACTTACTTGATTGAGTTTGTTGCAGAGGTCAATGGGGTTGATGTAGTCTATAGAGCATGAGGAAGTGCGCGATAACGATATACAAATCTACCCACCGCACTCGAGATCAGAGAACATGATGATCTGTGTGGATCAGCACCCGACTAGTCCATTCCGCAGTACAGCACGTACGAAGAAGACCATGGTGAAGAGCAGTATTGCGGCCATGAGGACCGCAAAGAGGAAGAGCCATCCTGTTTATGCAGAGTCATGGATGCAGCGGAGGAGCGGCGAGGTTTCGCGATGGCCGAGGTTGAGGGAGAGACGCCGAAAATCAGCCCTCATCTTTGCGTCTCAATCTCCACGACAAGGAGGACGTACCTTCGCCGCCCATGTTGTGAGAGTCTATAGCCTGTCTAGCTACCTGTTGAGAAGGATGACGAGGTGTGCTTACCAGGCGAACGATGTGTATAGGAGCAAGGAGCAGATGGAGAGAGTAGAGAGAGCGAGAGAAGAGAGGACGTCACTACAAGGGCTTGTTGCGTGGCCAGGGTTTGTGAATTTGATTCCGGTGCCGACCACCACGTGGCGGGATTACGTCGCTATCGCCGACGCGCCGTATCATAGATCTCTCCTTCATCTTACTGCTCTTTTGCATCGACAAAGAGTACGAAAACGACATGGGACGCAGCAACAAGCCATATACCGTGAGGAGCATTGCCTGGTCCTGCGATTTAGACGCGCACGCTGACAGGAGCAGAGACCAGACCCCCAGCAGAGGCGATCAGGGTCCGATCCTGATAGCCCATGGAAGCACGACCTTCATGAATCGGTCAAGCAGTCACTAGCATCTCGCATATCTTCCAAGGCGCGTGGTCCGTCCGGCTCAAGCTCCCGCCCTTCCCTGCTCGACCGAATCTCCGGTGGACAGGGCAAAGAGCTCTTATCATCGTCTTCATCATCCAGTTCCAAACTCCACGGCTTCGACTCCAAACCACCTGTGAACCCTACCAACCCCAATGCCGGACTCGAGCTGTTTCCTGCCGGCCGCGGCCCCCGGAAAGCAGGACCACTGAAGGGGGTGCTTGAGCCCGGACAGCGGAATCTAGTCAGCTCGGGACTGGACGCCGCGTTGGGCAGGAACCAACCGCGGATCACACCGAGGCCGTATGCAGGACAAGGTGTCGAGTTGCTTTCCCCTCCTCTGACGGGAGCGACTAGTTCCTCTGTTTTTGGATTTGGCGGCTCGAGTCGGCCAAGTAATGGAACTGCAAGTGGGAACGGGGTAGCCGTCGGGAGCGTGAGCATCATGGGCGCTGCGAGGGGCACGGTGTGGGTGAGAGTGGAGAATCTGGCACAAGGCACAACGGCAGATGATGTGGTGGTGAGTCATCCTACATTCAACGCTCTCCATTCATCGCCGATCCATCCCACCGCCCACATGAACTTTCACCCTTCACCATTATACCTATGCGAATCACTGCTGGGCTGTCGTTCATCACGCCAGTCCGCGTTTGCGCCGTCCCCAATCCTCAACTCGCGGCAGACCTCCCCGGCCGATGCTCTGACGGTGACCGTCGAACTCGAGCTGGCGTCTCGGGCAAATGCGGACGAGCTGGTTCAGCGATACCATGGTGCCGTTGCGGATGGGAACGCGTTGAGCGTGACGGTCATTCGACTGGGGCTAGTGGAGCGGATGCAGTCTCAAGCGAAGAGTGCGCCTGTGACGAAGAAGGATGCATATGCTGGCCAGGAGCTTGTGTCTCGGGGTCCGAGGTATGTCGTCCGTCTCTGTTTCCAGCCGTTGTGAATCCCTATCACTTGTGGATTTCTAGACGTTGGAGACAGCAGTTGGAGACGAGAGCTGAAGCAAACTAGCAAGATGTACTCGGATACCATTCTGGCCACGAATCCCGCGGCAGCTATCATCACCTTGGCGGATCAAGAGGCGATGCAACAGACACGAGCGGCAGCGTGGTCGAGTGATGCGCGTCAAAGAGGGTCGTTGGCTAGTCGGATGGGGTTGGCCAGCGGGACAGGGAAGAGTCGGGGCAGAGGCCAGATTGGCGGAGGCAGTTTTGCGAGCATGATGGTGGACTAGGGGTCTTATCGGGTCAGATTGGAGTGTACGGTCGTTGAACGGGGCAAGCCGGCTGCTTTTTCCTGGGTGGCCGTGATGGACATGCCGGCCAGCTGGTATCTATCGATCCATGAGACATGCTAGCCAGCACAGAGTACGCCAAGGGCAAATGCACAGGGTTCGAGTGCATGATGTGACGTGTGATTGCCACCAAGTGCATGATATGATGTGTGATTGCCACCGCTACTGTACATCGCGAGCGTAGCACATGGCTCTCCATCGCAAGCGTAGCATGTGCGTGGAACGAGACTGCTCAAGCCAGCAGCTTTTCCCTCCCACCAGCCTTGCGGACCATACGGCGTATCTCCCCTTCCGTCTTTTGCCAGACATTCCCCCGCCGGTCTCGCGCCATGGCTGCGTAGTCGTCTCCGTGCGCTGCGACGAGGTTCTGTAGCCAGGTACGTTCGGATGTCGAGGTGTGCCGCTTGACGGGCTTGGACGAGGCGGCTAGTGTCTCGAGGGCTGGACGAGTCAGCGACTGTGTGCGCCAGGGAGATTCGTCTGTTGGGCCGTTGCCTAGGCAGCATCCGTCTGATCGTGTGTTGCCCGGCATGCACATCGTTCTGAGCGCACGCTGTTCGGCAAGCACATTTTCTCGGAAGGCGAAGAGCAGGCGTTTCCGGAAGACCAAACGAGTTGGATGTGAAAGGAAGTATGTGCAGGATCGTGCTCGGACCCCGAGCACGTCGTTGGCAGCAAGGCATGGGGAGAATGGGGTGACGTTAAGCCGAGACTCACAGCGCACGACGTCAGTCTTCCCATACACCACCCGCTCCTCGTCTCCATCCTCATCCTCGTCCTCAGCCGCGCCCATCTCCGCATCCTCCGCACCGTTGGCGCCGGATGTGGCGCCCGCCTCGTCCTCTGGCAATACGATATCCACCACATTGCCCTCTTCGTCACGCACGATCCGGCCGTACCCCACGATCAGGGATCCCTCTGTCGCGCCTGTTTCGCCGGCGCTTGAACCGGCGGACTTGAGGTGGTCAGGCAGGAAGGCTAGCGGGGCGCGGTGGGTCCGGGATGACGATGGGCCCGATGGGACGGGGATGGAGGAGAGGAGGCCGAGTGCGGCGTAGCTGCGGGGGTTAGCGAAACAACGCCTTCAAGCCCGCCAAGATAAAGAGACCTGCGCCAGAAAACAGTCTGAACACGAGGAGGGAGAGGACCATGGGGAAAGCGACGTAGAGAAAATTAGGAGGACACCCTGAACCAGCCGATGGAATACAAGAACAAAGCGAAGACAGCGGCAACGGTGTACTCTAGGAGTGGTGAAGAGGGGAAAGTGCAAGTAGCGATGCTACGTACTTTTGGTAGACGGTCTTATTCCTATCCCAGCTTTCAGCCAACACCGCCGGGCCCTTGAGCGGCGGCGCCTTGCGCAACTTGTGGTGCAGCCGCCGTTTCGCAGCGAGGGAGGGCTTGGTCGACTTGCCCGAGCGCGCCTTGTTGCGTTGTCGTGGGTTTGCCATGGCTGCCTGTTGTTTTTTTGCTACTCGTATTCGGCGCGAGGTCTGATGCGAGGCGAGCAGGTCAGCTGTGGAATCTGGGTCGAGGGGGGAGGTTTGTTGTCGAGTTCACCTGAAAAAGATCGCCGTACAAAGTTTTCGCCCCACGTGGTGGCGCGCACGGGTTTCTTGCGAGGCTACGAACTCTGCCTGAATCAATTGCTGACGGTCGATGAGTAGGCCGCAGTGCATAGAGCATACATGGCGCGCCGCAGGACTAGAAGATTAGAGAAGCTGGCAGCGAGGCGCGCAGAATGACTGCATATGAACTTGAAGGGGCAAATTCTAGACAACAGGCACAAGTTCGCCACCTTGCTGGACCCTTGCGGACCCATCCTGCCAGCTGTCGAGCAACAGTCGCTGGGCATATCCAGCAAACGAGACAACGACATGCATAAAGATCACTACCCGGGATATGAAACCTCGTCCCCCGCTCACAGCTCAATGCACACCTTGCCCATGTGCCGCCCATCAGCCATATACTGGTACGCCGTCTTGAGCTCGTCAAACTTGAACGTCTGGCAAAGCCATCAGCACCGCCGCGTGCCCACGCCTCGCGCTACGGCAAAGCTCACCTTGCCGATGATGGGCCTCACACATCCAATCTCCAGCGCTCGGGTCATTTGCCGGAACTCTTCGCGGTTGCAAACGAATACGCCGCGCACGTTGGCGGCCGAATAGAGGATCGTCTTGGCGAGGTCTGGGGTTGTTAGCGATCGCGTGTGGCTGGGGGGGGGGGGGGACTGTGGGCCACTTCGAGGCAGGTTGAACGCGATCATGACGGCTGGCGAGAACAGAGGGGAATCGAGAAGAGGGAAAGGCGGAAGGAAAGGAGGTAGAGGATGAGAAACAAAAGAGAAAGAAGAGAAGGAAGAGAAGGAAGAGAAGGAAGAGAAGGAAGAGAAGGAAGAGAAGGAAGAGAAGGAAGAGAAGGAAGAGAAGGAAGAGAAGGAAGAGAAGGAAGGTGCGACAAGGCAGGGAGAAGCGGTGCAAAACGACGAAAGGCAACGTACCTTCGTCGAGGATGTGCTGCGGGATAGGCTTGTAATCGCTCATGTATCCTGGACCGCTTCAGCACAGTACCACTCGTCGCCTTCGTCGGACTCCTATAGGCGCACCACCAAGCATTGAGACTGCACGCTGGATAGGGCCAGAACAAGGACATACCACTGACAGCGACCAGCCCGCCCATCCTGGTCGAGCGGATACTTCTCGCAATCGTCCCGCGCCCAGCAATCTCCACCACAAAGTCCACGCCTCGCCCTCCCGTCAAGCGCCGCGCCTCCTTGTCCCACTCGTCGATCTTGGAGTAATCGATGGTTTGGATCGTATCGGCCGGTGCATTGGGCGGGACCAGTGGGCGGAGAAGCTCCACGCACGCGTCGAGTTTCGTCTGGGACGATGAGGTGAGGATAAGCCGAGCGCCGGTGATCAGAGCGAGCTACGGGTGACGTTAGCCCGCGAGACGGATAGTTGAGGTTTCCAGAGGGGTGGTGCCGTTTAGGAGTTGGTCCGTCAAGTAGGAGGAATTGGGCGTCCGATGTTCTGATAGGAGCCACGTTGCTTCAGGGCAAGCGGCCAACCGAGTTGACAGGAGGCATACAGTCGCTGCAGAGGACAGAGAAGTAAAAGGGGACTGAATGTGGGGCTCTGGGCGAAGGATTGCCGGACGAAGAGCCAATGAGGACGAGTGCATAATCGTTGGGTGGGCCGATATGGCAGCTGAAGCAAGCCCACCTGAGCAGCACAGAGCGACACACCACCCGTACCGAGACACAAGACGGTGTGGCCGGCTTGAAGACTGGGGTGGTGCGAGAACAAGCTCGACCAGGCGGTGGTGTATCCGACCTGTACGCGTCACAGCGTCAGCGTCCACTTTCAGAACGGAAGAAGGCGGTTGGTGATGCAAGGAGGATGGAGAGAGGGGATGCGGCTCGCACCACGCCGGGTGCAGGCCCATCAGGACGAGCAGAGTGTGAAAGACTGGGTTACCGTCAACTGGAGATAGCACTTACAGGGAGAGTCGCGCCTTCAATGTCCGAGAAGTTGGCAGGGACAAGCACTGCTTCTTCCTACCAAGCGGTCAGCTGAGTCTGCACACACTGTAGAGCATGCAATGGCAGGGGGCTGCACGGCCCCAGAGTCTCGACTTGAAACAAGTGAGGAGAGTGACAGCAGTGGTATGATGAGGGGCATATGACGAGTGGATCACGAGAGAAGCACGGCAGCTCACCTCGTCGCAGACAAAGTACTCGGCAGCGACGCCGTCGATGGCTCCTCCCAGCCCGCGTTTGAGACTACGGAGCTTCATGTCCTCCTCCTGCGCGGGTCAGCCTGCGCTCAGCGTTCTGTCGATCTCTGCCGCTACACCCGCGGCGCGCAAAACCCTAACAGGCCACGATGGATTGTCTGCGCTCCTCTCCGCGACTCCCTGGGCGCCTGATGCGAGACATCGCCTGACGTGAGGCTTGGCAAGCTTTGCCGGCGTTCGTAAGACTCGACAGCGCCTTAGAGTGTCCGTATACACTACAAGCAGAGGGGGATCTGAACAGGGAGGATAGAGGCACCTCACACGCCGCGACGCACCCAATGATGTCCCTGCGGGAAGACGGGGGCGACTCGATCTCCAACTTTGAATGCGGTGACTGCGCTTCCAACGGCCTCGACAATACCGCACCCATCTGCCGGCGTCAGCTCGACCTTCCCTCACGTCCTGGGTCGTACTGCGTTACAGTGCATGTGGCCGGAACTGGGATGCTAGCACCATGGGACACTAGGATGGAGTCTGCATCTCACGTCCGGGGCATATGATGTGGGTAGAAGACGGGATGTATGCGGGACAGGACAGGATAGGACGGTTGTAATGTAGGATGGGAAGGTTACAATGTAGGATGGGAAAGAACCTACCAGACACGGGCACGCAGTCTTGCGGGACAGCGTGTGGCGCCGGATAATCGTTGTTGATAATCTGCAGATCGCGGGCATTCAGAGACAGAGCCTTGATGTTGATCCGGATCTATCGTCGTCAGCCCCTCCGCCCTCCTTGGCCGTGGACTGGTCGCTCTAGTGCTCAACCTCCCAGTCATCGACGCGGTCGCCCTATGACTTGTACCCATCTTCTTCACGTCGGCATCGTGTCCCCAACCAGTGACCTCGTCTCCCCAGTCACTGATCTTGCCTCCCCAGCCAGTGACCTCCTCTCCAGCCATTGACTTCGTCTCCTCGCGGAGTAGAGCCCCAGAGTGTCGCAGAAACACTCACGTCCGTAGGCGAGCGCAGTTCGGGGACGGGGGCCGATTCTTCCAGCTTGAGCCCGTCTATCCCGTTACGGTGCGAGATGATGTATCGCTTCATCGTTTTTGGTGCCATTTTTCACGCTAACAAACGCACCAAGTCACCAGGTGGGACAATATACACAGACGTCAGGGATACGAGGGAATACGATGGACACGACGCGAAACGTTGGACCGAGACGCACGAGATAGCTATCACCGGAATTTGGACATCCACACGGCACCGACTCCCGACCGCAGGCACATGCCGCCGCGTCTGTCGGATCACGCTTCCGGCACATCCCTCCCCTCCCCGGGTGTCTCTATCCAGACATCACTCTACACCCCATGCATTGACTGATAGGAGAATATGCACAATATGATGTATGCAGGATGCTATGAACACTAGGGTGAAACTCATGGCAGTGTTATGCCTTTTAAATGTCACCGAAAACGAAACCCCGTCACCACCCGCCAGAGCTCCCGTCGCTCGGACCCTTCATCTCAATGTCCGATCCCCACGACGCGGGCTCCGCGTTACTGATCGGACGAAATTCTTTCCACACCACCACCAGCCCACCACCTCTTTGTTTTCTCACCTCGAAATCGCCCGCTTTCACACCCACGGATCGAGCATCCCCCCATCCCCCTAGGCATCCCACCAGATACCGCAGGCTCCCAGCGCATGCGATACTGATCTTCCTGACGCCCCAGAGCTCTGACAGGCTGACCTCACCAACGTTCCAGCGCTCAAAAGCCTCTCGAACCATCCGACGGGTTTCATTTGGGCCACGCTTCGCTCCGTCGCCGGGTGCCGTAACAGGATGTGTGAATCGCCCCGCGAGTTTATGGGGATGTGTCGCCTCACTGCTGCCAGGCATGAAGGGGAGTTGTACAGATCGCACAGACCGAGGCGACCGATGTGGCACCGAAGAGATCCGGAAGATGGCTGTCGATGTTGCAAATACCGGTTTGTTAGGAAGATGAGGGTCGTCGGCAGGATAGTACGAAGGCTTGGACGAAATGCCCACACCTCCGAGCTCGACGTCGTAGCTATGAAGGTCAGCTGGGAGCCGGAGTTTTCTGATTGACCAGAACTTACCCCCAATCCGCTGCTGCAGCCAGCGCCCACTCTCTGAACTCGCCTGAAGTCATCTCAAGCTTATGGTCCGAGTGTCTGGAAATTGTCAGCATCACTCATCAGCTAACAAACATACCTGAAGACACGCTCAGTCCGGCCGGTGGGATCAATGAAACCCCGTCGCGCAAAATCGTGATCGCCATCATCGGTTCGCGGAAACTTGGCATTAAAATCAAAGTTCTGCGTGATCAGTAAGAACTGGCACGCCAAGAGGTGGCAAGGGAAACTAACTGGAGTGGTGAGGAGAAGCAACCTCGGTCTGTAAGTGCCCATACTGACGACCCCAAAGCGGCTAAGCACATTCGGATCGAGATGCTCAATCACTTCCATACAGGTGATCGCTTCATAACCTTCGAAACACGAGTTGTACGTTTCGATTCCTCCGAGCCAAAGTTCCGCTTGAAGTGGCTGCCACCGGAGTTGAGCAGGAGAATCGACAGATTCAGACATGGGCGGGGTAATGACAGCTAATGATGATGGGATGACGGAGGGAGAGGGGTCCAGCCCCGCAAGGCGCTGTAAGGGTGAGCGAGTGGACGTAACAAAGTATGCACCCACCTCGATGAAGAGCTCCGTGGAAAGGTCTTCCTCGGCGTCAGAGTCAACGGGGCTGGGTAATTGATCGGGAGTTTTAGGGGCTGCCTCGCAGATGGGAGCTTCCGGCACTGTAGCTGGTGGCCTGACCAGCGTCTCTAGTAGGGCGCCTGCGCCACAACCAATGTCGAGAACCTGCGTAGACACGTCAGAAAATCTCGGACCGACTACCGGTCCACCTACCGAAGTCACGTTTTCGCGCCGTAACACTTCTAGTGCCCAATGTCTGCGCTGCATCCATAGCCTGCGGACTATCAGCTTCTGGATCCAGCCGCGAGATCAAATAGAGCAACTGACTCGGGTGTAAAGGTGACCCCAGTCACGTCGGCCGCTTCGACCATTGAGATTTCAGGAACGTCGCGTTCGGCCGGTGATGGCAGCGATCCCAGACTGGACCCGTCGAGCGACGTGGCTCGCTGCTCTTCGTCTTCCATGGTGAGCCTCTGCGGCTCTTTCGGACGCGGTGTGTGATCGAGTATGGGCAGTACAGACTGGACACTTGCTCGGGATAGGAAACCAAAGACCCAGAAATGAGGGCAAAGAGAAACTAAAATAAAAAGAGGATGGTTTGGGTGGGGGGTTTTTTGGAGAGGAGAGAAAGAAAGAAACGGGTGGCGGTGAAGATGAGACACGTGGCTCACCAATGGGGGGAGCCCCACGCGTCGGCGCCAAGCAGGTGACTTTCCCTGGAATCAGCTTTTTACTTCCGAGTGGAGCACCGGGTGGGGAGCATCGGGGGGGAATGTTGGGAGGAGGGGGGGGGGTGTTCAGAGGGGGGAGTCGTCAAGAGAGGATACTGCTTACATGTGAGGGTGGCTTGTATTATACCCCGGTGCACAGTGACTTGTACAATGATCATGCCATACCGCGACGAAACAACGACTCGTGGCCGGTCGCTGGCTCTCTCCCCCCGCCCCCAAAAACGTTCCACTTCGGCAAACGCCGAACGTGTGCCTAAGCGAAGTCCGTGCACGACGATGGCGAATATTCTTGTCCATGTGGCGTGAGCTTTCGAGGCAAGCTGTTCAAACATCCACGTCAGCTGAGGCTTAGCAGACTGGCAAGACCCGGTTGGCTGATGAGCCAGAGTCGTGTTGGCGAAAGAAATAGTGTAGTCTGGGTTACAGAACCGGTTCGTTGACTATAGGTCCCACGTATATAGTGTCATCCCAAGAAGGGACCACACCGGGGACTTACTCGATCGTCTCGTGTCAGATCGCTGGCGCTTGGGCTTGGCAATGAAATGCATGCGGCCTTTCCCCCGGGTGGGCTGGGCCTCCTATGAATATGTCCTTCCCTTGCTCCCTTCCTCCTCCTTCTCCTAAACCTCTGTCGGGTGTATTGGGGGGAAAGACAGAGGCTAGCCGAAAAGTGCTTGGTGAGAGGGAAATGCGATGGGGAGTTTCCCTCTCTCGTCCAGAGCCCTTTATGTTCCTGCCCCGCAATCCATCCAATCATCACAAGATTTGCCTGGACTGCCAGAGCCATCAGAACGAGGGCTTTGAACGTTCTCCGTCGTGCTCATCACCGGTGCAGGGGGATATCCCCTACTGGGCTGCACAGTGTGCCCAGAAGCGCGGCCGGGGTGAGGATTGGCATAGCGGGATGAATCGGTCGTAGAGAATCGGATTTCGTGTGAGACGTCCGACCACCCATCCTGGCTAAGCGTGGATTGATTGTATGCATTAAGGGACCCACCAGAGAGGACGCTGCTCTGTCGACGGTCTGGACGTGCATACGTGGGTTGAGGCGGCTGAACGGCCATAACGTGAGCCGGTTGGGCCGAGGAGCGGTGGTGGCCACTGGCGTACGGTGTTTGGTGCGGGGGCGCTTCTGAAGAGGGGTATGTGTAGCCATCTTGGGAACCGAAAGGGGGAACGCCGTATCGCGGCCCTGGCGGATTTTGAGGATCAGCGGGAGAGGCATGATAGGAAGCGGTATGATGGGATCCCCCGGAAACCGAAACACCGCCTCCAGAAAACGTCGATGAGCTGGAAGACGCGGGTCGTCCGTCTGATCTGCCTGTGTAGGCGTCCGGCCAGCCGGAATGGGAACCCCCGTGGTGGCTATAGGCAGGACTCAGAGGAACATGTTGCGGAGGACTTTGATAAGAATATTGCGAGGGGACAGAGCTTACTGGCCTCCCATGGCCAAACGCGGTCGTCCCGATGGAGGCCCTCCGGCCTTGAGAGTCATGCGTTGGAGAGGGGCTATGGACAGAAGGCGTGCGGTAAGACTCAGTAGAGTGGCCATCGTGGCTGGAGTATGAATTGTGGTTGGACATTGTGTTGTTTCTCGCGTTGTGTCTCTGGATAATACTTGTTGGAATGGGGATAGGTGTTCTCTGATCCTGGATAAGGCGGATTTTATACCTCGACTCGTTGGTGGTCGGGGTGCCAATTTGTTCGGAGGTCGTTGGCAGTCACCGAGATCTGAGGGATCTTGGAGGCAGAGGGGCTTTCCGATGAAAGGATTGATCGCATTGGTTTTTGTAACGACCTGGAAGATTTACAAGGAGCCTTCGGGGCGGAGCCGAAGCTCCCTGAAGAGGCCACACCGGACCCTTCAGCCCAGACACCGCGTTCCAAGGGGAACTTTTGTCATACTGGTCCTCACCACTTCCGTGGCCGAGAGCCCCAAAAGAGACCGCTAGGATAGAAGAGGGAAGAAATCGGCCTTCCGGCCAGCAGCGGTGCACATTTCGAGAACCGATTGTCCCTCTTTGTCGCAAATCTACAACCCGCAAAACGCCGTTGCTCATCGAGCTCCCTGGCCGAGCCTACTTCTAGCTGACAATGCATCGCATCAACGTGCTCCTTTGGCGACCTCCTCGAAGTCACTGCCGCCCCCCCCCCCAGGTTTCGGCTTCTCAAGATGTCTACATGCCTAGCATCAACGGAACTTGCGAGGCCTGAAAGCGATCCCCGAGTGCGGCTTCGACTACAGAGCGTAGAGGCTTCACTCATCAGACCTGGACTGCTCTTCAGAGATTTTAGTCGTCTGAAAGAGCCGGAGAGTCTCCAGATAGGACCTTTATGTGGCTGACACACGTACAAATCCTTAAAGGAGGTTTCCTGATGATTTCCAATTTGCCACTCGCGGTCTCGAAACACCACAGCCGTCTAGAGATCCAAATCCAGAGGCCTCATGTAGAGGTGAATGCATGGCATACACTTGAGGACGTGTTGCTTGCAAGGCCAATCAGTGCTCAGAAGAGCGAGTGCGAAAGAAGGTCAAACTCGTCCTTTGGAGAAACAGCTGGAGCCCATCATTCCGCTCTTGGGAGCTTCTTGCGCTAACAGTTGAGCGCGTCTGCCAACTCCGCCGCTCGTCACTTGCAGCAGAGGCAGAGGCTCTTTAGGCTCTGACCTGAGGTTGACTTTGTTCTGCGGTAAGCGTGCCCTGCCAGGGACTTTGGGATTTTGACAAGTGATGGGATAGAGCAATCCGAGGGCCATACTGTATTCTCGAGTACATGAGACATCGATTTGAGACTACGACTATTGGGCTAAACGACAGAACATGAAGGTTTGCAAATCATGCCAATTCCTGCATGGAGGTCTTCTTGCTGCCCTACCTCCGACCCCGGCTGTCGAGGGCTGGTTTCCCGAGCTGGCTCGTCTGCGTGCGTGGGGACAGGTGAAGCCCCTTCGCGGACGGGCACTGTCGTTTCCCGTTCCGAAGCGGGCTTTGTGGATGCATAGTCAGGCACTGACCCGGTGGAAGCCGCTGGTTGCGGCGCCAGTGATTCTTCCGGTACGTGATTGCTCGCCACGCTGCCCGTAGGCGATGAGTGTCTCAAATCGGAAGCAGTCCCGGCCTCGCCTTGCTCGTCTCCGCCCCCCTTCGGTGTCGAGGACTTGCCGGACTCGTCATTTGGGTCTGGAACGCCTGGAGTATCCTGCTTCGCTGTGGAGAAAGTGTCCACTGGCGACACTTCTGCATCTTCTCTGCTCCTGGTGAAAGCGTCGTCGGTTGCCCCTAGGATCAACCTGGCAAGTGTATCCAAGCTGTCCGTTTTCAACGGTGTCGAGGACTTGCCGGACTGGTCATTTGGGTCTAGAACGCCTGGAGTGTCCTGCTTGGCTGTAGCGAAAGTGTCCACCGGCGACCGTTCTGCAGCTTCTCTGCTCCTGGTGAGAGCGTCGTCGGTTGCCTCTGGGGTCTGCGGGGTCTGCAACATTAAGTTTGCCAAGTTGGCAAGTGTATGCAAGCTGTCCCTTTCCTCTACGGTTTCGTTTTCGAGTACTTCCACGTCGGACATTGGGGCCTCCTGAGTCTGCACATCTTCTAGTTGCCCCGCGAGGCCCTCGCTTGAAGACGCTTCCGGGCCAACGCTCCGAGAAGTAAGACCATTTGTGTCGATGTCGATCGTGTGAGACGATCCTCGTTCTGGGAGCTGTGACGGTTCGATTACACCCATCAAGTCATACATCGCCTTCCAATATTCAGCGGCGACCGCTGCCTCGGGTCCTGCCCCTGCCAGGAAGCTTTCATCACCAGACTCGGGACTGACCCGTCCTGCTGTTGAGCGCAACGAATTGGGCGTCACACTGGGAGCACGTGAGTTTGAAGTGCTACCAGAGGCTTGTGCACCGTTTTCAAGGAATTCAGAAAACGCTGCAGTGCCAGCTCTTGAGGTCGAAGCTCGTGAGGCTGCAGACAGATCTGTTTGCTTCGGGGTCTTCAGCAGCATGAGTGCTTCGTTGCCGGGCGTCGGAGCCAAAGACGCGAGTGAGGAAAATAGGTCGCCCGACTCCGGTATGTTCCAGTCCAGCATGCTCGTTCGCCTCTCATTGCGTTTGGGGCTCGGAGTCATTGCTCGTGATATTTTTGGTGGTGCTCTGCCTTGTGGAAAGCCCGAAAGACCTCTCCAATAGAAGGGGAGGGCGGGGTGGCATTATGTATGTACGGTCCAGTTACCGCGAAGGCCGCTGTCGCTTTTAAGTGCGTGCTCTTCGACATGACTTCCCAAGCACCGCCGACTTGACCGGAAGTGCAGTTGAACACCCGAATGAACAACGGAGCAACATTATTAAAATAGAGCCTTCGTCCTTGCCCTGGAGGGCTATGGGAGGTATAGCTTGAAAAGGTTGAGCGTATAAAGCAGTGCACAACTCTTCGAATGAGACCACCGTTTATCCCTTCCTTACTGTCGGATGTCCGAGTTCTAGAACTTCAGTTACTGAGTTAGGAAGACATGAATTCAGTGTGGCTAGTCGGTTGAGCCCCTTCCAGGTTCCTGCTGATGGACGGCAGGATGGGTGATGACCGCTATATGGGAGTACGGTTACGAGGGAGTGTCTTGCTGTGCAGCTGAAAGTCAGCCTTCCAGACGTTTCACTCAGCCGGGCACAGGGCAGAGACGTGAGTAATAACCTACGACTGCACAGAAATGTAAGTCGTGGACGTGAGCCGGAAACAGCCTCATTCATACTCAACTCAACCACTCAGAATATCACGTCTTCGTCCTTGCCATCGTCCAACATATCCTTTCCGCCCTCTGCACCGCCACCAACGCCCTCGTCTCGATGAAGCTCTCCTCCTTTTTGAACAAAGTCGTCGTTTTGCTCGGCCCTGTTCTCGAGCGCCTTGTCCGCATCGCGCTTCTTCTTGCCTTGAACCTTCTTCAGGCGGAAAAACTCTTCTCTTGGAATTGTCAGCGTGCGTGGGAGAGAGAGAAGACAAACGGAACCGGCAAGGCAGGAAAGACTGTTGTGGATATGATAATGGAGAGGCCCACAACTCAGGCTGTAAGGATCGTAGTATACATACCGGTCCATCTCGTCCAGCTCCGAGTTGATGTATTTGATGGTGTTGTCCAGTCGGGGAATGACGACATGCTCAATTGCGTTGACTCGTCGATTCGTTGCTCGAATCACCTCGTCCAGGATCGTGAATGCCGTCTGGATGCGTTTCAGCTTTTGAGACAAACGCAGTCTTTGCAGTCGAGCTCACCTGCAGCGATGCGAGCTCCACCAGCGTGCCTACAGCCTTCACATATGTCTCTCGAGCCTTTTGCACCTGCTGGCCGCCCCGACTCAGACCAGTCAAGTTGAAGTCTGCGGTCCCATTAAGCTGGGCAACAGGGACTTGGGCACATGCCGACTCACCGCTCCCCTCCTTGCTGCGCACACCCTCGAAGGCGGGTAACACCACACCGCTCACATTCTCCTGTCGCGCCTGCACGGTGTAGGTGGCCTTGCGTACTGATTCTTGCACTTGGTAGCCGATGTCTCCGGCAGTGTATGTGACTTCGGCAAGAGAGAACGACGCCAACTGAAGCACTCTGCCCATCAGACGCTTGGCCTGAGAAGAGCGTCATCAGCTCCTGACGACACCAAATCAGATCCAGGCGGTGGATGAGGCTGCTTACTTCGTCGACTTTCTTCAGGATCTGCCGAAATCGAGTGGTGAGGGCATCGCGCTTCTTGGCGAGAAGGGAATGACCTGTCTGAGCGCCCTTCAGTCGGCCTTTGGTGAGGGTGAGGTTCATCCGCGTCGGGCTGTGACATGAGCCCTCGCCAGTTGGCGCCCGCCGCCAGCCATAGCCACACTCACAAGACTGCTTCTCTCGGGCCTGTGCCAGACATGATAGACCAGCCTCTGAGGCAGATGCAAGGAAAGATATAAAGCTGCGGGGTGATTGACGCTGTAAAATGCAAGACGAGGGAACAAGACCAACGTTGAAATACAGCAGCCGCTCCAGCGTCTTTCCACCTGATTTCTCGCTTCTCCGCATTTCGAATGCGTTTACTTTCGACGACGTAACATTCCCCATTCACGCATGATCTGGGATATCTGGGCATGAGAAGCGACGACGAAGATGAAGAGGAGGAGTATGATGAGGAGAACGACGAATACGAAGTGAAGCCCTGAACTCCCACCAGCGAGAGACTCCTTGCTCTGGTGCTGACTCTGGTAACAGGTCGATCAGCTGCGAAACAACGGCCTAAATGGCAGTCCTGAGGACGATGAGGAAAGGTTCGCAGCGGAAGATGGCTCTGATGAGGTCGAGGCCGAGGAGGATGCAGAGGTCGAGGGGGATGACGATGACGATGAAGACGATGACGATGACGCCGATGGCGACGACGACGACGATGAGGACGACGATGATGACGATGATGGGGACGACCGGAGCGACGACGATGAAGTCGAGGGGGAGGATGTCGACATGACTGCCAATGGCGAGGACGATGAAGCCGGTGCGTCCCATCCCGTCATCTCCTACCCAAGCCCAGCTCACAACAGGATAGGATCAACTCGCTCTGCTCCTACCACATCTCGTTCCAAAGCTCGATCACCCGTGTCCCTGCCGCCCCCACCACATCTTATCCGCCGCTCGTTGTTCACATTTCCACCTCCCGCAAATCAACCATCTATCGAGGCCATAGTGGCCATCCCATGCGCCAATCCCATCCACTCCATTGCAATGACGACCTGCGCGTCCATCCTGCTCACGGGCTCGCAAGAGGGCTACGTCCGCGCCTACGATTTCTGGGGCAGTGTCAATGGGAGCCAACTCATGACCGCCCACCAGAAGACGTTTGTGGGGCTGGGCGAGGGCGTCAACAAGGCGGGGGTCGGAAAGGGCTGGTGGGCTAACGAGGTCGAGGGAATCAATGGCATGCGTACAGAGCCAGTCTACAGTATGGTTTGTGAGGGTGACGGCCTGTGGGCGGCCACCGGCACTCAGGTGGGCCTGTTCATTGACTGTTATTTGCTATGCTGATTCAGGCAGTCTGGACCTATTAATCTCTGTACTGTAAGGCACTCCCCTGGCCACAGGGTACATACTCTGAAAGGTCATACCAATGTTGTATCATGTTTGTCACTGTTGCGGGGCGAGAAAGGGCTCCTTAGCGGCTCTTGGGACGGCACCGTCAGGGTGCGTAGCTCATGTATCTTCTCGTGTCTCTGCTCACCAGCAACAGGAGTGGGATCTCAATACTGGCCAAACCGTACGATCATACCCTACCCATGGTGCCCAGATCTCGTCTATATCGTTACGTCCATACACGACACCATTATCACCAGCCGCATCGTCTCAACATGAGGAAGAAGACAACACGACCAACAAACTCAACATTTCAATATCAGCAGGACCCGATCACGCGGACGAGGCGGGTGATGGAGACGCTAAGCAGGTCGATCCTGCAGCAACAGCTGAACCGATATCCGGTAACACTCAGCCTCAAGCTAAGGACGTAGAGATGACCGACAACCCTTCACCCTTCGACCCACTCTTCGACGAAGATGCAGAGGGGGAGACGGTACCGCCATCTGGAGAAGTGACACTGGCGGGTACCCCAGCGATCAACGACATGGCTCCTCCTTCTTCTCCATCAAAGCCCCGGCCACTTGGCTTGGCGCTGCCGGGGCCCGCACCGATTTCTTCGACTGCCACGTCAGCTTCGACGCCCCTCTTCCATGTATCACAGACTGGTCCTGCTGCGGGGGTGTACCGGCAAGCAGCTAGTAATATTCCTTTACTTTCCCCCACATCTTACAAAGCGTTCTCAGACGATACCCTGCTTGTTTCTTCCATGGACGGGCAGGTCTCGCTCCTTGATCGCCGGCTCCCGTCTTACGAAAACACCAATGGCGTCGGTCGCCTCACACCTGGCGACAAGGCTCCACCATGGTGTATGTCGGCTTGCTGGTCCGCCGATGGCAGTCAGATCCTGGCAGGACGCAGGAATGGCACCATTGACATCTGGGATGTCCGCAAGACTTCCTCCTCGAGCGCGCCAAATCTACTTCGAACACTGCGTACTTCGCCTGAGAGCGGGCCAGTCAGCTGCGTAGTCCCGCTGCCAGATGGAAGACATATCGCGACAGCGAGCCAAGACAATGTGCGTCTTTGGAATACGGCAGATTATTTCGAGCCCGAAGAAAATGCCAAGAAGCGAGGGTCGAAGCGACCATTTAAAATTATCGCTGGTCACCACGGAGGCATCATCTCGTCTATGTGTGAGTGCGCACCCAAGACAGCCATGGCACGCGTTGCTAACCACTGGCGCAGTGGTCGACGCCACAGGGAGGTTCCTGGTAACCGCTAGTGGGGACCGTGGATGGGCCGGTGAATCGACCCGTGTTGTGCTTGTCCACGAGATCGTGTGGTGACCGAACGAGCAACTAGAAGGGAGCTGGCGAAGGAACTTGTGCAGCAGTAGTTTTGGAAAGGCCACGGACATAGGAACATGCAGCTGTCAATCCACAGCAGCCATCTTTTGTCAATCGAAGAGGAGATTCACGTCCCAGTCCTTCAGAGTCTTTGCTTGCGGTCTTCTGTCCTTGATGACACTGCACGGACGCAAGTGTATCCGAGTCAGCGTGATCGCTTCATTGGCTGGACCTGTTCTTGCCTATGCTGTCGTGGATGAGCAGGTTCTGCAGGGTGAATCTGAGAAGGAGAAAGAGCTGGTTAGCGAGACTTGTGAATGATCCCAGAGATCACCCCGCTCAGAGTACTTCAGAGGGGATGCGGGTCAAAGGGAGGCTGAGTTGAGAGAGTAGACTATTTTCGTCAATTGAAAAGGTCTTTTGGGTCGTATGGTTGTGTACTTTGGGACAGAGCAATATGCAGGGCAGTGAATCAAACGTCTGGGTGGTCATCAACCCCAACAGGCGACCGATCGGCACACCTTACAGATCAGTTAACTGTCAGTGCATTTCCAAAACTGAAATGCTGCTGCCGTATCTGTTTTGTTTTGTTTTGGGTACCGAACTCCAGCTCTTCTGCTTGTACGCCAATCGACGCGGCCACTGTCTCCAGCAGGCATGGATGCGGCCCCCGGTCCATCGCGCAAGCCCATCAGGAGTAGCCAACGGGCAGTGAAAAGGTAAGAACTGGGTTGTTGCGCCAGGAGGTCCTGCTCCATCTCGCTGCGGCATATCTATCCACCAACCTGCACTCGCTGATAAGTCATGTCCACTTAGCTGTGGCTTTTGCTATCGAAGGAAGGTGAGCCAGTCCTCCTATTGGTTTTAATCCAGTCGCTGATACTCACGGACAGCTCAAATGTGACAAGGTGTATCCTTGTCAGCGGTGCATTGCCCGAGGGCTCGGCGAACTATGTCAACAAGAGTGAGTGGACTCGCTTTTCTACTATACCTGAGTCTCGCTGACGAGATGGTTCTGGTTCTGTTCATATCCATACATCCCACTTTCACTTTCTTGTTGCGTCCTGTCGCTATCATCCCCCGATCCGCGCCGAATGATCACAGAACGGTCCTCGTGAATGGCAGGCTCGTCGGCGGTGACTCGGCACGGACGTCGCGGCGTCAGCCTACCCTTGCTCAGCTCATGGAGGAGAATAAGACGCTGCACCGCAAGGTTTCTGCACAGGAGAAGGTCATTAGGTCGCTGCTGGACCAGACCGACGGCGTGTCTGGGCGGAAATCCTCTTCGGCTCGGGGGCGGGCACCACTCAAGTCATCAGGATCCGGCTCGGACAGCGGGAGATCAGATAGTGAGAGTCGCGAGTCGAACTCACGGGCGTCGACAGCCGAGGCAGAAGCCGGTGCTGCAGAGCTTGAAGGGAGGGCAGAATACCTGGCCACTGTCGGTCAACTCTATGGGCTATCGGCGACCGAGATGGCTGGAGGGCATGAGGTGAGGGATCCATAGTACAGCGTCCATGTGCCGGCCCCAGCTAACGTGACGTAGCCACCGAATGTGTTTGCCCAGTCCGTCACGTACACCGTGGAGACTCTGCGGAGCCTGGTGCCCGTTGCACAAAGCACTGCGCTCGTCCAGTATCACTGCAACTTCCTCCACTGGATTCATACTGTCTTCCACATCCCAACCTTCCTTCGCGAGCACGAGCACTGGCTTGATGGTATCAGAAGTGGTCTGGGCCAGGCAGGAACCTACGAGTACTACGCTCTCTGTAAGTCGAAAGACGGAGCATCGTGATACGCCGGCTTAGCAAATCAGACTTTGCCGTCATTGCGTGCAGTCTCTACTTTATGGATGATCAAGTGGCTATTGCCATGGGCTTTGCCCGAGGTGAGCATTGCTGAGCATACAGACGTCGACACTGATGCTACGTTTCGCAGACGCCATCATCGTTCTTCCCCGCTTCTGGTTTGATACCTCGCTTCACTGCCTGCAATTGAGCGGGTTCATGACCACACCAAGCGTCCCGGTTCTTCAAGCCATTTGCATCCTCCCAACGATCGCACACGCATTTGAGTAAGCTGCACATTATTTCATAATCTCGGTACAAGAAAGCTGAGTCTACTACAGTGGGTCAAAGTACCTGGCATCGCTCATGCATTGCGGTCTTGGACTTGCAAGAGATCTGAAGTTTCATCTGGTCCGGGCCGAGGGCCCTCCGACCTTGTGGGGCGGCTACGTACGGTCAGAGATAGCGAGACGCATCTGGTGGTGCTTGATGATAGCGGATAGGTCAGTTTTCCACGCCGGGAACAGCCTTCTTGGTCTTTCTGACATCTCTAGTCTCAAACCGGGAGCTCAGCACCCGTTTCATCTGATCTATCCTGGTGAGGCCAGCAAGTGAAGCACGACTGATAAGCAGCCGCTTGGACCTCGCCGCCTGGCAACATTGATGACAGCGAACTTTCCGATGACGTTCGTCCTGTACCGCGCCCTCTCGAAGTTGTCACTGGTGTCTCACAGTGAGTATTTTCAACATTTCGTGGGGCCCAGCTGACGAACATTACAGTGTGCTAGTTATGGGTAGGCTAGCGGACTTGTTCCGCGACTTTTCGCATACCTTTACCTCGAAATCCTCGACCAACTCTCGCTTCCGCTGTGTCAAAATGTTTAGCGAGCGCCTCGATCGGCTGCTTGACGTCTGTCCTGATTTGCGTCCACGGGAGGATGAGGTGTATCCTGCACATTACGATCCATTTGCGCCGTTTGACTGGCGGTCCTGGGCACGATATCTGTGGGCCACCGCTCTGCCCACGACTCGCATCAATCTGTGGCGATGGTTCTTGGGGCGGAGCTACACAGATGAGAGATTTGCGGAAGCGAGACAAATCTGTGTTGCTTCAGCTCGCGCACAGATTGCCGCACGCAAGAAGCGCGTCCCCATCATGTTTCAGAAGAATTGGCATGTTTCTTCCTACACTGTGGTTGCCGGCATTGTTCTAGTTACCGAGCTCATCCACGGCAAGCCTGACGAAGCCGCTCGATTCGGACTGCACGCCGAGGTGCTCGAGGTACTCAACTTCCTGCGCTCCATCGAGCAACCAGACGCCATGGTCAAGCGTGGCGTGCGAATCCTCGACAAGATGCTTGCGGGCGCCCGTGCTCTGCCAGCAGCGACCGTTGCCACGTCGTTCTCGGATCCAACGGTACCCCTGGCAAGTAACGACTTGACGGGAGCCAACTTTGGGGCTGGGCCGTTATGGTCTATCCCTGATATGCCGAGCGACTTCGATTCTGACCTGTTCGACATGTTGCTAAACTCGGACGCATGGGCAGCGCCTCCGTCCATGGAGTGACAACCGAGTTGGTGCGCGGGAGCTGATGCAAGATGCTTTGGCTCTTTGCTCTTTTGATGGCAACATGCATGTCTTTATCTATCACTGCTACAGACTCGGGCTACATGCTATGGAGCAACCCACAGTCGCGTTTAGTATGGCTCAATACCAACCAGTCGCAACAGCTTTTGGCTCTTCTTCGGGAGATTCCGGGGGATACCGGTGTCGTGGGGACAGGGCGTGCCGTCCTCGCGACGGACAGGCTCGTAGGCACGTGAGAAGATGGCGGCAAAGGGGACGTGGGTGGTGCCTCGGTAGTTGGCAAAGCATTCTGCGCGTTGCAGGCGGTCTTCGTCGGAGAGGAGAGAAGCCGGTGCCATGCAGATGTCTATGAGGCGTCAGCCGTGGGCCCATTCGGTCTGTGTACTGGGATGGCAGTGGAGTGAGGGTGGGAATGTGGTTTATGGTAGTGGTTGTTGTGGATATGAGTTGTCGGTATGGGTCGCTGTGGATATGAAGTATGGGAGTGTGGTAGTGGTGCGGTGGACACGAAACCGGGACTCACAGGTGCAAACTCGGTCGCGCTCGCCAGTAGGCCGGACGTTGTAGTGCATCGTGCGCGAGTCCCAGAGGATGAGGTCTCCTGGCTCGGCGCAGACCTTTGTCCACTTGCATCCTCGGTCAAAGAACCACTGCTGCTGCTTGTCGTTGAAGCCTGCATGCCATGTCAGCACACTGTTCGTTGTTCGTCGTGGGAGGCTGGGGCGGTTCACAGCGCGGGATCACGAGGCGAAAGAGACACCAGCCACTCACCATACCAGTCAAAAGGTCCCCAGGTCTTGTAAGACTCGCGGCCGTGGATGTCAAAGTGCTCCTCGACGATCTTGTTGCTTCCCTCGAGAACCATCAGGCCACCATCGTCAGGCCCGCAGTCGTTCAGGTTGATGAGACCCTGGCAGCAGTAGAAGCCGCGTCGGTGCAGAGATTGGCTAGGCGGTAGGTCAGCACTGCTGCATCATACGAGAGTCGTCGTGAACGAGTGCAGCCTGGCAAAGTGGCGAGGGGGAGCGACAGCTTGGGTGTCGACTCACTCCATGTGCTCCCACTTGCCGCCGTCCTTGACGTCTGTGCGCTTGGGCAGCATGATCGAGCCACCGTCGAACGAGGTGATCAGCTCGTTGGTGCCCCAGACCTTGGCGAATGCGTCGATGATTCCGTCCTCGCATCGAAGGTCCCACAACTGCCAGACGCGTCAGCTGCCATTCCCCAACAGGCCCAGGCCAGTCGTCGACGCACAAACTCCTCGTGGCAGTAGCCGTAGCCATGGAACATGCCTCCCTTGACATGGACAGGGAGATGCTCGTTCTTCCACGTGTTGACATCGTTGCGGTCAAAGCCCAGAGGGAACCCCTCGAGCCACTGGAATGCGCGGTCGCGGTACTCGAGCGCGCGCTCGCGGGGAACGGCCCCCTTGACCACCGTGTAGCCCTTGGTCACAAGCTCGTCGCGCCAGTCTCCAAAGTCGGCCGTGTCAAACCGCGCGCCATACTTGAACGGAGGAATCTCGGGTGGTGGGGTCGTTCGCTCTTCGAACCGAGGGCCCACTTGGGGCTTGGCAACTGGGACGGCGATGGGCATGTTGAAAGAAACGGCGGGTTGGTGGCGGAGGCAAGACTACTGGACGAGTGTGGGATGGTCTGTAGAATCGGTCGTCTCACTGAATAGCCAGATACACTCCACTCGCCTCGTTCCTTGCACCTTTATACCTCGCTCCGCATACATCCATAGAATATACTACGACGGAATCTCTGCCGCTGCCTCGGTGCAAACTGCCATTCCATCACAGTCGTCGACCATGTTCTCGTCCGCGTTCTCGCCTGTAAGATAAGGGTAACGCAGCTTGTTACGTAAGCTGACAATCCCCAAGCTCCACTCTGGACCTCGCTCAACAGAGAGCTCTCCTCTAACCTCGCAGGAATGCATCTCGGGGCTCCTGTCAGGTTCCACGACGAAACACTGCGCATCGCCGCCGTACATCCTATCATGCGCACGAGATAGCAATGGCAGCTCTGTTACATGCCGAATGGTTGTGATGGATGTGATGGTTCAAATGCCACGTCACGAAGACCGCAGTGATGGCTGATAAGTTCTGATGTGACATGATGATAATCGATTGTTTGCCACGTACAGAGAGCTCATCCGTGACAGCAGGATGGATATAATGCCTATGTGTGTGTTGCCCTATCTTGAAGCCGGTTCTCCTACTTTTCCCCGCTCGCGGGCTTTCAGGTGTCTTTCCTCCTCCCCAGTCTCCAACCTCTACCAGTTTATCTTGGAATCCTACTAATGCGTCGACTTTATCCATTCGTTCAACAGAGCCAGAGCTTCCTGGAAGACCGTCAGTGGCTATCGCAAATACCACGCGCATCGCACCTTGGGTTTGTCAGTAGGCACGAGATGGCCTGCACCAAACACCTTGATGAACTGGAAATTGATCAGCATCAGAGGTGTCGCACGTCAGGACCAGCGGGGGCCAAGACGTACGGTGAGATCGCCCGCAGTCTTGATGATTCCTGAAACTTTACCGTCGACGATCCAATCCCGCTGAGGAGCGGCGAGATAGGCTTCTTGACCGGTCCAAGGCATCTCTGCCATCCACTTGCTCTGTCCAATATGATCGCAAGCTGCATCAAGAGTCCCCACATACTGCGTCCACACCCGATCAGCAGGTGGTCTCACTCCAGTAGCAGTGATCAGACACTGACGTTTAGGACCTTGATTCCCCGCTCCAAGAGTTGAGCAACCCAGTAATACGTCTGGTGGGTGAAATCGAGCGAGGCAACAAAGTCCATGCTGACTTTGTGAGCAGACAACTCGTAATGCTTGGTATGGTCGTCTACTCCGAGCAGCTTGCGGGTCGCATTTAGGTTGAGATACTTTTCCACATCTCGCCTATCGGTTCACACTCAGCGCAGCATCCACGGCAACATTCAGTCACCCACTCGGCTTTCATACAGGCGTACTCGGAGCGCTCTTGAGCGGTGCACGACTGGTTGACGTTGTACCTGCAACGGCGATCGGATCAGCCTAATTTGGATCGCAGCTGTCTGATCAACTTGCCAATTGACTTCCGCCAAAGCTGCCGTTCCAGTCCAGAAGCCTTCGCAGTACCGGGACCACATGGAGCACGTCGTATAGTCGGATGTGTCGAGACAATACTTTTGCAGCATCTTGTGGCACTTGGGCACTGCCTCTGCCATCGAAATGCAGCTTGCAATGTCGAGCACGGCCCGGCCGAGATCAATGTGCTTTGTGCACATCTTGCACGGTTGAGCTACGAGCCACGATGTGGACCGACGTCACTCACAAATTCAAATGACGACTCGATGAGCTTATCTGACCAGCACCTGTGAGCTGGATCTGTCAAGGAGCAGAACGAGACGCACAGAGAGATGTCCCTCCGTTGCCAACCAACACGCTCTTCAGATTGATCGGTTCCCGACCCTCTTTGACTAGCTTGGCGTTCTGGTCGTACACCGCACTAGCAAACACTGGCAAGTAGCGACCACCGTATGACTCGCCCGACATGTGGAATCGGCGCCCCTGGTACTCTCTGAACGTGTCGAAGAACTGCCCATTCGTGTCAGGGTCCCGAATGCGGCTGCGACGAATGCACACACAATGTCAATGAAGGACGCAATGTCCTTGGCTGCCTCGATGGTGTTCCGTACTTCCTGCAGAAAAGCTCAGCACGTTTTCCGCTCAGGACAGCCTGAATGAAACCTGCCTGGCCATTTTCAGCGTGACTGAATCCGACGCCCACGGGTTGGTCGAGAAAGAACACGTTGGCCTGGGCATCCAGCGTCAGTGCGGGACAGGTGACCTGTGTAGTCTACTGCAACTCGCCTGCTCATTCCACGCATGAGGGTTGGGATACGTGTCATACGGCGTCTCGGGGTTCTCTTTGATCTTACACGGGCCTGCATCGAAAGCTCAGTCTCGCAACGGAGGGTCATCGAGCGATTGCTGCACGTACCCAGCTCCATGAACAGTCCCATGGCAGAACTGGCTCCGGGTCCGCCGTTGATCCACATGACCACGTCGTCTTCTTTTGGGTTGCTTCGAGACTCGAAAAAGTAGAAGAAGAGCTGCTTGCCACCCGAAACATCGATGTAGCCTGTATAACTCTTGGCTTGCTGCTCACACCACCCCTTGTGTGACTTGATGTGGACACGGTGTGCCTATGATCCTTCAGCTGGGGCATCGGCTAGTCGTTCAGTGTTGCCTACGGGGTAGTGCGGCGAAGCCACGGTCACAAAGTCTCGGCCCTCTAGAAGAGAGCTGAGGGCACCAGCCTGACCGACGACGACATGCTGCTCTGTCGACCTGGCCCGAGCCGGGGCAACACATGCTGCCGCGGCGAGCAACAACGCGGTCACTCTCATTTTTGCGACAGTACTTTGAATCCCGGCAGTCCCACCACCGCAGAGGGCTATGTTGAGAAACAAGGAGAAGAAGAACGTATCAAACTACAGTATTCATCTTATCATACTTGATGGCTATTTGGCTCTTGAGCATAATGGGATGACCAGAGAGCACATGGTGTTTTGCCTTTGGACAACACAGGGACCACCTCGTCTGGAGTCTCCACCGGGCGAGGCCGTAACCTTTGCGACGGTGGACATCCGGAACGCAATTCCCAAAAGTATCAGACCAGCCGGGGTCGCAAAGCTCATAAATGGTGCGTGAGAGGCCCGTTGGGCGCGAGGTCTTGCCATCTGTTGAGGACCTACAAGTGAACATCGTCCACGTATCACGCCAACACGTATATCATGGCTATCAAGGTTGACGATATCGCGGCGACGCTACCTCCGGTTGGTGCCGAGGGGACCTACCAGTCCAACGGCACCTCTGGGGGCGCCTCGCAGCGGTCCGAAGCGTCGTCGAAGCGCAATATAGATCTGCCGCTGCCTGAAGGACAGTGTCTCTCGCTGTGGCTCCAGACCGTACGCAACAACCCATTACTGGACCACCGGACGACCGAACAGCTTCCGCAAGAGGCAGACGTGGTGATCATTGGTTCTGGCGTACGTAGCTCTCACCCGCCCATTTTCCGGACCATACTGACTGGTCGTGCGCAGATCA
Source organism: Naematelia aurantialba (assembly GCA_021527695.1). Classification (NCBI taxonomy): domain Eukaryota; kingdom Fungi; phylum Basidiomycota; class Tremellomycetes; order Tremellales; family Naemateliaceae; genus Naematelia; species Naematelia aurantialba. The sequence goes on from JAKFAO010000006.1 coordinate 1,700,737, forward strand.
GCGGCTCTCTGACCGCCCTATCGCTTCTGCAGTCCCCCACCCCACCGAGCTCGGTCGTGGTGCTCGAAGCGCGAGAGCTGTGCTCGGGCGCGACGGGCCGCAATGCCGGTCACTGCAAGCCCGACCAATGGCGGGGGTTCACAAAATACAAGCAGCTCTTTGGCACCGAGCAGAGTATCAAGGTCTGTCGGCCCACCAATCACCTGCTGAGACGGCAAGTCCTCGCTAATCCGGCGCCAGGTGTTGAAGAATGAACAAGCCACTTGGGAAGCGCTTGTCGCCTATGTGAGGAAGCACCAGGTCGACTGTGATCTCTGGGTCGGAAAGACTGTACGTGGGATCGTGGACCTTGCAGGGGCTGCGTGAGCTGAAACCGAGACGCAGCTCGACGTTCCGATGACCCCAGGGGTCGCCGAGGTGTCCGCCAAGAACTTTGCAGACTACAAGGCGGCGGGCGGCAAGGTGGATCATATCGAGGTGATCACCGAGCCTGCCGAGGCGGAGAAGGTACAGCCTCTTTCCCTGCGATCACCCAGTCCCCTGCTCACACCACGTAGCGATCGAGGCTCAAGGGCGCCCAAGCCGTGTATGCGTGGGATGCATCCACCCTGCATCCTTGGAAACTCGGTACGCGGCGCGACACACATACACTCCAGGTACGCCGCGCTGATGCGCTACAGTCGCACATGTCGTTCAGACCGCTCTCGATCTCGGACTCAACCTCCAGACATGGACACCGGCTACGGCCATCACGGTCTCCGAAGGCAGATGGGAGGTCCACACTGATCGGGGCGTCATCACCACACCCACTGTCGTTCACGCCACCAATGCTTATGCCGGACACCTGTTACCAGAGACCAAGGGAGTCATCAGCCCCACACCGCATATGTGGGTATTGATCTCCCCCTGTCTGTGGCCTAATCGGTGGAGCTGTCCGAGCTGGCCGACAGATCTTCCCTTCGTCGTCTAATGCTGAAGCTTTGGCGTAGGTGTAACAAGGTATTGCCACCAGCGTCGTTCGCAGGCTCCAAGGCGCTGCAAAACTCGTATGCGGTCCTGTTCCCCGACGGGTTGTATTCGATCAATCCCCGTCGCGCGGGTGATGGCATTGTGCTCTTTGGCGGCTCCGCGCCCAACCAGAAATACCTCAACGACTACGTCAACAGTGATCCGGCCCACACGACCGACGACAGCTTGACCAACTTTGAGCCAGTCACTGATGCCGTCAGGAAGCTCGGCACCGAGAACTTCCAGTGGTGAGTTGGTAGAACATTGTCATGTCCTGTCCCTCTTATCCAATGTCCCGTCCTGTCTACGAAGACATCTGACATCCAACATCGCGCCCTCGTGCTGACGTGCTGACGTGCGACAGGGATTCTATCCCGGGCCAAAGCCGCGGCAATGCAGTCAGATACGACTATGCCTGGAGCGGTATCATCGGCAAAGTGGGTCCCACTCTACTGGCTCATCCTTTCTCAGCCGTGCTGTCGGCCAGCTGACAGGGATCCTCCTTTCAGAGCGCCGATCAGGTGCCTTATGTCGGTGCGGTCCCCGGCAAACCCGGCCAGTGGATGAGTGCAGGACACAACGGCCACGGCATGGTAAGTCGACGCCCGTCCCGTTGTTTCCTGTGGCACCGTCTGTAACCTGCCGTCCGTCGTCTACGCCTTGTGAAACACTTCACCTTCTCTGGCCTCTGTTATAATGCGCATGCGCCGTATGCGGCACTTGCACCACCGAAGCTTACGGGCACCACAGGCGCGAATCTTCACCTGCGCGCCAGCGCTTGCCAAGATGATCCAGGGCGCGTCGTGGGCCGAAACGGGCTTGCCGGAATGTTTCCAGGTCTCCAAGGAGAGATTAGACCGTCTTCGGGGCTAGCTTCGTCTGGGAACCATGCCTCGGACGTGCAGAGCAGTCGTGTACTAGATGGTTAGATGATACGTAACAAAGCTCTGCTCAGTAGGCGTTTTGGCATACGACGTAAACTTTGTGACGGGAGACTTTCTTTCCATCACTCTCTCTCGGCAGTTTTGCTACTCTATCTCCGTGTATGTGACCAAGATCCGGTTTGATCGTGCACACCCTCCCCATCTCCCCGTTGCCATCAGACCAACAGCCAAGCGCAGGCCGTGCGCTCCTCAGCTGGCCATCAAGATCACAGAACTTGCGTCTAGGGCTCTCGGAGATCTCGGACATTACGTGTTGCTTCGCCAACCATCCAACACCCTGCGGATGAACCTGCATCGATACAAGTGGCGCTCATACTCGCCTTGAAGCCAAATAACCCTCAGGACAGCCTGCAACCAAGCATCTGTCCGTCACTATGCGTCCCAACTCTTATCTGCCGCGCCTGGCAGTGCGGGACACCTGTCCGGCATGCCTAAGCCCAGTGCAGACCATGTACAATAGTCTCGCCGCCGTCCCGCCTTTTCCCATATCCAGTCGACGAACAATAAGGGCCATCCCCGAGACCAATAATCTGTGCCCCGTCGCGTCAGCTGCCCTCCTGTCACGCGGGTTTGCTTGCGATGAATGAATGTCGGGGTAGGTGACAGATGCAGACACAAACAACTCACCGACCCAGAATCGAATGACCGGAACTCTCAGCACCACGTTTTGCCATTTCCACCAATTCTCCTCGTACGCCACTCTTACTTTTGGGTTCATCACTATCCGGGCCGGACGCTCGGTGGTATTGTACAATAGGTGCAGGTCATAGGACATCAAGAAACACTCGGAATGGTCGCAGGCGTCAAAGGGGGAGGGGTGGAAGCGAAGGGGATTGGAAAGGGGCGGTGAGGAGAGGGAGCTCGCATAGTCGGCTGTGAAGAGGTCAGCGCGGGAAGATAACACTAGACAATTCTGGTAGAGACGTACGGCGGTCAATCATTTTCCATCCGCGCTTCGCCCTGACATGCTGCTGGACAGCCGACTGTGTGTCATTGGGCGCGTCGTCGGGCGACCAGAGGAACGGCCCGCTCGGAAATGCGACCATCCCATTCCAGCATGCCGACACGGCAAAAGGCACCTCGTCGCGAACCTTCTGCGCCGAGACTTGGTCCTTGACGTAAGGCCAAAAGGGGCGCAGAGGAGTGCCACAAATATCCCTGGCAACCCATGTGTCGTAGAGACCTTGGCATCCGTCAGCCGGCTGAGACGACGGTAGGCTTGTGGCGAAGACATGATGCCAGTGAAAGACGGTTGCAACTCACCTGACCAGCCGAAATCCATCCCACAGGCAAGATCATAGCTTTGGCCATCCTCGGTCTCAGTCGCTATCAATCGAATGACGTCCTCCCAGGTGAACCATGCATCGTTTAGAAACACGATTGTGCTGTACTCGTTCCAGTTGGCCAGTCTGACTGCCGGGTCCGGCGACTGCAGCGGCTCCATCGCGCGGTTCCGCGCATTAGCGAGATACTCGATACGTTCGCGCGACTGCTGGTACGGCCAATGGCGGGCTTCGTCGTCCATGGTGATGATCCGGTGATCGACGTTCAAGTTGGAAAGGGAGTCGTTGAATGCGGAAAGGAGGGGCTTTGTAGAGTCGACAGAGTTTGACTCGAAGATCGACACGAACACGTTATCTCGGCCGACTGCGGAATGTTTGTCAGTTTGTCAGTGCTGCTATGCATTGGGCAACGGCATCCGGGCTCACGATGAAAGGCTAAGCGCACGACCTGATCTTCCCACCTGGGCAGCACCTCGCCATTGTTGTGCAAGTTGGCGGCGATGAAATATTTGCGACCCTCCGGTAATTGCGGAATCGCTTCGACAGGTGGGCGGCAACCCAGGGTGGCTATGTACAAGAGCACGAACGTGGCTGTGATCAGCCGGACACGCCCCCCAACGGGCGGCGCTGCCAGGACCGCTGCTTTGCTCTGCCGTTGATGTAGGAGGGCAATGATGAGTCGAGACCAGCCGAGGATGACCCAGCCAAACAGCACCACGAGCGCGCCGATGTAGAGATGTATTGTCGTGGGGAAGGGATATGCGAGGTAGAGCCCCGCGGACCACCCTGCGCCGGTGATGCCTATCAGAGCGAGCGCGGGATCGCGCACGAGCGCTTTGGTGGAATCTGCGGGGGACGGGGGTCGAGAGGGGTCGAGTGGGCACAGATCTTCGTATGTTTCCTCTGTTGACTCGGAGATGGGTGACAGTGTCCGGTACGTCTGTCGGGGGCGAGCGTCGGGGTCGTCGACGTTGTTGAGCAAAATGTCGTTATCCTGCTGTTCGCGATCTGGGACACTGTGCAAGTGGGGCGACGACGGTAGCCAGCGGTTCCGCAGCCAGTCGACACAGCGCCGTCGGAAGGACTGATAATGTCGGACCATGCCCAGGCGTGTTTGTCGACTGGCGGCCAACTCGACGGCGCGTCGTAGAGAAGGGCTCCTACCGCTGAACGACGAATGGATGAGGTTGTTGAACTAAACACCGCAATGAGGGAGAGGCAAGCAATTATCGCGGTCACCGAGAAGCATGTTTTGCCAGCCCAAGCAGCCAAAGAAACAAGGGTTTAAACCCCCGTGTCTGATGTGGATTTTGTCCCGCTGGTATTTTTTTTTCCCCTTGGCTGTGGTTTGTGAAGCGGCGCGCGTCACAGAAGAGAGCGTAGCGGCGAGGCAGCGGAGTGGCCGACAGGACAGCAGCGCAGCGCCGCAGTCATTCCAGATCCCCCCCCCCTCTTCCCCTGGAGAAGAAGGGGTTGGGGTTGGCCATATCTCCCCGAAATGCCACAACGGGAGATTTCCCGGGATTCCCGGGGGACTAATGACGATCCTTCCTGGACGTTGTAATGGGGGAGAGTGATTAGGAAAGACGAACTCTAAACTCACGCGTTTCTAATGCCATTAGCCCACCCATTCCTAATGAGGCCGGATTTTCCTAATGGGTGGCCGGGATCAAATCGCGGCCACCGAAGCCCGCCGGCTCGTGGTCCCATTTGGCGATTTATCATCGTACGGGCATCGGCTTGTCTGGCGATCATCCCACCCATCTAGGACAGTGCCAGCACCCACGAGCACAGCAACAGCACTGCCCCCCCCTCTCTGCACGTAGAGCATGGTCGACGAACCTGCTTGCACCGATGACGCGCTCGCTGTGCCGGCGCGTCCATCCGCAGCATCACGCTCTCGTCGAGCGAGACAACGAGTCGCTTCCCCGCTCCTGCGCGTCCTGCCCATCCTCGCCGCCTATCTCGTCTCCGGCGCACTCGTCACTAACCGCACATCACCGCCCGCATTCTACACCATCGCGCTCGTGCTCACGGCAGCGGCGTTCTTCCCCACGGCACCTGTAGCCGCCGCTTGTTTCGGTCTCGCATTGTTCGCACAGCTCTTCCTGGCACTCGACCACATCGTGAGTGGGCTTGGCATCATCCGCAACGTCGTCCTCCCTGTCGGCGCTCGTGGCTCGCCGACCAACTCTGCAGCTGTGTTTTGATATCACAAGTGTTGGACGTCCCGCTGACAAACGACCGTCCTTTCAGCACGGTCATTGCGGAGACGACTATGCTGTATTGATCGGTGGCGAGGCGCGGTTCAAAAAGGGCCTCGGCGATTTGGCATGGTACAGGCAGTGTGTGCAGCCTGCGCATGCCTGGTGGGTGATGGCACTTGTCGAGTGAGTCGACGTATCCCCCACTCTATGGACGCCGATGACTCATGTCTCCGTTCTTAGCGTTCTATGGCTCTTTGCGTTCCTGGTACGTCTCGTCTTGCACCCTCGTCTTGTCCACGCACTGATCATCAACAGAGCGAAATATTCCACTCGTACCGACTGTCACGCGGACGAATCGCATTGCCTATTGACGAGACTCTGGTGGCGTTGCCGGCTGCCGAACGGGCCCCGGCACACGGTTCACATGTGTAGTGCAGCTTTCTTTGTACCCCTTTCTTTCGTTTCCGATCCTCTTCAGGTTTGGCGGGCTCTCTGATCTTTTTAATGCATGTACTGTGGCGATTATACCTCAAAGAGCGTCTGATGCATGGTCATGAACAACTGGGGGTAAGCGGCCGTGGATCAACCAGACCCATCACGGACTCCGTATGCCGAGCTGACACGGCAATCGGCAACCTAAATACAAGCCCGGCGGCGACTTGGTCGTGCGATTGTTCGTTCACTGCACGTTGGCCTTGATACCTCGAGTGGAGGTCCATAGCGGGCTTTGCTGCGTGGTCGCCCTGCGGTCGGTCGAGGATTCGTGCTCCAGCACGCGACCGTGGTCTGAGCTCAGGGCCAATGCACATCCGCACGGTCTCCGGGGGCAACTCGGTCAGATGGATGGTATAGTAATGCCAGGCTGCCATCTACCTGCCTAGGTGAAATTCAGTAGTTGTCGTGTCCCTACACACTAATCCTTCGACTGATAGTCTGCATCTATGCGAGTAAATGCCTGGTGTGAGCTTTGCGTTGATGCGAGCGCGACTGCAAGCAGTTTCGCCCTCGGTGACACTGCCCGGTCATGACGCAGCATCTGAACTTTATGCATCTGAACTTAATCCATCTCGCCCTGTGCATGTGGACATCTCGAGCTGGGCATGGACTTTGTGCATCGAGACCTGTGCATCGCGACTTTGTCGCTCGTCGAGACCAGCTAGGATGAGGGGAAGGGCCTCTCGTGTCAGCCAGGAGACTGGAACAGGCGGAGCGTGTTGACATGTGCCATGGCGAATCCCGTCTGGCCCATTCAGAGTCCCTGAGCTCGGGACATCGTGTCCCTTCATTCTATATATAAGCTCTCGTACGCTCTATTCACTCTCTCTCGAGGAATGCATCTCTTGTTACTCTCTCTTGCTCTAGTGTACTCCTCCAGTGACTGTAGTCCAGTCTCGTCCTGAGGGTTCGAGTACTCACCGTCGCGACACGGCAGTTGGCAGTACCCCGTAGGACTCGATGAGACTGTCTCACCTCGTCTGTACATACGATTGCTGCACAAGCGCGTTTCCGAGGGTCAGAGCCGTAGCAGAGCAGCGCCGTGCGAGCATCAGGCCAACGTATCAGACTAATGACGCTCGAGCCTTATTGGGGAGCGATTGCTATGAAAACACGTTCATCGGGAGCGCGCAGACTGTGTATTGCACGCTGTGACTGAGAGTGCAGCACTGCCTAAGCGAACCAGACTACTCTTACGACAAAGAGGTACATGGATTTCCAATGATACAATGTATTCTATTGACGAATGTCAATCTTGGTTTCAGTCTGGGCGAGTCGAGCCAGCCTCTCCGCCGACACTTCAAAGCACTCTGGAAGGCCAGTCTCTGTCCAAGTCGCGCCCTGCATCAACTTGACGATCCCAGGTGCAGCGGTGAAAATGCGAGCCATCCCGTGCCCGTTGTGCCCGGCACAAATCCACTGTCCGGGTTTGCCGGGAACAGCACCGATGAAGGGGACTTCGTCGCTGCTCTGAAGGCACAATCAGCAGCAGAGCAGATCACGCAACGCACTCGTCCGATGATCCCCGACCAGGCATAGTCGTAGTTGGCCCCTGTTCCTGGTCCCGTCTGATTGGCCCTAGAAGGGGCATCAATATCCGGTCTCAAGGCGAGCGCGCCTACCCACCAGCCAAACGACTGTTGCGTCAAGCTTTTCACAGCGTCGGTCACGGGCTCAAAGTTAGTCAAGCTGTCATCGTATCTCCGCTTCGGATCTTGTGCAATATATTCGACGAGCTTCGGGTAGTTGTAGTTCCAACCACCGACCAGGACGATGCCGTCAGAAGTAGGGCGTGGGTTGACCGAGAAGAAGCCGTCGGGATAGAGGACGCCGTACGAATTCTGGAGAGCCCGAGTCCCGCTGAAGCAAGTCGGGGGGACCACTTTGTTGCACCTGGAAGATCAGGGAGCTCCACCGCCAACAACGTACATGTGAGGAACTGGACGGATAGCTCCTTTGGTCTCTGGCAGCAGAGCGCCAGTGTAGGCATTGGTGGCGAACAGAACGGTTGGGGTAGTGATGGTGCCTCGACCTGTCTCGACAGCCCATTGCCCTGGAGAGTTGGGGGCTTCGGTAACGGCGGTAACAGCGGTCCAGGTTTGAAGGTTCAGCCCCAACGCAAGAGCCTTCTCAGCGACGTGGGCAGCTGGGGTCGTCAGCTCAAGGCGAAAACTGACCAAGCAAAACTCACCAAGCTTCCAAGGGTAGAGAGTAGAAGCATCCCAATAGTAGATTGCTTGGGCTCCCTTCAGCCTCGACACCTGAACACGTCAGCACACTGTTTAATTCGAGATTACTCGAGCGGCCGACCTTTTCAGCCTCTTCGGGGTCCAGGACACGGGTGATGTGGTCGGTCTTTCCTCCTGCTGCCTCGAATGCATTGAAGATCTCGGCCGCCTGCCTCGCGACTTCGGGAGTCATAGACACCTCGTACTGGACAGATCAGCTCCCCTCCGAGAGGACAGCGGGTCCGCTCACCGACTTGCCGACCCATAGGTCACAGTCGACCTTCTCCTTGCGTACGTAATCCACCACCTTCTCCCACGTCTCCCGCTCGTTGTCCAGAATCTTATCGCGGTCAGCTTTGCCAGACCAACGGCTGCCTACACACCTTGACAGCCTGTTCGGCTCCATGGAGCACAGCATACTTTGTAAAGCCGTGGTACTGGTCGGGACGACAATGTCCGGCATTTCTCCCCGTCGCACCAGAGCAGAACTCTCGCCCTTCAAGCACAACGACCGACTTTGGCGGGTTTGCGCTCTCCAGCAACTCCAGCGCAGCAAGACTGCCCGTGATCTACTCCGGTCACGTTAGCTCCTCTAGTGTCTGGCTGCCTGGGTACTCCAAAACTCACACCTGACCCGATGATGATCACGTCCGCTTGTGATGGAAGCTGTTCCGTCGTACGAGTGTTCAGCAATGGCCTGTTCCGCACGCCTTGCAGCCAATATGAGAGGCTCATTCCCTCAGCAAGCGGGAGACCAGTGTCGTGAGGGTCGACCGTCGCTTCACCCGGGAGACGGAGACCCTCAGCACCGCCCATGACTCCGATGTCTTCCAGACGCATTCTTGCGCAATCTCTCGATGCAATGGTCAACGTACTGGACAAGACACGGACGCTGGCGATCGCAGAAGCGTATCAATAGCGCCCGTGGAGAAGTCTGTTTTGCTTTGCATAGTTGACTGGAAGTGCATTCCTGCTTGGTACCCGATAACCCTCGGCAGCTGCTGTCCGAGGCCAGGGTACTCTGCATGTGCAACTGAGTAGGAAGAGAACTTACAATCACAAACGCTCTTCTCTCCTTCCCTCTCTCCCTCCCAATACCCTTTGCTTTCCCTAGATCTATCTTTGTCCCTGTCCAGTCACTTAAGTTGGCAAAACCAGATAAACCAGAATTCGGTGACAAGATATCGTACTGTAATTTGAAATATTGCAAAACTCCGGTGTGATGGGCATTATGCCGGTCTCGAGAACAAAGCGGGGCAACTGGGCGGCATTGTCCCGACTTCAGCTGCAAAATCCAGACTTTGTCAGACATAATCCCAACTTCGTCCACAAAATCCCAGCTTCCTAGGACAAAATCTCGGCTTCCCATAGAGAACATCGAATGAGGATGACGAACAGCCACAATACAACGGGGAGCTTCAACAAGGTTGAACGGATGCCTGTTCGGGCCATTCGGTCTGCTCCAGGTGGTGTTCGGTGCCAGCGACAAAAGCACGTTCGGACGTGTTTCATGGTACGACAAGGCGTTCGGTATTGTTTCAGGTACAATCAATTTGTCTCCTCGAGGCAAAACAGACCCTGTCAGCATCCACTCCATCAATCATGAAGATGGATCGACATCCACTTGGATTCATGAAGACCACATTTGTCAATCCGTCTACAGATTGACATGGCACCATTCCATCCTCGTTTACCACCTGAAGGAGTTGTGCCTGTCGATCTCGTCTCAAAGGCTTCTCGGGTAAAGAAGAAAGGAAGACCCAGAAAACTCCCGAGGCGACCGGAAACACCTACTAAACGTGCAGCGGCTCGTACTCCTACGGCAACACCCAAGAAAAGATACAAAGCAGCGACCTTTTCACTGGATATCTCCCCAGTCTCCTCTCCGACAGACTCACCTCTCCAGGTCGCTGATCTACTTGCATCTCATGCCCTCCGCCATAATGGCGAACTCTCCACGTCTCCGTCATCCAACGGCGCCCTGCACGAGTCTCCCACAGACTCTTCTTTCAAGGAGGCAGACTCTTCTTTCGACTTGTGGGCGACTCAGTACCATCAAGCAAAAGATCTCCATCTTGTTGGGGATCTTTCCACACCCACGGAAAATTCGCCAGACTCTAGCCCTGTTGGAATCTCCTTTTCACCTTGTCGGACACCAGGTGTCAAGAAACGTCGACGGCTGTTGTCAATGAGACTGAAATTGACGCAGGATGAGGGGTACGAGGGTCAAGTGATCCAAACGGATGAGATTGTGCGATATTTCGAACAACTTGCAAGTTTGAGATTCTAGGTGTATGCCTATACTTGCTGACGGCTGTAGAAAAACGATTATAATCTGGAAGGACATGTGATTCATGAACAAGCAACCATACATTGGATGGACGGTCCAGGTCTTGCACCAGCCGACATTCGTGGTCGGCGTCTGCGTATTCTCATAAACCCGGAGTACCCACATCTCTCAGGTGATCGAGTAATATGGCGGGTGAACTATACGTGTAATGGTGCCTGTCGCAGTGAGGCAAACGACAATGACGTCCACCGTTCCTCTGTGTCTACTCGCGACAACCTGGGCCCACAGCTCTACAACTATGCAATCGGTGCTGTCCGCAGACGAACCGAACACAAACGCCGCATGTCTCACGTTAGCGAAACTTCTTGCCCCTCGCTTTTCACTCCGGAACCATCTCAGGAAGCAGACAAAGTTGCCGGAAGCAAAGATGACCAAGACCTGAGCGACGACTACTTCTATGCTGGGGTACGGGTACATAGTAGGCTGATGACTCTGTTCAATACTTAGAGGATTGGCTGACAGCGATGTGCAGAGGACAAACCAAGAGAGGGTCTCCAGCCATCTAGCGATGATGATTCCGATACCAAAAGTGAACCTGAAAGCGAAGAGGATTCCGAAGATTCTGCGGTGAGGCCTCATAAAGCTCGTAACAAGCTTATAGCCTGCAACTCAAAATTAGTGGTATGTTGGACCATCTAGTTGTTGCTCATACTGTTTCTAGGTGCAGATGACCGTCCGTCAATGCAGGGAAGGGGTCTGTTCGATCTTCTTACAAAAGAAAGAATGGCATCCATCTGTCAAGTCCCTAGGCCTATTGCGGCCCTCCCACTACATGAGACGCATCCTGCACGAGGCTGCATCAGGTTGTGGCATGACCCAAGGGGCCCTCAGTGCTTGTATGTCTTGTCCAATGAGACGAGCCTCCTTTCACTGATATTCTGCTGCAGGGTTCACCCAGCATATCTTGACAACGGATACTCATGCTCAATGGATCCAAGAGAATTGTCCCCATCGGCTCCCGACGGTCAAAGACTATCGAACGGCTGTTGTCACCGCTCAGCGGATAGGCCGCCTCGACAAAAGTCCGCTGGTCGCAATAGAGATCCTCGCTCAGCGTCATCCTGAGGCATTTCTGGCGTTCGTGTTCTGACATCGAGGAGTAGTAGTAACCTGCTAAGCTTGTTTAAGTTCTAGGTACCCGAAATGTCTTGGAGATAAGCAGACAGCCACAATCAACAAAACCGATCGCTTCGAATGCGTCATCTCCTCCCCTTACTCGCTGGTGATGGCAATTCTTCAAGTGTTCCGAATGGGCATGTACATGGATGCATCCTGGCGGAATAAGAATGCCTTTCGATGTCCTCTGACTATGCTCGTAACTATCAATGACCATCACCGAATGATTCCACGTAAGCTTGGGCAGCCAGTGCCGCACTGACAGTCTCAGTTGCCGCCATGGTCTCTAATCACAGTGACCATGAAGCATACAGTTATCTCCTGGCCACATTCAAGACTGCTGTCGTCAAGATAGCAACCGAGATCGTCAACGGGGATGTCTTCATACCTGTCGAAGATATCAGTCAAGAGGATGTTGTGAGCGCGTGTCAAGCGGTGGTGTTCGACGGACTCACACCAGCATTTATGATGATCGATGGTGATGACCCATCTCGAACAGCAATAGAGCAGGCTTTCCCCGACATCGCGATACGAGTGTGCCAGTTTCATGTCATGCAAGCCTGTCGATCGAAAGCCAGAAAGGTTTTTGGACGCTCTCAAAATGGCGAGATCATGACATCGGCCCTGTTGGAAGCAATAAGGCGTTGCCAGCGTTGTCCTTCACCCCAGCTCTGGAACCAGTATTATGGCACTTTGAGGGAGGAGGTCAAGGAGTTAGCGCAAGACCAAGGTGAATCCTGGCAACTCTTTGCCGACTACCTCGAACGGGAATGGTTCAGCGAACGATGGCGGGCGTACGTGGTGGACTATGGAATGCCTTCCCATGTGACTCGAGATGGCCCTTGGTCGACCAATAACTATACCGAAGCAAGTTTCAGGACTTTCGACCGTGTGTTCCTAGGATGTCGTGCCAACAAGAGGTAGAGCCTGTTCAGCTTGAGAACGAAGCCAGCAATGCTGACTTGGACCAGATTGGATCGTTTGATTTCGATACTCATCACCGCCTATTTCCCATTCTATGAACATGTTCCTCACCGTCAATCCAGACCTAGTGTTGACCTCGAACGAGCTCTCTTTGGTGGTCTGCACCGATGGGAGGTTGATTGTGTTCGTCCATGCCGCATTAGCGCAGTACCGGTCCCACAGAGACGTCTGTTTGGGACTACAGTTTACTGTGTATATCCCCCTCGGCGTCAAGGAGGTTCAGGACATCGACCTCAGTATTGCGGGCGCAGAGACAACACAGGACAGAACCGAGAGGTCTGCACTTGTCGTTATTCGGAGCAGACAGGAAAGCGTTGTGTGCATCTATGGGCGATGGTGGCATATGAACTCTGTGGCCCAATCTTGGAGTTCGACGAGAACGCAGCCTCGATTGGGGAGAAATTGCGACGCGTCCAATTCACCAGGACCAAGATCGACTTACCCGACGATAGGGAGGACTTCGAGGGTTATTGGAACGAAAACATCAATGAACTCAAGTCTCTTTCGACTCTGGACCTCGAATGTTTGCCGGTACCACCTAATAATGCCACCTCCAGTGCGAAGTTGAAGTCTGTCACTTCATCATCCCAAGTGTTTCCTCCTTTGCTGCCTGCAAGCCTCAGGAAGTCTCAAGCTGTCCAACCCTCACAACCCTCCCGTCAAGGCAGAAGTCCACAAATTCACCGGCACGGTGAAAGCCTCACCCCAGCCAACGATGCACCGCCTAGTCGAATGAAGCCAGATCTCGCGCCAGGCACAGACGCACTGCCTTCCCCCGAACAGTCAGATCCCGCATCCGGCACGGCCACATCCTATAGCCCTGAGCATCTCGAAACCTCACCAGCCAAAGATATAACTCTCAATAAACTGCAACCGGACGGCAGGGAGGCATCTGCTCCATTCTTGAGAGAGATCTCCCCTATAGGGCGACGTCACCAAGCCATCGATGTCGATAATCAACTCTCAACGGCTTTCCCGTCTAGCCCTCTCGATGGGCGTCCCGCAAACATTCGGCCCCTGCAACCAAACAGGAAGAGACAGGCAAGCTCGCTCGCCTTATCGGCTAAAGTAACAGCAAAAATGGAACAACCTATAGGTGCAATCAATACAGGAATTGACTGCTATGTTTTATCACTGCTGCAAGTCTTGTGTCGACAGCCATGCTGGGTTGCACCTTTGCAAGCCAGCAAAGGAGACCGAACGATGTCGACCGACGGTGTCATTACCTTACTCAGCTCCTTTCTTGACAGTCTGAGTGGTGATACACCTCAAGAGTTCCCAGCACTCCGCAAACAGTTGCATGGCAAGTCATTAGTCATTAACAAATGGTAAATGCTCATTTGGGTAGCCTACGGTCTTGTGGATTCGTCATCCCAGATGGAAGATCCCGTCCACCTGTTTTATAAATTGATCGAGTACCTGGACAGGCTGCATCCAGATCGAGCTTTTGGATCTGTGTTCGAACTAGATATCACAAGCGAATTCCATTGTTTGGCCTGCAACGAGCGATCGGTTTGCTTCGACGAATCGCCAAACTTAAAGGTGCTCACGATCCATCCTCGGCGCCAAAAGGACCTGGGTGGCCGCGGTGACTTGCTTTCAATGATCTACGATGGAATTCAAGTAGGATCGCTGAGAACTAATGTCTGCCAAAATTTTACTTGTGGAGAAGATAATTACTGCCGCGCAAAGTCAACACTCTCGCTCAACTCTACGTTATTCTGTCTCAATGTGGTGTGGAATTCACTGTCAGCAAACGGAGTCATGTCTATCGCACAAGAGGAGCCGTTCTTCGTACCGACCCGACTGTCTTATGATCAGCCTCACATTTCGGAGGTCACTAGGCAGCTACCATCACTCGAGTACGAACTATCTGGTATCATCTGCAGGGTCGGCAGTAGCATTTCCTCTGGACACTATATCTCCATTATCCGGCATAAGGGGCTTTGGTGGGTCATTGATGATGACCGAGTTTCCCGTTCAAGTATTCCTGGAGTGGAAGCATTCCAGAACGGCAAATATCCTGTGCTTATCATGTACAAGCGGGATAAGGACGGCAAGGTAGAGACAAGTGGCAAAAATAGTATGAGTGGCGAATCTCGACCGAGTAGTGAACTCAATAATCGGGGCATCGCAAGTGAGTTGTTCAGGCAGATAGCCATGTGCATCGCAATGTGTGCCTATATGCATCGCTCACAGTCATTTGAAGATCTCGAACCCTCGACAATTGATTCGGCCCAGAAGCGAACCCCAATCCGGGAGGACCGCTCTGAACATGTTGGGCACGATATCCAAATGCCTCGAGAATCAATGCCCCAAGATTCAAGCGCCGCTTCCGAACACCCGAATAGCAGCGCCAAGCTGCTGATACCAGCCGATCATACAATCAGCACAACCATACCCACAGGTGCATACCAATCATCGTTGAAGGGGGATCCCGAGAGGAAGTTCCACGCTGCTGTTCCTGTCCCTACTGCTCCTGTGGCCATGGTCTTGCCCACAGGCAATTCTCAGACACTTACGCCTGCAATTCTCTCAGTTGGGGTCGATCCTGCTGCAGTAATACTTCAACCAATTGAGCAGTCAGGCCCCGAAGAAGACTATAGGACAGCAAATGCTCAACCTTGTACCCCATCCGATGAATTCACAAGTGCATCATCGACAGCCTTACGTGTCGGTCACCATCCAAGTGGCCTCAGCATCGATCAGCCTTCGATGGAAGACTCTGGCTTGGCACTGGTTGAGTCGAAACTTCCAGATTATTCGGCTGCTCAAGGAGCATCGCTAGGGGCCAGTCCATTTGCAGCACCTGCAGATGGATTTGGGTTCCTGGAAAGTATTTTCAATGATACTCGTAAGTGCAGTACCACCTTTGGTGCAGGACCTTCTCATGATGACAATCGATGCAGAGTTGGATGCTCATTCAGACCCTGCGGCCGCAAATGGTCTGGACTTGGACACAAAATTCGACTCAGAATACCCATATCTCAGAGAGTCGATCCCAACGATGCCGTTCGTGGGCGTTAGTACTGAGGCCGATGATTTCATAACCTCGCCCGAGTCAGATGAGGATTCTCAGACAGCTCTGTCAGCATCCGTTGGCACACCAAAGCACTATCCTGAAGTCCAACTCGCCTTAGAATATGACGACATTCTAAACAGCGTTGAACCATTGACGCTCAAAGCAGCAGAGAACCCAGACATCTCTGTCATTCGAACACTCCCGTCCCAGCCTCCTGCACACGAACTAGAAGATCAGTCGCCATCAGTGACGACACAGCCTCTGTCCATACCTGCTGCAGCGCCTGCGCCCATCAAGCCTTCGGTCCCACATTCAGATGCATCAGCTATTCATGACATCACCCCCAGCTCCTCTCAACCCCTACGAGACACCAACGAAGCCCGCCTATTGCCCGAAAATCTTGACCCTTGGAATCAGGTGCGGGAACCCCAATGGGCGCCACCTTCAGCCTACCTACGGCCACTTTATCGAATACTAAGAGAGCAACCCAATGTTATGCACCTTTCCAAGCCGGTAGCACCGATTTCCTCAAAGAGACACAAGGACAATGTCATTTCGGCCCGTGAGCCGTCCTCGTATGAATCAGGGCCCCCCCAGCCCTTGTCTGCGGATTTATTCGAACAGATTGCCAAACGATGTCGGGACATGCCTAAGCAGCGCAACAATACCAGAGTGTCTAACAGCACTTTACGCACCCGACATCCGAAAGTCAATCTCGAACTCAAATATCTCTCGAACCTGCACGACAAGACTAGCTGGTGGAATGATGAATTCATCGATTCGGCTTGTTTGTCACTAGCAGCTCGGCGGGACATTCGCGCTTACCAGACGGTAGGCTCTGGACCTGTGGTTTATGCGCCTGCGCTCATTCGGTGGAACCAAACGACTCACACACCTGTCTTTGAGGGAAACTCCGGTAGGAATGGCCCTATACCCTGGCTTGGGCTCGGCAAGGATACATCCTGGCGATCCCGAACCACTGTAGGAGTGGTAGCGGTGGCATGGCAGACACATTTCGCAGCCCTAGTGGTTTACGGAATTCAGAAAGTGGTAGTACCGGTTGACAGTGCTGGTGGAATATATGACCACCCCTTACTTGCAAATGTATGTTGGGTCCAGTGACATTCAAGAGCTGATGTAAATAGAAATGGACCACGTTACTCCAGGATCGACTGGATTACGAACAAGAGAGAGGCTGGGTCAAATCAGAGGATAACCAGGGATGGATCTTTGTGCCAAATACCAAGGTACAAGGCGAGCTCAAAAGGCGTCTGGCTGATGTTATATTAGGTGTCAAGGGATGCCATAGGATGGGTTAAGCAGACTGACAGTCACATGTGTGGCCCCTTGGCCACTGCCGCTGCCATGATGGTCTTACAGGGGCTTCGTCCGTGTGCGACGTTCCTCGGACTCTCTGTTCCATCCGCAGAGTACTCCTCTGAGGCTGCTACCATCCTCAGAGACTCGATTGTGATGGTGTTCTTGGAAGAAGTAGAGATACAATCCAGGACTTCGGAGGGCAATTGGTTCGGATCATTGGAAGAGATGACAGAGTGGAGGCACAAGTTCAAGCAACTTAAGCAGTGATTACTTAAGTACGAGAGAGATGCAAAATATGCATTCCATCTCCGATGTAACTGTAGCTTCTAAACATTCCACCGAACGTAAACAAATATATGTGCAGAAATTGAGGCAACTGCCGATTCACATCAAGAGGAATCACAGGAACAGACAAGGATGCTATTAGACTGTGGGATGCTCTACCACCGGCTGTTTGTCTGTGAACGGCGCCTTGGGAGAATGGGGCATCGAGGCATGCTGCTCCGCATCAGGTACCTCAAGATGATGTGTTGTCGTGGGGTCGTCCCTTGCAGGAGGCATCGCTAGAGGGTTCTCCTTCTCGAGAGGCCCTTTTGTGTTCGGCGAAGCTGGCCCCATATTGGGTTCCACTTGCTCAAGTCTGCGTTTAAGCATGGTGACTTCGATTTCTACCGCTGTCGACCTCGCCTTCACCTCGTCAACTTCGGCAAAAGCATCACAAAGCGCAGCATCCGCTCTGTCCCGCTGTTCAATCGCATCCTTGATCGAAGACCGTAACTCAGCGCATTCTGCGTTTACCCTATCCCTATCCTCAACAGCCTGTGCCATGCGCTGGTCTACCACAGCTTGCTGGCGTTGAGCGTCATCGAGATGCTTTTCCAGGAATCGTAGCTTTGCTTGCATTTCGGCCTGACTGCTTTCGTGTGTGCGCAACTGCCGGGTGTATTCCGCAAGGCGTGTGTCCATGGTCTTCATCGACAGCGCCAGTTTGTCTCTCTCCATCCGCACACCAGCAATCGAGGCCGTAGCCAACTGAGCCTCCCCTTCCACTTCTTGACAGAGGGAGAACAATTTATCGAGGATACCAGTGACGTCTGCAGCATTCGTTCGCACTGTCTGGAGATGGCGTTCGGCGCCATCAATCGCTCTAGCGAATGTATTTTCGATGTCAAAACGTAGCGACCCAATTGTGGGACGAGACACGGCAGGCTTTGGTGTACTTGGGAGTGATGTAATATCATTCGGGAACGTAAGGAATGACATAGCGAATTCAGCCACGCCTGATGAGTCCTCGGCAGATTTATCATCGACGACCGAAGGTTGGCGAGTTTGAACCGAACCAGTGGACTTCGCTCGATCCCGGAGTTCTTGCTGATAGGCTCGTCCCTTGCGAAGCTTCCGAACTGGAGAGTGTTGTAGCGGGGCAGCGGGAGACGGAGTTGGAGGAGCATTGAAAGACCGGGTCCGTCTTGGTGACTCGAGTCCAGCTTGACTGGCTGTCCTTGCCATTGGCGTAAAGTCCGCCATGGACTTCTCCACCTCCTCTGTAAGTGGGAATAGGGCCGGTGGGGTCTCGGGAGCATATTCTGAGGCATCTTTCGCTTCCGATAAGCTGACAGTCGTGATCGAACAACCGGTATAAACCTTGGTGTAGCATGCCCAGCAGGATTGGGGGACCAATTCGCTTAGCCGTCCACCTGGAAGCGAGCTCGAGTTGATTGTGTACCACCAAATGAGGGTAGGAAAACCGTGCTTGACACAATTGTCACAAGATAATTTCGGTGAGCTGATGAGTCAACTCGACCCAGCCCGACGCACTTACGTATAGAGGAATGCAGGTAAGCAAGGTTTGTGGCAAGCCTTTTTGAGACCCTCAACATGGCAAGCAGGGCCACGACTTCCTAAGGGAAGACCGGGTGTGGGCAAGTAACGCTCCAAGCCGAATTTGAGAGCCACAGTCGGAAAGAAATCGGGTGGGCAATGGGAGTATGGCTGTATGGCACGGCCGATTAGTCGCTCGATGTCAGCCAGACCCTCTGCTGAGGCGAAGACCGGGTCCGAGGCCTGAGCTGTATGGATCCAAGCAGAGGCATAGCGGTTGTTTCGTGCGACAACTTCAGGATTTGCCGAAGCCCGTGAGGGTGTTGGAGCTGGGGATTTCTTGCGGGACTTAGCAGGAGTGGCTCCAGCGTTTCGCGTGGACGATATGCTGTGTCGAGGAGGCATGATCGCTGCAAGAAACGTGACTCGATGTGGTGGTCAGAGAAGAAGTAAGGTAAGAGGTGAATGGTAAAATGGGAAACCCTGGAAAATGCTTCGAAGTGTGTCACGATGCTCCGGTCTAACTTCGGCGACCTGGGACCGCTGCACAACGACTGGCTTGGAAGTGGACGAGTTCCGCGCGAACTCGTTGAGAGAATGGGGAAAGCCTTGACTTGGGACTGGGACGTGGAGTTGGGGGGACGTGGACTGAGACCTGGGCGATCTAGAAGAACTCAGATGAGTGGTTGTAGACCCGTCGAAGTTAGAGCGAGATCGTTGGGACTTGGACTATGGGACTCAATCGAGGATCGCTAAGGAACCTCTCTACAAAATGGTATGTTCTATATACTCTCGTCGAGACGAGTAGATACTCGCTCAACCTAGACGAGTTCCTCAAGCCCCACGTGACAGCCATGCCGCCATCCCGGTCGCGTGGATAGTCACGTGACGACTCGACGACGTCTCCGTCATGACAAAGTGCTCGACTCCCGAAAGAAAAGAGACCCCTGATGTTTCACGACTCAGCGCACCAACCATTGTTCATACATTCAACCCTAGCACGCACATGAGTGTTCCAAAAGGCATTCGGGCAACCGAATGGGGTGCATAGTGTATGCTGATGACGGGCTAAGATCCATAACAGACGGCAACACTGGGTGACAATGCCAGAGTCAGTAAGTTGCAGACAATGTCGGCAATTTAAGCATGAAGGCGAACTTTTGATAACGAAGTCGAGATTTTGACAACGAAGTCGAGATTTTGACAACGAAAACGGGATTCTGACAACGAAGTCGAGATTCTGACAACGAAGACGGGATTTTGACGGTGTATACTGGTTTATGACGGATTTCCAAAATCAGACTGGGATTTTGTGTATGCAAACCGAGATTAATTGCACATGCCTTAAGTTGCAGGATAAGGTCGGAACTGTGCTGGAACTGCCTTCCAGTCGTTGGGAGCTCTGTTCCGTAACTGCCTTCCAGTCGTTGGGAGCTCTGTTCCGTATGCCCAAATTAAATTGGTCGACCCTCAGTCGGCTTCACGGCAGCATGTGCAAGCGAAGGGCGGCGACAATCCTTATAGCTAGCCTTGGGAAAGCAGCATGCTGTAGCACCCTCTTCGACTGGTACTCGCCTCTATCGTCTCCAGAGTACTCGCATCATGGCGCCAGAACCGGAGTACCAGTCTGATGAAAAGAATCTCGGATTCGAAGACACCGCTGTGGCCGTGAACGATGTCTACAGCTCGGGTCCTGGCGATGACTTTGACTACAACTACACCCCAGAGCAGGTCGAAGCATACCATCTCGACCCGGCGGTGGCTCGGCAAGTCACACGCAAGATGGATCTCCGCATTATGCCGCTGTGCTTCTGCATGTACCTGTTCTCGGCACTGGACCGTGGCAACATTTCGAACGCCAAGACGGATGGCATGGAGACGGATCTACACCTCGTTGGCAATCAGTACAACATGATCTTGACCGCCATTTCCGTCACGTCAGTACTCTCTGCTGGCGCCTCGACAGGAGCTGATGGCGTCCCAGGTTCGCAACATGCGCTGTTGCTGGCGGCTTCCTCACTAGAAGGTTCGGACCCAAACGTATGCTGCCTTTGTATATGATGGGATGGGGAACTAGTGAGCATGCTCGTTCCACCGATGACTCTTCGCTGATAGCAAACCCAGTGGCTATGATCAACGCAGCAGTGAAGAACTATGGCGGTGCTGTCGCTGTTCGATTCTTCCTGGGAATGGTGTGTTTCTCACATCCAAAGTGTCTTCTTGATCACAGACTGATGATGCACGTAGTTTGAAGGATTCTTCGGTCCATCCGTCACGTAAGGCTATCACCTGGAGTTTTATCACCATTCTGATCCTTCTGTAGCATCTACTTGACCTCGTTTTATACTCGAGGAGAGCTGGCCAAACGCATGGCCATATACTACTCGAGCTCAGCGTGGGTACCAAACTATGCAAGGAGCGAGTTTGCTGATGTGGTGGTGCAGTTTCAGCGGTGCTTTCTCCGGCCTGCTCGCTTACGGGTACGTGGAGGGCCCTCTTGCCACCATCGACCTTGGCTCACCTCATCCATAGTATCTTCCAAGCGAAGACACAACTTGCTGGCTGGCAGATTCTGTTCTTGAGTGCGTCATTACGCCATTCCACCCAACCAGTCTGATGTACACTATAGTCGAGGGAGGGTTGACTCTTTTGGTTGCCATGATTGCCGTGTGAGTCCAGTCTGTAGAAGTGCGGCAAGTAGGCTGAAGAATCGACAGTTTCTTCCTGCCAGGCTACCCCCGCTACTGCAAGTTCTTGACCCATGAGCAGAAAGAAGCAGCAACTATGCGCCTGTTGAGTAAGTTCTTCGTGCGGCCATGTTCGCACGTCGCTCAAAGCTCCTTTAGAGGATGCCTCGAAGCGTGTCAACGCGCCTTTTAACGGCAAGGAATTCCTTATGCCTCTCAAGCAAAAGAAGCTTTACGTCTTTGCGTTGTACGCCCTATGCTACGGCACAGCGTCGTCAACGGCTACAACATTCCTGGCACAAATCATAAGCCGATGGGGTCTCAGCACCGTCGACACCAACTGTGAGTGCCACCGAGTCTGGCGAGACTAAGAGCCCAGTGTATACTGTCGGCCCAAACTTGGTCGGCATGGCCTGGCTGCTACTCAACTGTTATGCGTCCGACTACTTCCGCCAGCGCTCGTGGTTCCTCGTCGGCGCCGCGGCTACCACCATGACTGGCAGTATCATCCTCGTGGCAATTCCCATCACCTCACTTCGTCCGGGGTATTTTGCTTGTTACCTGATCTCGATGGGAGCGTTCATCCCGACATGCTTGTTCCACTCCTGGCACAACAATAATGATCCGAGCGAGATGGGCCGAGCGTTCCGAACGTGTGTACTTTCAAGCACGATACGCGGTTGCATGCTGATCCACCTTGCAGTGGATTTTTGACATTCTGCGCAAACGCAGGCTCTCTGATCAGTTCCAACATATTCCTCGACTCTGATGCGCCAAAATACACCCATGCGCTCATCGCCTCTGCGTGTCTGCAAGTCCTCGCCATCATCATCCTTCTCTCTGTGCGCCTTTACATGGTCCTCGACAATCGCAAGCGCAACAAGGTGCAGGGCGTCAACTGGGTGAGTCATTCTGGTAACCTGGCTCTGCGATCCCCGCTCATGGCTCGCAGACCTCGATCGATGTGCCGACTGCGGACCTCCAGGACGGACCTGCGAACCCAAGTTTCCGCCACTTTTTGTAGTCTCTTCGTCTGCGAGATTCATCTTGGAATATATCGACCGTACCGTTTGACTTGACGAATTGTCTCCAAGCCCAGTGATCTATAAATGTATGCCATGCCTATCTACGCCTTTCACGGCGCAGAACGCCGGAGTCTTGTTCCATGGATTTAGGTTATCAGTATAGACAGTTGGAGGCAGCCACGAGAATGTGCTGCCAGAGGAGCAGGACAGTAGCGCGCCTGCAGGTATTGGTGAACTTGATTCGCACCAGAGCGAGCGGGTCAGTGAAGGACCAGGCTCAGTACTGGTCGAGCTGGCCAAAACATAAAGCTATCATGTACAGGAGGGGTGGTGCGACCCTGATAAACCCTTATCTGAACCATTTGTCGCTGGTGAGATATTGCGCGACTTGAGCAATCACTCTTCAGCGTCTTGCACCGATATGCATACGCCCTCGGATGGCAGTCCCGGCACCAGTGAGCATGCGGTGAAGAAGCGCAAAAAGTACATTTCCCGAGCATGTACTGTCTGCCGACGCAGGTGAGTGCCGCGCGCTGTCGGTCCCTGACAGCACTAGGCGAACGAGGTGTAATGGGCAGCCTCGGTGTCAGACGTGCACGACATACGACGAGGAATGCATCTATGACCCTGACCATGACGGGCGCAAGCCGGCGACCAAGCAGTACGTCGAGGCGTTGGTCAATCGCGTCAGGCAGCTCGAAGAGATGCTGGCGATGCGGCCCGAGAGCGGGACTCTCTCTCTCGCCAACGCGACCAGCAGTTCCGGGCATGTCCTGGGCCCAATCTCCGCCTCGGGCGTGCTCAGGGTACGCTTGAAGATCGAGCGATATCATCTGACGATAGGTCGAAAATGATTCCCTCACGCACCACGGCCCATCGTCCGCGTACATGCTCCTCCCAGATAGTGCAGGACACAAGCGTGGCGAGGACATCAAGAGCCAGCCCGCTTCGTCCTCGCTCTATCCTGCGAGCACGATCCAGGATGCTTTTGGTGCCCTAGCCCACTACGACATTGCGTCTGTCGCGTGGAATCGCCATCTCCCGCCGAATGTCATTCCCAACGCCCAAGTCCACGAGGAGGTCCTGGACATATTCTTTGCGTGAGTAACTGTGGCCCTCCTCCGTTCTCCAATGCCTTTTGCACACAGCAAACGTACGAGCTTATCCTCAGTTACCTCAACGACTGGTGCCGACCGGTCGAGGAGGCAGAATTCCTTGCTGGCCTCTATGCGAGCGTGACCTCGCCGGAACCCCTCGCTCGAAATGCGCAGTATTCTCCCCTCTTGCACAATGCGATCCTGGCCCTGGCCATCTCCCGTTGTCCCCATCTTTTCACTAGTCCAAATGAAAACGAGCTGCCGAGTACGGCGGGCATGGCGGCTGCTGCCTTTGCTCAGAGAGCGAGGTGGTTGTTCGAGGAGGAAGCCATCAAACCGATGGTTAGCACTGCAAAGGGCCTCGGCCTCCTGGGATCCTACCATTCGTTGGCTGGTTCTCTGTCGATAGGATGGTTCTATGAGAGTATGGGGGTCCGGATGGCACAAACCAGTGCGTGTATACGCTAATACAGCCCACCAGGCGCCCCACTGATTCGGCATGCAGTGGGACTAAACGCCGACTGCTCCAGCCTAGTGGCTCGAGGTGTCATCTCCCCCGAAATGAGGACCATACGAGACCGCGCTCTGTGGACTGCATACATGCAGGACCAGTGAGTCTACCCCATGTGAAGATTCGCTCGTTGAGTCGGTTTAGGTTGTGGGCACTGTTCATTGGTCGCACGCAGAACATCACGCAAGACGACTTTGAGACGCCGCTTCCTCCCATCGATCCTGCGGTAGACGCCCAACCTTGGCTGAACCATATCGAGCGCCGTGCTCGCCGTCAAGGGAGGCCGTGGACCTCATCATCCCTCTCCTGGGCCAGCACGACCTTTCGCTGGACCTGTCATCTCATGCTTCTTGCCGACAGGCTGCATCAGGCCTTGTGAGTGATAGCTAGAGCCTCAGCCTGACCGTCAGGTACCGCATGCGGTCGCGACATAATGAGATTGTTCGGCAAAGCGTTGTGTCCCAGCTCCAGTGAGTCGGGAGTTGTCACACTGCTCACATCAGCCTGGAGCTCGGAACTTGGCTCATAGATCTTCCGTCTCCACTACGGGTCGACTCCTCTCGGTCTTCGGCACCTCCACCACATATCATCATGATGCATTCCATTCATCGGTACCTCCAAATTCTACTTCATCGACCGAAATACACACAACCACAAGCCGCCGGCGATACCAACAGGGACCTCGCGGTGAGAACTTGCAATGTTGCAGCGTGAGTCCTTCTGTGTCGGCCACGAACTGACTGAAAGTGTCGAGATCCTTCACCTCCTCGAGATGTACGACCACTGCGCCGGGCTTCGATATGCCAGCACCGGCCTAATCAATGTCTGCTTTGCCGCTGGGACGATTCATCTGCTTGACCTCGTCCAGTCTGAGAAAACATCAGGACCGAGCATGTCAAGAATCCTCCAATGCATCGACAGTCTCGGCAGGATGTCGTGGCCCTCTGCCTTGGCTGGCGCAGATATTCTAAGACATATGCTGGAAGAATGGATCCCATCAAGCGTCCCAAGGCTGGCACCAACCCGGTCTCCGTCGCCTCCCCGCAACGCCGGCCCGGAGCTACTGGCAGGCCACGCAGCGCCAAAAACTGCAGACCAGAGCTCAGATGGCGAGCGGTTCCTCGCTCGTCTGGGCTGGATGCCGCCCATCGAGAATCCAGCTCCAAGTGCCGACTTTCAAGCCCCACCAGTCCCTGCCATGGAGGCACAAGCCGCGTGGAACGATTTCGGGGAACCACTCGACATGCAGGGATTCCAACTTGCACCATTCGCAATGCATGATTGGGGCACCTCACAAAATGGACTGGCGGACGCGTCAGGCCTGGACCGTGGGTACCTCTCACGCTTTGTGAGGGAATGTCTCGTTGACGAGGATAGCACTGGAATTGCGTTGGATGTAGGATTCGACGAGGCGTTGCTGGGATCAAAGAGGAACAACAGAACCGGGGTTTGATAGATGCACTGGTGTCATGAATGCGCATGGCGTAGACCTCTCGCTTCTCCGATGACAATTGACAAGCACGTTCATGTCGTGCTGCTTTGAGAGGTGAGATCCTCGGCGAGTCTCATGCCCAGATCATTGCTGGTATGACTCTTGCAGGGTCCCTCCGTCGTGGGTCCGGGAGTCCGCTTGATGGGTGGAGTAGTTGCCTTCGCAGTCCAGTCCATGGACTCTCGACGTAGGGTGCTGCTGAGAAATGGCTAGTCAATTAGTCAATGTGGAAGCGGCTGTCATGCATGAACTCACTGCTTTCAACGTTCACTGTTGATTGGCCGTCCTCTCTCGGCTTCCTCCTTCATTGCAGTCCTTTCCTCTTCATCTTCACCCTCCTCCCACTTTACGGCATATAGCGGCTCTCTGCCATCTATCTCGCAGGCGCACAGATGGTGGAGTGGGGCTTCACTTGGCAAGACACTCTGCCCGGCGCATAATGGACATGCCTGACTTCCTGGGTCGAATGATTTCTTCTCAGGATCTCCCATCGGCTTGTCGTGCTTCACGTGGGGCGCTGTGTTGCGTGGACACGATGTACACAGATTCCTAAGCGGACTTAGATGACAGATGGGACAAGGTAGGTTCGCATTAATTCGACCCCTATCGCTGACGTCTTGCCGGCGGCGCAGGCTTTCGACAAAGCCTGTAGAATCCGTCGGGGAATCAGCCTGACGTTAAGCCACGACACGGTACTCACAAGAAGGAAGGCCAATGATATTCGATATGAGAACACACTGTTCATGTATTAGTCATCTGTCTCTCGAGCAATTGGCGCATACCGAAGGAAGGACGACGTCAAGTGTCCTCTTCATCGCGCGTAACTCTCCATGACCGGGAAGTGCCATGCGCTGGCCATCGGCACATTCTCCGTGCACCGAGTAGAATAACTCGTAGATCACAGTGTGAGAGTCGCGTATTGGGATAGTCACCCTGCATGGGTTAGCAGGCACCCTTCAGGCCGGCTCTCACCCTGGCAATTTGGCTCCCGGTAGAGTCGTTGGCCGGATCTGCATACAATCGGGAAGCTTGCCTAACAGCTCAACTTTGTAGTCTCCCTTGTCTCTTCCACCTGCTTCAGTACCTCGCCACAAAGCCGGCGTCTCTTGACCTGGATGCTCGCGTCCTGCTGGCGGTATTTTGCCGTGCTCAAGGATATTGAAGTAAGTCGTGGTGGTGACGCTTTTGCCGGTAGTTGGCGGTGTGACGACAGCTGTAGCGCGTAGTCGAATCCGAAGCGCAAACAAGGTAGCACGCGGCGAGAGGCCCAGACACCACAATCGGAGTGGAAAGAGGCAGCTCACACACCACTGCAATTCAGTGACTGAGGGACCCAAGTCCAGCTCACCTCGTTGACTCGAACCCGGACCTCGCAAGAACCAAAACTCGGCAGATCCTGCACAAAGTGGTCGTCAAACTCATTTACACCGCCCAACATGTTTGGATTGTGTGCGATCGAGATACGCCTCTCAACCTGAATGGACCCCGACAGCCACTCTTCCTCTGATTCCTCTGTGACCGATTCACAATAGGATGGTATCGGTATCGACATCGAAGAGCCTCCTGAGTTTGTGGTGAGATGTTCAAGTGAGCGTGGCGAAGCCTTGGAAAGGGGTGAGGAGACATGCGAGGAAGTTTGTAGTGGCGCCGTTGCAGCACGTCCTTCGATCGTAGCTACGAGCCAGTACCTCAGGTGCCCGAGCTCGTGATCACCATGTCGAGCCATACACAAAGGGACGATCAAGGTGAACTCGAACCTCAATATCAGTCAAGCAGCTCGACGCAATCGTCTCACCTTTGCGATCCAGGCTGGAGCAAGATGCCCTGGGTACCACCGTGTATCTCCGTCTTGAGTTCAAAGCAGACCACACAACCCTTCTCTCGGCGCCGTTCCCTGTCCATATCTGTCCGTCGAGCCTCGAGATGAACCTCGACTCGCTGGCATCGCTTCGCAGCGCCCGGGGGCACCTTGACCTCGAGCTCCCCAGAGAAGATCACGTCATCAGTAGGTCCGTCTGCCAGAGGATCCAATGGGTTCATGAATATGACTCCAAAAGAGGGCACATGCAGAGCGAGCCTGAGCGACGAGCGGCCTGGCGAGGTTGGCGGAGACGCATTGTGTGAGTTGGCTCGTGTCGGGGAGAGTAATCTCAAGAAGGACATGAGAGATGAATGCAATCAAAGTGCAAAGCAACTCAAAAGCTTGCGTCGTGCAACGTCACCGTGGCACTCGACCCTACGGCGGACCAGGATCTTGCCGCGATCTCCCAACACTCTACCCTATTGCAATATAAATGGACTACTCTGAGGGCTTGGCACTCTTCTCGTGCACATGCCCATCTTCCCTTCATACTGTCAATCCAAGATCCTTGAGAAACGCCCACTCCTGGCCAGGGTCCATCAAAGCATTCAGCATTTCGTCAATCCCCACACTCGGCTCGCTGTCGACCGTCACTTTGTACTGATCGAGGGTAGCAAGGGCGTTGTTCACAATCGTCCTATACTGTGTTGCTGGGTGGTGTGCAGCACCTTGACATACACCCTCGAATAAGGACAGAGCACAGGAGATAATGCGGTGAAGTCGGGAAGTTTCGGCGACGGGGGGCGGTGGCTCGATTCTAATGAAAGGCAGAGGGGTGAGGTTGGCTGAACGGGAGTGAGCCGTAAGTTCTTGTAAGATATTTACCATCAATGCACCCGCGCTCGTAGAGCAAGACGAGGAAGACGGCCGCATAAGCGTGTGTGATCCAGTACGCATCGATCGCAAACATGAAGGACGACCTAACGACATTTAGCTTTTCAACGACGAGCACGCTTACAGTGCGGTGAAGTTGAGATTGTAGCCAGGACCGCCTCGTCTAATCTCCCTCTCCGGTCTCTCAGAATAGGCTTCAGATGTATACTGCCACAGGAGGCCAAACGCTGCATCCACGCCGGTAGCCAACGCGGCTGGAGTACGGGTCGGTCTGCCCTTGGGCTGATCCCCCAGCGCTGCGCCGATTGGGATAGCATTGAGAGCTAGTCGATACCATCGAAGCGCAGTGAACGGCATCTCTTGACGAAAGGTAGCTGTACTGGTTAGCAGAAGAGTTTGAAGGTTTCATCATCTCACGTATGGTTGGTTTAAGAATGGCAGACCAACGATCAGCCCAGTCATCAAGATTCGTATTGACCACCTTCAGTGTGATTCCATCCAGCGAACGAAGGGATGTATCGCCACAGGACACCGAGGCGAGCTGTACAATAGAGACCAGCTCAGCCAGGCCGGCGAGTCTCAGATCACCGGTCTGGGCGGAAGGATGGGAGCCAAACGCCCTAGAAATATGTGTTGGTGGGGAAGTGAGACTTGCGGGTAGACCAGCCGTGAGAGTGAGGCTGGAGGAATAAGCAGCACTCGCGGTATCAGCTCACTGTCGGTCAATAGACACCAGGTTCAGCCAGATTCGCATTCTCGCCAGCTGTTCCTCGCCTAGATGAGGATCTGTGAAGGCTACATCCCCCCAGCGATCCAGACCAATATGCCTTGCGAGTCGGGTTGCCAGACCAATCATGATCCAGGCGTATGCGTCGTTGAATCGGCTCTTCGGACTGAGAGAGGCATCGGACCCTCCACGGTCGGACCAGTCGAGAGCCGGCCATTGAATGGAGAGGAGTATCGCTTGGACGACTTCGAGGGAGAAGTCGGATGCAGAAGTATGCAGGATGAGCTGATATATGTGCTCGTCGAAAATGGATACGAGTTCGGAGTATCGGGGATGCAGCCAGTTGAGATTACTTTGGTTTCTACGACCTTGTTTAGTAGTACCTCGAGCAGTGACTCACGGATCATCGATAGCCCAGTATCGGGCACCGATCAGGCATATAGAGGTAAAAAGGAGCAGACTCCGACTCCGTACATCGCTCGCAAGCCGCTGCGTGCTGATACTGGAGCATGGGGCGAGTTCATGACAGGCAGAGAAGAAGCTGCCAATACGTCAGCGCGAATTCCGGGTCTGACCTACACATCAAACAGCCTTTGAGCGTCCTGGGAGCTAATGATACCTCGCATAACGGGGTCCAATCTCGCTGCTTGATCATCCGCAAAGTCCATTGACTCCAGAAAGACAGTCTGGCCTCCACGTCTAGCACCGGTTGTGCTTAAAGGTCGGCTAGATGGGTAGAGGGTCCGGAGAGTAGCCATTGGTGCTCTGAACAGGGCCCCATTGCTGCCTTGGGACAAGGATGCGTGTTGTGGACTGACCGACGCGATCGGAAGGATGGCCGCATCAAACTCTTGTATGATGTCCGTGTCTCGAGTCTGATGGGTGAAGGTCGAGCTGCTTTCTCGTCAGCAGACAGTCGCCATGGGAGGAAGCATTCGGTCGTACTCTTTGACATGGCTAGCACTCTGATATCTGGGAAAGACGTTCGCGCTGGACTCGAGCCGTGTGATGCGAACGACTGCCGAAGCAAGACTGTTGAATCAGCAAGAAACTTATAGCACTGAACCTACGAGTTCTGCAGGCTAGCCACCTCCTCTTCTAATCGCCGGATTGCCTGCTGAGGATCCACCTTGTCCCCCTCCTCATTCCTCTGAGGAGGTTCTATGAGAAAGCTGCACTGCTTGCCCACTCTTTCACATCGCTCGCATGGAATTCTCATTCCATCGCACCGCTGCTTCCGACGACGACATTGAATACAAGCTTTGGTAGAACGTCGCCGAGGATACGGGTCGGGCGATGGTGACGGTGATGGCGATGTGATCTCTGATCGGACCGGCAGCCTTGCTTCCGTCAGCCTCTGCATCTGTATATGCTTGTGCGTCAGAGCGAGGCTCACCCTACATCTAAGATCATGTCGTCACTCATAGCCGGAGTTGTTGATCCCCCTAGAGTTGCTGCACAAGGAGGAACGGAGGAAACACAGCAAGGAGAGAGTTGTAAAAATCAAGTAGAGCAAGTTGGCTGTTGTCTCTCTAACATGCCCTAACATGCTCGCTTTCTCGAGTTCATGCTCGCTGCTTCTCACTCGACACCGACGCATGCATCAAGGCTTGTACGGGAATCTATTGGTCCAGTGATCGGCAATCTCCTCTCTCGTTGCATACCATACCCCTTCATGCTTCTTGACGTGCTCAAAGAATTTGCGCAATCCCGCCAAGCGACCCGGCCGTCCAACCATACGACAGTGTAACCCAATGGACAGCATCTTTGGCTTGCCCTCGTGGCCCTCCTTGTACAGCTCGTCAAACGCCCCAATGAGGTAGGAGGCAAAGTTGTCCGGAGAGAGAAAGGCGTTGTGATCGCCGTCTTTATAGTCATTCGTATCGAGGCTGCCATTCAGACACGCTTCATAAGCCCTTTACTCACGCATAGGGAACCATGAGCAGACCGTCATTCGAGCTGCTACCCGGCGAAGCAACCCAGTGTGGGAGGTCGTCGCTGTAGTCATCGCTGTAATACTTCAATGGCAGGCCCAGCTCCCTGTAGGTCTTGACAACGAGCGCTCGGGACCTGACTCCGGCTTTACTCCCCACCATTCCATAATACCAACCCCTCGGCGGCTTCCCAGTGACCTCGCGGATAGCTTCGCCACATCAGATCGCGGTCTGTTCATGATGACTGTCCATCTCACCGTCAATGGCCAACTTGACGTTGTGCACTTCCTGCTCCTCTGTCCAGCTGCTTCGATCGACCCATCGCCAACCATGACTTTTTGAGGTGAGTGACGACAGCATAAAACTTGTCGCAACTCACCTCGCTACCTCGTGCCCATCCTCCACGAGACGCTTTCCGACTTCTGGATTTTGCAAGCATGCCATCCCGATCATGTAGCTTGTACACCTTATGTTGTACTCTTTAAGTAGCCTCAAAATCCTCCATACTCCTGCTCGAGACCCATACTGCGCGCTTGAGCTATGAAGCTGTCGATGAGCCTACCTCATAGAGCGATTCAATGTTGACATTGCGAGTTCCTTCGAGCGAGACACAGCCTGGTCCCAGCTCGCTCGCCAGCCTTTCCGAAGATTGATCGCCATTCACGAGCGTTGCCTCGGAGCCCTCCTCTACCGCTTGTCAGCACAGGATACATACACTCGGAATGCTGACCGTAGTTCAGAACCACTTGAATGGCGATCTTGGCGTCACCTGGCCATTTCGCACTGACCGATCACTCAGCAATGCACGCTCTGACTCGCCAGCAGGCGCCCGACGAACTTGGGGGGACTGGGGCCGTAGCCAATAAGGTCTCGCGGTCCATAGTCGTCCATTATCTCTGGTTCGATCAGTCTATGCGATCGCGGGCAAATCGTACAGACAAGAACGTTTAGACACGAACACCTGTGGGTGCGCCAATTATGCTCGGTTCCCATCGATGAAGAGTGTATCCGCACCTCCCAAACCTCCCGAACGATCTTTGGGTGGACAGTACTCATGGAAAGGACAGATCTTACATGTGGGAAGGAGAGATTCACTTACAGCCAGGACAGATTCACTGGAGCAAATGATGACTGTGCTTTATGGGGGACAGATGTGCGCCCAGCAAAGGTGGCTTTGCTTTAATTTCAAATATGAGGGAGAGGAATACGTATGGGAATGACAGGAATATACCTGCATGCCATTGGGTGGTGATAGGACTCGACACTCGAGCGGCAGGAGCGGCTTCTGAAGCCGCTCCAAAGCTGCTGGTCCGTCCCAGAATCCTAAGCGCATCCTGGGGGCGCATCCTTGACTTTCCAACCAGAGAGTACTGCATGGAAAAGTAGCATCTTACACCCCCAAGCAGTACTCAGTCAAACATGGGCAGGTCTCTACGAGCTGGCGTTCACGTCCCCCTGCCGACCTTCTTTGACGAGCACGAGGAGCTCGACTTGGAGAGCTTCGCGGAGCATGTGACTTGTAAGGGAGAAGGTAACCCGTAGGTATAGCTCTGACGATTGTCAAGATACTGCTAAGCGGGGCATCCTCCCCGTCGTTTGTGGATCCATGGGAGAGGCAGTACATCTGTCTCATGAGGAGCGAGCAACACTTGTCAAGACGGCGCGAAAGGCGCTGGACGAAGCAGGCCTAAACAGCATACCCATAATGGCAGGTATTGGAGCGGCTAGCACACGCGAATGTGTACAGCTCGCCAAAGAGTGAGCTCTTGTCTCGAAGGAGCTCAAGAAATACAGAGCGGCGGCGGCTGGGGCGGATCATGCGATCCTCATCACTGGAGGTTACTACGCAGGAGCGCTCATCAAAGAGCCCGCGCTTATCAAAAAGTTTTACGTGGACGTATCCAATGCATCACCGATACCGGTGTAAGTCTCTAGTTCGCTCCGGTGAGGGGGACCTAGCTGAGGCCAACCGTAGGTTGATGTACAATTTTCCAGCCGTGACTGGCGGGATCGACATGACCAGCGACCTCGTCGAAGATATCGCCAAGTCGGCGCCTAATATCTGCGGAATCAAGTTGACGTCAGTCGTGACAGCTTGATTGTGCTGGCAACTGATATCGCGCAGATGTGGTGCGGTGGGAAAGCTCACAAGGATCGCGGGTGTGGTAAACGCCCCATCATTCGCAACGGACTACCCTAGGCGAGACCCCACAGCACCGTGAGTCCAAGTGTACCGCTCACTCGCTGATCGTCAGCTTCCTTGTCCTGGACGGATTCATCGACTTTTTACTGCCTTCCATGGCTGCGGGGGCATCTGGAACCATTACAGGTGTTCCAAACTTCGCACCTGTAAGCTTGTGATAATGACACAGACTCATTCTCGTCAGTTGACGTGTGTCAAACTCTGGGACCTGTGCCGAGCGTCAATCCCTGGCGATTCGTCTGCAATGAAGAAAGCACAGGACTTGCAGCATCTCGTTTCGCGAGCGGATTGGGCTGCCTCAAATGCAAACGTGAGATATTTCAACCAGGAGCATGGCTAAAGGAGTGCCAGATTCCGGGAATGAAACGCCTTCTGCAACACCTCTTTGGCTGCGGTCCTCTCCCGAGAGGGCCGCTGGGACTCATGAAAGAGGAGGATGCCAAGCGACTGCTCATTGAGCACCCCGATATCCTCGCGATTCTTGCCTTGGAGAAAGAATTAGAATCGGAATGGCGAGTAAGGGAAGCCACTAATGGCGTGCATTGAGCGATCGACCCGCAGGAATATTCATCATCATGCACAATTGGAGCGGAGTGACATTGACAGGACTCACATGGGGCCTCAATTTAAAATGCACCATGTAATGTTCGCCCACTGATTCTTGCTTTATTGGCCGTTGTCTGGCTTCTTTTTGCATCGGTACAAACCGACCTTGCCTACTCCGATACATGCATGGCATAACGTCTAGCAGAGGTTCAATTGAATCCTAGTCTCATCCTTCCCACAATCTCCTTCATCCTCCTCGACGAGGGCCGGAATCGGCTTATTGGCGAGTGGCGTGAGGCGGAATGCGTGTCGCCTGTCGCCTACAGGATAGTCGAGGGTCTGTGAATGGTTGGTGACTCTCTGGTCCCACACGAGGACGGTGCCAGCCTCGTATCGCACACGGCACGAGAAGTCTTGACGGGTGGCGATATGGTTGTACAGGAAGTTGAGGAGATAATCAGACTCTTCCTTGTCGAAGCCCACAATATACTTCGTGTACACAGGGTTCACATCTGCTCAAGTAAGTCCTGAGAACGAATGTGATGGGAGTAAACACCCGCTTACACAAAGCCTTCTTCTTTGTCACAGGGTGGACAATGACAACTGGGTGCTCCGTCTTCAGAGTGGCGCGGCGCATGACCGCCTTGTCGCCATTCTTCAACTCGGCCGCCACTCCGTCGTCGTTGCTGTGCACTGCAGTGAGGCCCTCCAGACGTCTCCTAAACTTTGGAGACAAGGATTCGAATGCTCGAACAGACTACACGTGCTTAGTGTTCTGCACTTGGCAATGTTTTGAAGCCACTAACTGAACTGATCAAAGTATCTCCACCGGCAGTAGATGGCGACTCTAGCATGCAGATGAAGGTCGTCCCAGGAGGCTGAGACTCTGGAGACTGGTCCGTGTGCCATTGGATAGGAGAGCGCCCCGCCCACGACTTGCGAACGCGTAGGTCACTAGGAGCAGTCGGTACTTTCATCACTACTGCGAATAGGTCCGACTCACTCTTTGTGGTCGTAGATGATCATGTGCTCCTCAGACCCAGCTAGCGGGTGAGGGGCCCAGCCGTGAATATGCAGTGGTCCAAAGTGACTGAGGATGATCCGATTTAGAGGGTGTGTTTTGTAACGGGGAACAAACCCACCTGACAATCTGCTTCTGCCTCTGAAAGCCAAGTCCGCCAAAGTCTTGATCGCGAAAGACCAGGGCGCCACGCTGTGCAGCTATTAAGATTGAATCAGCTTTGACACCTCGGAATATTTTGCACTGACTGAGCAAAGCTAGCTCGTCGAGTCCGGCATCATTCAGTTCGGATAGCTGGACACCGTGAATCCTTGGTGACATCAGCTGCAACCAGTGCATTTTTTTCCGTATAGCTCACTCTGTCCCAACATGTGGAGACAGGTCGAACTAAAGGATGTCAGCGAGGAGCTTGTATCATGACCTGGTATCGCTCACACTTTTCGTGGCATCTTTAAGCAGGTTAGGGAACGCTGGATCTGCGCGATGGCCAGGATCATAGTGATCGAAGGCTCCGATGTCTTCTACCTTCTCAAGGGGATCATAGAATGCTTCTCCTAGTAAGTTGCGGTTCCCTGGGAAGATGGCCAAGTCTTACGCATGTAGTCGGGGTAGAGTGGGGTGCCATCCTCGTTCTTCGGCCGTGAGAGGTGTGTTTTCGTGACCTCTTTGAGAGATGCCATGTGGTCGGAAGATGTTTGAGCAACGGCAACGGGCATTTTACAAAATCTGATGTTTTGGTGCTGAGCCTGAGTTGATAGTCGCGCGAGTGTGGAGTCTATACAAACTTTGGTGATTGTCATCTTTGTGCACAAGTTCCGGCAGGAGCAGAAATGGAGGGAGTAAGCGGTACCGCCGCCGCTCCTCCCGCTCCCCCCGCTCCCCCCGCTCTTGTCCGCTCTCTTTCTGCTCTTGGCCGCTCCAAGTCCGCGCGCACTTACCCGCTCGAAATCCCAGAGTCCCAGATGTGGAAAACTTGAAAGATAACCCCTTCTTCGTCGCGAGGGATATAAACTCAACATGAGCAGCTTCCCAGTCGGTCCTTTATTCCGACGCTGACACGATGTCTGACTCATCATTGGAGGGCAAAGGCGATCTCTACAATGAACCGGCTATCCGCGAGGCAGCGACTGACGAGTACGAGCAATTCCTTGATCTCGAGCGACGCATGGCTGGCAAGGGTCATCGCACGCTCTTGAGGAAATGTGAGCGTCTTGGCCGTTTCAAACTGACTGTGTGTAGTGGACTGGCGTTTACTTCCAACACTCTCGGTCCTGTATCTGCTTTGCTCGCTCGACAAGAGCAATGCGAGTAACGCCAAGCTGTACGGCTTTCTCACCGATGTCGGTATGAGCTCTGAGCAGTTCAATCTGGCTCTCACCGTTCTCTTCTTCACCTACGGCCTGTTCGAGCCTGTCTGCAATGTTGCCCTTCGCCGTCTTGGTCCAAGAATCTGGTTCCCCATTGCCGTGACGAGCTGGGGTCTGATTTCGACGCTCACCTGTGTGGTCAAGAGTTACGGCGGCTATATCGGTATTCGACTGGCCCTCGGTGCTGCGGAAGCAACCATGTATCCAGGAGGTTACCTAATCTTGTCCATGTG
The DNA here is from genome assembly GCA_021527695.1 of Naematelia aurantialba. Taxonomy (NCBI): domain Eukaryota; kingdom Fungi; phylum Basidiomycota; class Tremellomycetes; order Tremellales; family Naemateliaceae; genus Naematelia; species Naematelia aurantialba. The sequence goes on from JAKFAO010000006.1 coordinate 1,737,053, forward strand.
GTATAAACCCAAGGAGTTGGCTACCCGAATGGCGATCTTTTACGGGGCCAACACTGCTGCGGGTATGTAACCGTTGTTTAGTGATTAGCTGTGTTTTGACTTGCCTTAGGTGCTTTTGGAGGCGTGATCGCATATGGCGTTGGAAATCTGGACTACGTCAATGGTTGGCGGGCCTGGCGCTGGCTCTTCCTGGTACGCTCCGTTCCAGGAAGCTTATCGGTGTTGACGTCTCGCAGGTGGAGGGAGTCATCACCGTTTTCTTTGGCCTGGCGTCCCATTTCCTGCTCCCCTCCTTCCCTCATAGTTACAAGGCCACCAGCCACACCTGGCTTACCCCCGATGAGGCTCTCTACGCACGTCTCCGTACCAAATACGCCAACGGACCCCACGCGCCCACCTATGTATTCCAATGGAGCGATGTCATTGCGGCCGCGAAAGACCGAAAGACCTGGTTGATGTAAGTCGCTCTTTGGTTTTGATGAGAATGCAATTGTCTGACTGGCTTACAGGATGATGATGTTCTGGTGGGGAGGATCGATCCCAACCTACTCTCTGTCCTACACCTTACCAACAATGGTGAGTTGCCACTCGGTGGGCATCGAATTAACGACATTCAGGTCAAAAACCTTGGCTACACAGCTATTCGTGCCCAGGCTCTTACAACCCCGCCCTATATTTTTGCGACTGCCGTTTGCGTAACAGTCGGTGTCCTGTCGGATCGGTACAAGAGGCGCTATGTCGCCATCATGTCGGCGTACACGCTCGGTTTGGTGTGAGTGCGCTCTAGACTTCGGGTGCCGCTGCTGACGTCTGTCAGTGGTATCATCCTGTTATGGATCACCGTTCACTATACCCATCTCAGCGGGGTCAGCTACTTTGCCATTTTTCTCGCAGCTGCTGGATACGCTGCCCAAGCTCCTATCGTAAGTAATGCTCTAGGCAAAGCGGATTATTGTTGATGACCTCCGTAGGTTGGTGCGTGGACTTCGGAAAACGTTCCAAACCCTTCAAAGCGAGCTGCTGCCATTGGGCTTCTCATGCTCTTTGGAAGTGTGGGCGGAGGCGGAATCGGCTCAAATATCTACATTTCCAGCCAAGCACCCACATATCCTCTAGGCTTCGGCTTCTCTGTCGGGGCGACGGTTCTGGGGGCAATGATCCCCGCGACGATTCACTACGTCCTCATGAAGAGAGAGAACAGGCGAAGGGATTTGGTTAGCGAGGACGAGGTTCTGGCAAAGTACACACCCGAGGCACTGAGCAACATGGAAGAATACAGCCCGTTGTTCAGGTACTCCACGTAGGAGATCAGGGGCTGAGGCCTTGTACATACTCGTAGATTCTCGATAGGTATGATGGTTATTCAGTAGAGCAGAGAGATATCGTAAGGATCCTCCCACCTCATGCAGGCTGCCCTAGCATCCGGTGCTCCTTCCTCCTAGCCGGAAGCTCCATCTCGCGATGTATCTTCCTACTCTGGTCGGCCGAGAAACTCTTGGCAAGACCCGTTCCTCGATGCGCCAACAAATTGCCGGCCCAAGTGGTCGCATGCGCTCGATCGTGCAGCAGCTCCATGTACGCCCTTGCCCGAGCACATCGCCAGAGGGAAGACTGGGCTCCCCAACGCCGATAGGGATCCCTCGGCGTTGCTCGGCGTTGAGCAAACCTTGCACTCGTCCAAAGTCCGGTCGGCCCGACGCCATAGCTTGACGGACTTTACCCCGCTGGGTCCCGCACCACTGAAGCAACACCGACGTCCGGGGGACATCTGGAGAGAGAGAGGGGAGAGGGGGGGATGGGGAGGCTATACGAGAAGACCATCGCGGACTCAACAGCACTTGACCATAAAATCAGCTAAGCGCATGCTCCCCCCTAGCATCTTCCACTCTCAGGTTTGTGAGCGACTCCGCACAAGAAACGATGTCCGCTTCAGTCACGGTACAACCAAACATTGTCCTCGGCGCCAAGGGGACCCTCCATGAAGATGAGCATGTCAGCAAGCAAGAGGTTGACCACCTCGAGTCGGCTACCGAGGTCGATCGCCAGGCTACCCATGCCGATGCTCACAACAGTGTTGGTCTCGCCGTCATTGAGCAGCGCGGTGTCATCCCCCAAACCGGTAAACGGATGGTCACCAGCAAGTGGGAGTATTGGGCGTTTTGTCTATTCTGTCCGTTCACATTAACCCTTGCTCACTGCCTGGAAAGATGCTGATCAGTAGACAGACTTTTCTAACAATGGCGCACGTATGTCTGTCTGTACAAAACGTTCTCCCGTAAATGGCTACTGACTTTCGGCAGCGATCAACGGAAATGGTGGAGCCCTTCGTCAACTGCTCCTGAACCAGCAGTACCCCAGCGGCTATCTAAACTGGGGTGGCCAGTACCTTTCAAGTGAGTTGCACGACACTCATGCAATGGATAGCTGACATACGCCCCAGTCAATTCTCTGCTGCTGGACTATACTGGCATCCTGTTCGCCGCCCAGCTTGTGTGTCTGCTCACCATCGGCCCCTTTGCCGATTACGGTAACTGGCGACCTTGGATCATGATCTGTGGGTCGTCGAAATGTCGCTCTGGTAGTGACAGGCTGACAAGGGGCAGTCTTCCAGACGCTCCTTGAAATTTGCCAATTCGCCATGATCGGCATGAAGAAGCCTAGCCAGTGGCAAGCCGCAATGGCTCTCTATGTTGTGGGGACGCTTGGTAAGGAGTTTCAATGTGTATCATATCAGTATGGTCTGACTTTGTTCCAGCTACCAACGTCACCACTGCCTTCTATACGGCTACCTTCCCGGGTATCGTACGAGACCTTCCCGCTATGGTCAAGTCCGAGCAGGAGGTCAAGCAAGGTACCAAATCGTATGTCGTCTTATGGATGCCAGCGGATGCTGACAAACATGCAGGCCAGAAGAACACGCAGAGCTGGACTCGTACGAACGCGCCACTGTGTGTTCTCCTTCTGTTAACAATGCCTGGCCATTTTCTAACATCTCCAGCTTTACAATCTGGTTAATATTGTTGGCTCGGCTATCGTGGTTGTCACCTATGCCATTGCTCTCGGTATATCTGCCGGCGTTGGTTACTCGACCGACACCGAGCTGGTGAAGTCCTACCGAGTTCTCATGGGCTACTTTGGCGCAATAACTGTTATTTGTACCACTCCATTCTTCCTCATCCAGAAGCACCGGCCCGGTCAGCAGCTGCCTCAGGGCACCAAGTGGTGGTTTGCCGGTCCCCAGTAGGTTTCGTCTTCCTTGTTGCTGAGAAAGAGGCTAATATGCAACAGGCAAGTTTGGCAGGCCATCAAATGCATCCGCCACCTGAAGCACTGTATGCTATATCTCATCGTTTGGTTCATGATCAGCGAGAGTGCGTTTCCAGTCCATTACTTTGAAGTACTGGGTTAACTGGACAACACAGCTTTCGGCACCTACTATCAAGTCCTCACTATCATGCAGAATGAGTGGGCAACTTCCTGCTCATAGCGAGACCGCACCAGCTGAAGAAGTCAGGGTCGTCAACTATTCACCGCTCATCAACAATGCCATGTCGCTGGTCACAGACTTGTCTGGTGGCTCGGGCACGCTCTTCGTATATCTCATGCAGAAGAGGTACCGTTTCACCGTCAAGCAAGGGGCCTTCTACGGCGCCTGCATGACTCTCGTTCCGTGCGTTACTGTGCTTGCGAAGCTCGGCGCCCTAATAACGACGGCCACAGGAGCTTGTTCGGAGCTATTGGCACCTTCACTGACAAGGTTGGATTCCACCACAGTACGTCCCTAAACCAGCTTGCGAAAAGTCATTGACTGTAGCAGGCTGGGCATTCTGGCTAGCCACAGTCTGGAATTTCCAGACTGGCGCTTGGGGCTCTTATGGCGTTACAATGATTTCCGAGGTTGTTCCTGCTCCGAAAGCGTTTCTCTTCTTCGGCTTGTGAGTTTGACGAGAATGGCACGATAATCGAGCTCACATTGGCAGGTTCCAGACAGTGGGGAAGACCAGTGGCTTCATTGGGTAGGTACTTTGGAGTTGGTAGTACCGCAAACTGATTTTGTATGCAGTCCATTCATCTCTTCAGCCATCATCAGTCGGGCCAACGGCAACACTAGTGCTTCGTTTTGGTTCCTCTTTGCGATGGGGTCGTTAGGCGTCTTCTTGCTTTACTTTGTAGACACGGACAAGTCGAAGATTGAGAACGCCATTTGTGAGTCGCCTTTTGGTTTCCATTATAACTTTCATGGAGAATCCATATTGGACAAGGGCCATTGCTGACCCGAATTACAGATCTTGAGAAGGAAGCCGCTGAGCTGTACAGTGCGCAGCAGAGGGATGAGAACAAGCGCAACGAGCTTTCGGCGGAAAGCGAGGAGCTACCCCCTTGAGGGGATTACATTGACTACCAGGCATCGCCGTTAGCGGCGCTGTCTGGTACATGACATCTAGTATAGCGATTCTATGTGTGGAGGTACGACTGTAAGACAGAAGAAACTTAGTGAAAGATGTTCAAGAGTGTGTGGAAGGCTTTTGGACGTGCATTTAAACCGTCCTATTGTAGCTGAATGCACGGTATGAGTGCCATGAGAACGCTTGATCGGTGCGCAAGATGCATCGCACAGTCAAGCCCGCACTCCTTGAGTCAGGATAGACGGTGCCAATAGCATGGCAGCCTGCAGTCTCAACATCTTTAGGTGGAAAGCCAAGATATCGCCGCATACATAGATGTTGGCGACGCTGACCGACCAAGGTACTGTATATGGGGCGCCAATCGAACTACTTGAACTTGGAAACCACAACAAGAGGCTCAGGAAAGCATCACTGAAGAGGAGATACGGCATGTTCTGGATAAGAGGCTCAACAAAAAGACCTGGTGCTCAATACAATACATGCATGCAAGACTCTACACGATTCGCGGCTGGTAGAACGTCCCTTCCCTGTCCACACTCTGCGCGTCTGCGGTCGTCAGTGCCGGAGTGTGCAAAGCCACGCCAAAGACTGACAGCTCTTGATTGCTGACCTCAACGGCAGATGGCTTCGATGAACAGCCTCAAGCCGCGCTTACGTTGCCCCTCACGAGCCCGTCCTGCCCCTCTAGAGCCTTCCAAATTGCCTTGACCTCCCTCAACTCGACTGTGACTTGACTGCCCTGGGGAAGTGACTCGGTCTGCAACGAAAACCTTGTGAGTGGAGAGGTGGGGAAGAAGACCATGGTCCCGCTCTTCCTGCCGCCGTCCAAGAAGACTTCGATGATGCTCCGGTCAAAGACACCTGTGATCCTCTTGAGGTTGTTGATGGACGCCACCGAGAACTGACCAGAGAAAAACGGCAGGTCGTGGCTCGTGAACCCGTGTGTTTGGTCGCGGGTGAGGTAAAACTGGCCGTGGTTCATGAATCCAAAGTACGTGCCGCCCGTGATCTGTTCCTTGGTGAGTGGGGAGGACAAGCTGAACCCGAGGTGCGATTTGGGAGAGACGGGGACACCTTCAGGCAAGGTGATGTTGATATCAAAGTAGACAGCGTTGCTGGACGACTTGGCAAAATCGACCTCGAAAGGCCGCGTTGCTACGTTGGTTGAGCGCTTGAGACGCTTGGCGAGAATCGTGTCGAGACCATACGGGAAGGATATGAGATCCCAAGTGCCGAGCCTTTCGCCCTTGACGAGGTAATTCTGCCTCGGAAGGTACATCGCTCCTCTCCACCCCTCATACGCGGTGGGGATAGCATTGGTATACTGCCAATTGCTCGCCCAGGCGATACTGATCGCCTCTCCAGCAAAGTCGGGATCACTTTTGGGTATGTAGAAGAACTGACCGGCGTAGTTGTCCTTGCCGAAATCACCGATGATTGGCGAGCCCCCGTAAGGCGAGAAGTGGGTGCCGTTGAAGTCGCCAGGGAAGAACTGAGTGATTGAACCACCCTGTGGCGCACCGGGGTTGACTGAAACATCCATCACCCATACCGGGTCGCCGACACTACCGTCCTCGTTGAGCATCGGTATCTGAATCAAGTTGGGGCACTCATACTGATACCCGACGATTCCCAGGTCCGTGTTGGTGACGTTGCTTGCCAGCGCCCAGTCCCTGAGGTTCTTGGAGACATAGAGGCCTACTGTCATGTCGGTGGCAAACGCAACCGCCATGACCCAGTGGTCCTCGTACCAGATGACTTTAGGGTCGCGGAACTGGTTCGACCCTACGTCGATGACAGGATTGGCCCCGTACTGCTCAAAGGTGAATCCGCCATCCTTTGAATAGGCCACTTGGATCACCTGCCGGGTCTCGGTAGCCAGCGTGTACACCGCTACGATGCCATTGTCCTGCTCGGGGAAGAAGCCGGACGTGTTGTCCTGATCGATGACCGCGGAGCCCGTAAAGATTTCTGATGTGGTGTTGGGGGGAAACATGGCAATAGGCTGGTTGATCCAGGTGTGAAGGTCGGTTGACGTGGCGTGTGCCCATGTCGAGTTGCCGAACCAAGGTCCAATGGGATTGTCTGCGGCGATGAAAGAGGGAAATCACTGTCAGCGACGCGACCATGAGGCAAGGTTTGCCAGAGTCCACAGGGGATGAAGATGGACCAATGATTATGGACACCAGGAGTCTGGGCGTCCGTCTTCGGACAAGTCTCCGAACATGGACAGGTAGGCCGGCCAGCATAGCCTAACATGGACACGTTCGTTACTCACGTTCATAATACAGGTGCCATATCCCCTTGTCATCACGGAACATGCCATCCGGATCGTTGAGAAAGTTCTGCATGAGGGTCAGCCTTGACTCGACGCCAACGGTACATGGTGTCCAATGATCGGTGCAAGAAACAATGAGGCGGCGACGTTGCACTCACGCTCGGGGCAGAAAAGTGGGCCTGGGGTCGCAGAGACCCAGAGTAATCGCCAACCTCAGGTGTGCCGGTCGGGACCGCGCTAGCGGGGAGTGCACTGGGGTTGTAAGTCGGGCGGGGTAACCTGACGGGCCCCATGAGCGGTTCTTGATGTGCCCAGGCGAAGAGAGCGACCAGCGCCCCTAGAACTTGGCCAAACATAATTTGGAAGTCTGCTATTCAGTTGGAGATCGAGATGTCGACTTGTGAAAGGAAGAATTTTACTTGCAAGAGCGCTCCCAAATCTCCTTATACTGACGAGTGGATATTGGTCGGAGTCTGAGCGGTCATCCGTTTGGCACTGGCACAGACAGGGAGCCTCAAATAGTGCATAGACATGGGCCTACGCATGTGCAATTGTCCTGTTCTTCCCTGTCTCGCTCGAGATGGATCAGATTGGCAGAGGCCGTCAACGCCGGCCTTGCCAGGCGGGCCGCTCCCTGTTTCGGGGATGAGTGTCCTTGCCCAAGCTCCAAGTGGTCACTTGAATGCCCTTTACGTGATCAGTTGCTCAGCATCAGATGCATCAACAGCTTGTCGCGCCGGAGAGGGATGACGACCTCGGACTGCCCACCATGAAGATCCAAATAAACAGACTCGAGCAGTAGGCAGGCCGGCAGTTTGGCTCGCTGTGCTCACCGTCAGCCGCTGCGTCAGCTTGCTCATGTAAACCTCACCGGAGCAGAAGTCTCCCGCTTCCGCTGAGAGGCCGGCATGGTTCATCGGACTTGACTAAACTCCCGCCAACGCCGACCGGGGATGTTCCTTTCTTAAGTTCTGATATGGTTAATACTACTGTTGGTCACACCGATCTGTTGAACCCCGCAACACCGTCTCTACAACCCAAGCCGGGCCTTGCGCAGAGAGAAAGGCTCCCTTGGCTGTGCTAAACACCACCCTCTTGCATCCGACGCGGCCGAGCGAGCGCTCTCGTTACGGACCAAACCTGGGGCCGGCGCCGACTAAAGTGAAGCCCAACTCCGGTGTGGTAAGCCGACGACGAAGATGAGCACAACCCCCAGATTGGCGTGAGTCTTTCTTCTTGTCATCATGAGCGTTCAGCTCCCAGTAATATTGTGATCATGAGAATATTTCAAGTCATAACACTCTGTCGGGCGCGGCACTGTGTCTTGGCTTTCCTACCGGCACGACGACTTGTTTCTATCATGCACGCCTCGTGACCACGGACTCGATGCTACCGATCAGATGCTGATGCAGGATTCTCTTACATAGATGTATACACTGCCGCAATGTCAAGGTTAATTATGCTTCCAGCCAGCAAAGCTGCATCTGTCCTGCCGGCTGACTATGCCCCGTTGATAGACACGATGTATACCCCATGACCCTGGGAAGCCCTCGAGCACATGTACACGATGCAGTGGGTCACATTTGTACCCTTGCATCCTTCGACCTGCTTTGGACCTGCGAAGACAGCTGATGGCTGCCGAACAGTGAGATTGTCACTCGATTGCTCTTACCACCCAAAGCGCAAACGAGCCCTTCCCTCGTCCCGAAACAGCGATGCGCGCGATCGCGAGTCCAGGTGCGTATCAGTGCCCATCTCACGCGCCCTTCTTTTCTGCATGAAACTGGCGTCTAGCGTTGAACTCTCGCGCGTAGAGCCAACTCCAACGACGACACAGCCTTTCCTCCCAACAACCCATCAACACAACCCACCGCATCTCATGCCTCACAGACGGCGATACAATCCGAACCAGCAACCGCCTCCTCGTTCTATGCTCTGTACAGCGACGGTACCAGTATGACCGCGAATGGCAACCCAGATAGGAGCCTGATGACTCCGTATCAACCTGCCCAACACCCGATGATCTCATCTACGAGTCTGCTTCTGGAGCGGCCATCAAACTTTCCGTCAATGCCTCCCCAAGAGACCATCCTCACTCCCACTCCCCGGTCAACCCTATCTCGCGAACACGGGAGCGTTCCGGATCCGCAGTCAGCACTTCCAGGTCGGGGATCGCTGCGCCCGCTCGCCCTTGATGTGTCGCTTCACTTGGATCCGGGACTGGGGCAGCAAGGAGGCACAGATGGAGTTCCGGGAGAAGTCTCACCACCCGTCGGCGGTGACGTTGCCTCTGGCACGACCTCGGGGATCTTCGCCCCGCAGTCTCAGGATCAGCAGAGCTCGTTGCATGATCCAGGTAGGTTGTCTTTCTTCCGTTCATCCAGACCTAATCACGCCGGCTGCCGTTGCCACCTCACTCTCCACGTTGAGGTGTATTCTAATGATGGTCTTGGTCGTTGTAACGCTTATGTCTCGCAGTCGTGCTCGAACTGATCAGCTCGGTTGAGGCCAATAAATTGTTTCAGTTGTTAGTCTGGAAGCTCCCCTGTTGAGAGTTCCCTAACTGATAACCTCACCTTTCTAACGATGTCGACATGCTATCTTTCTCAGCTGTGCTGATGTCTCTGATTCAGATATATCGAAAAGCTAAACCCGATGATTTCCATCTTGGATCCTGAATGTGAAGCCCATTGCCTTTGGTGACCGTTGGACGTTCCATATGCTCGTCGCTGACTTTCTGGCTCACTACCACACCAGTAAGCACTCCTTCGTATACTCGTGCTCGGTCCTCGATCCTATATACTGCTATTCTCGCCGTGTCCGCCAAATTCTTCGCCCCGTCCCTTCACCCAACTCTTAACTCGCACGCCCAATCCCTCCTTCACCGCGCTGTGTCCGCTGGGGCGTGCGATGTACACCTCATCCAAGCACTCCTCATCGTCGTCTACTGGAAGGCGCCAACCGACACGACCGGATGGATGAAGGTCGGTATGGCTGTGAGACTTGGTTACCAGCTATGCCTGCACCTGCCGAGAAAAAGGGCGCTTCCCAAGGATGCCACCGAGGCCAGAGTGGTGAGGAATGCAGAAAGAACTTGGTACTGTGAGCCTCTCCAGTCGGATCCTTCCTAGTGAAGCGGGAAACACCACGTCGCATCAAGTAGACCCCTGCGTGTTTAACCTGAAGATCTATTGACACTTCCTTCTAGGTGTTTCATGCTTTGACAGAATGTGCGTGTCATATAGGTGGGCTTCATTGGGTATTATATCCCATTCGCTGGAGTTCTAGTCCTGCCAATGTTTCCTGTTCCCTGTGTTCTCTTCGGTGAACACTACTGACGTCTCTTCAAGGTACTCGGAGCTGTTCAACCTCCCCTTCACTATCCGCCTGTCTGAGCTGGGATCAGTGGACGCCTGGTCCAATGAAGGACCACGCGGAAAACGGTCCCGCCCTGATCTCCACGTCGCGTCGGCTTGTAGGTGAGTGTCAGCTATCGTACGCCCACATCGTCTGCGAGAAGAAGAGTTTCTTATAGCTTCGGACCGACAAGGTCAAGCTGACAGCGTACACTACCAATCCAGCACCGCAGCGTCGCAGATTGCTTGGGGGAAATATCGGCATATGAGCACCCGCCTTTCCCGCGAATGGCGCTGGACGTTCCTCCTAGGGATAGCCGACGACTATGAGCGGCACCTACACTACTGGTGCCCAGATGATGTCGGTGAGTTGATTGGACAGAATAGAATTGCTCTTATAATCCCTTGTTCTTCAGACGCTCGCTTGTTTCCCGATGCTGAACACCGGTTTCTTCGATGGTTCGACCTCTGCCATCTTCTCCGTCTAAAACAGGAGCTCAGCGAGTGTGCACCAGACGAACCGACAGCTTCGTCCCTAGTGACTGAATGCCTCGCACTGGCGGATGAGTTTACCAGCCAGACAAGACTACTCGCAGATGACCAGAGCCTGCTATACTTGCAGGACACCTCTGCCGCTCACCTCTCATTCTTTGCGGGGGTCATGTTCAAGGTGAGACGCCTTCCTAGGGTTATCTGCCTACCTTTGTTCCAGGTGAACACTGACGTGAACTCTTCGCTCTTACTGCAGCTCTTTTGGAACATTACGCCCAAGCAAAAACGCCTCGTCCTCCACTATCTACAGCAAGTCTATATTTGCTGCATCAAAGTGGCCGCTGGTGATCCCGGAGCTGTTACGGCATTCATCGCTCGCTACCTCCAGCGATTGCTCGGCGCGATCAGCGCAGAATCGAGGGCCAATAGCCGAGCGCCAAGTCCAGCAGCAACTCGACCCAACAGCACGCAACCGGCCGGCCGAATCCTCCTGCCCAATAAATCGACGCTTCCGCAGCGCAGTACAGGCTCCGCTCCGGCGCTAAGCTACTTCCAGACAGTGCCGTTCGAACCGCTGAATGGGGTCAGTTTGTCCGACTCGGACCTGCAAGATTCGCCCAGGATGGACTTGGTCACTGAGCTGGTGAGTGGGTGGCCCAGGATCCGCTCCCCTTGGGTCATCGAGGTCCTTGGGCTTATTTAAATCTTTTCGTTTCGTTTCGCAGGATCACTTCCTCTCCATGACCGCGGCGGACAACATCGCGGCGGACCCTGTTGTTGATAATCAATACTGGTAAGTGATACCATTTTCGTCTTCTGTTGCGTGACAGAGGTATGAGTAATGTACTGACGGCTTTCTAGGGCCTCAATTTTGGGAGCAGATATGTCGCAACAGCTGTTGACGTTACAGTGACCGTGGAAGGACGAGGGGTCAACGAGGGAATTGAAAACATGCACGTCAGGCGTAGCTGGAGAATCACACAGACCCCTTCTCTCAAGACACGAGTGGTGATCAGACGTAACAGTGTTCTCGGCGCGAAGCCTCATCCCGTTGCCTCCTAGTGGTCGTCGGGCTCGCCAAGGGTCTGAAAGCTGAGGACCTAATCTCATCGCAGATGAGGTTGTCCTCACCGGACATGGTAGTGTTGCAAGACGAGGACCTTGTGTAGCTCTTGTCCAGCACACGACAAAGCTCTTGTAATCTTGAAGGAGAGTTTTGTATGTATAATTACTTTCATTCAACGAAACCCATGCAAGTAACTGGGGAGTGCAGCATGCAGAAGATAACACTTGGCTGCTCGTTTCATTCCCGCGGTATCCTCCGGGTTTGACCGGGAAGATCGCTAAACAGCAAAAAACTCTTGGCAGGGACAGTCGGACCTATCTCTGGCTGTAATCTGATAAGAGTTGCCGCTCTTTGCCCTTGAGGCAATCCTGGGTCAGCCGGGAAGATCAGTGCGGGAGGCGTCGATATTCTGAACTCTAGTGCTGGCCACACCCAACTCGCCGCCGGTTGGATTGGTGCGGTTGTCGCCCTGGGGGTCGCCAGCATCATTATGGGTGTCGCCTCTTACGGGCTGCCTTAAATTATCCCGACGAGGTCACCAAAGAACACGTCAGACGTCTCATCAAGACGCAATCCTGCTGCACTCGCCTTCTCATGCATCACTCTCAGTCGACGATATCTCGCTTACGAGCCAGACTAAATTGGGTCGAAAGACCGCTATCTGAGGAGGCCACAGCATCACGCAAGCAGGCGGAAAGACGAATGGAAACGACTTCCACGCTACGCGGATCAGCGGTATCTTCTACACTAATGCATAATGATCAGTTTTCTATGATGTCTTGCAACAAAACAGCCTCGTAAATTGGCAGGTCCAGGATCTAGTAGAGAAGGACAAGGAGGAATACGTGATACGGTTCTTCACTCTGTGAAGCAACGTCTCAGGCTGGTGACTATGGGGACTACAGGCCTCATAACCAGACTGAGACTATGGGAATAGAGAAAGATACCAGAGAAAGAGAGGCTGGCAGAGGGAGATAAATCCCGAGTAGTTGAGTAGAGAGTATGAATTGGAGACTCGGAACGGCGCAACAAAAGTCGGTATCAGTTATGGCAGAACAAACCGCTGAGTATTGGGTGTTGCAGCAGCCACAGCAAGTATTCCCAGTCAGCAATCGGAGTGCTTTTTCACGAGGATTGTTTCAAACGTAAATATATAGGCGGACCCTTGTGGATGGTCCAGTGATCAATGTTCTCACAGGAGAGCGATTCATCAGTGGCGAAAATTGTGTGAGACATACCCCGACTGCTTGGATTGAGCCCGTCCAGCTCAGTTGTGATCCCCAATCACCTCAACTGCCGTCAGCACAATGTCCGGTGCACCATCAGCATGAGTGCCATACATATCCGAAGAGTCAGTTCCCCACGGGCTTCCATTAGTTATATGACCTACCTTGCTATCCTGTGACAGGCGCTTAACTGGGAGGGCGTTTTAAAGAGTTGTCTCTGGGTCGATACAACTACTGGGCTTCCAGCTGTGCTCTCTGGTCCACAGCGAGTTGGATCATTCAAGTCTTTCAAGCCAAATGCTCCTCAATCTCGGCACCGGCCATGCCAAGGAGCGAGCAGATTCCGCATTCGACGGTTGGTGCGAGTCGTGAGTAGATCAGACGCAAGTTCAACTTAGCATGTAGCTAAAGTCACTACTTCTTCGCTAGGGGCGTGCGTGAGTATCATCTGCGATTGCCGTCGAGACTGAGCTGAGGCTGCTGCAAAGGACTCGTGCCACCGGATGAAGATCAGATGTATAGATAGGAATAGCCCACCATGTCGGCGGTGCTCGACAATGGGCATACCTTGCGAATTCACGTCGGACAAGACCTCTACATATCGCGTCAAGTCCAATCAAGAGTGAGTCGCACAAAGCTGGACAGGGATCCCTAATTAACTTTCTCGCCCTTCTCGAGCCGAATCACCAGTCTTGAGCTCCAAATGGGAAAAATGCACAAGGGCATGATCCACATGGAGAAGTTGCTTCTACGATTGGTCGAGGAGGACAGCTTGAAGACACCCAGCTCCTCGCTTGGTTCGCATGTTCCCCTGCCAACCACTCTCGGCGAATGGGTGGATTCTACGATCCCCTTGAATCCACCTGCAATGTTCTCGGGATCCTCTCTTTCAATGCAGGTCGAACCACCGATCACCGAAGACTCGCAGGAACAGAGTAGTATTGGAGATGTGTCCAGACGAGGGGAACAGGATGACGATGATGATAACTTCCTGCTCGAAGCGGCGATGGGCGCTCCTATGCGAGATCTTCTTCACAAAGATGAAGATGAGAGGTTACGCCAAGAGACGCATCCGTTTTCAATGGTCAGCAGTACCATCTCAGCCGAACCTTCCTGGAGGGCCGAGAACAATCTCACCAAACGGATTCATGAGCCCATTCCGACTCGAAGAGGAGACCTTTTACAAAGCTACCCTGACCCCATAGAACTGGGGTTCTGCACGGAGGAGGAAGGAAGGCGACTCTTTGATTTGTGAGCAGCTTGTTCAATCACTGCCGTCCTTAGCTCATTAACTCCCAAGGTTCTTTCAAGGTGCTCATGCGTTTGTACCCATATTTGATCCTGTGTCAGACACTTGGGAGAGGTAGGTGAATTTCGCAGCTCGCTAAGATAGGGTCACTGTTAACATCTCCGCTGATTGCCCAAACCTTGTAGCCTTAGATCGCGTTCATCTTTCTGCATCACTGCCATTCTGATGGCTGGTCAGATCGTGGCGGATGCCGATGGTGCCAACGATGCCTTGAGAGAAAAATTCAGAGCTCATGCAGAAACGATTGGTGAGCCTTGATCGGCTATCTTTCCTCAGTCGGGCTTTCTCAGCTGACAACGATATCCCAGCGATGGCTACCCTCTTCTCTCCAGTGGCCAGTGTTGAAGCTATTCAGGCTATGAGTGCGACTGGTCTCCTTAGGGATGACTTCACTAACGTGCTCGCCTGCAGTCATCCTTGCAAACTGGGGAGATACCGCCTGGCGACCCGGAAGTGAGTGTTACCTCTTATCGTGTATCGTAATACTGATGAGGCTCCTGCAGATCATATGCTGAGCTTAGCGTGCGTCTTGGGCACTTTCAATTAAAAGACGCTTAGATGTCTGCCTTCACAGTCTTGACATGGATTTACACCTTTGCCTCCCTTATCTTGCCAAGACAGGCATGGGACGAAATAAAGCCTCTCAGGAACTTGAAAAGGAACGATCACTGGTCGCCGGTGCTCGCGTCTGGCTGGCGGTGAGTCTCGTCAGAAAATACAATTTGGCTCACCCGGGCAAGACATGCAAAACACACACCGAGTGAGTTTAATCACAGCGGAAATATCAAAGATACTGAGTCACCAAGACTGTGTATGAATTTTGCCCGACCGATTCTCTGCGAGTCAGATGAATCGGCCAGGTTTTCGCGCCTGTTCCTCACACATCCACTAGCCACTCCACAAGATAGTCGTTGCGTGGTTATCAATGAAGTCCATGCAATGAGGGAACCACTTCATCGAGCTCTTGGCCGACGTGTACCTGGTCAATCGCTTGATCAGCTGATCGCCGAGGCAATGCAGCAGCTGGAAGGTTGGGAGTCTTACTGGACCGAGTATTACGGTAAGTCTGCTCGTCGGGTTTACTGGGGTCGTGCGTTGACTCCAAGAAAGCCAATCGAGGGTTTGCTTCGGATGATTTCTTGGTGACAGAGCGTGAGTCTTTAGTTATTAATCGCCGTCTTCTCGGACTTGGAACTGAAACACTGTCAGTGGTCACGATCAAATACTACACCACGTACGCTCTGGAGAGGGTTCGGCATTTGAACACTCATGTGTTGCAGCATATCTGTCAATGCAGCGCTACTGCATGGGGTGAAAAGCAAGCGAGACGTGCAGAAACTATCTGACAAACGGCGACAGTGCTTGACGGCGGCTGTAAGGGCAGCCGCCGCGCTCGTCGCTAGAGCTGCGCGGGGTGCAGAAGTATGTTCCCCTTTGCTTCCGAAGGCTTGCAGAGGTTTATTGCTGACATGTGTGAAGAATGCCAAGCTCTGCTATGGTAAGTGTTTCATATATCTATGTAGATTCTCCGACTTTTGGGCTGAGAAGCTTTCCACCGCCTTAGGCAATCGTAATGTCCGTAAGTAGCATCGACTGTGCGAAATTCGAGGCTGATTTGGAATGCTGATATTTCTTAGGACTTGGTCTTGCACTTGCGGCCCGTTACCTCATAAAGGTCGCCAGTCTGATACCCGAAGCGATCGATCTACGACAAGCAGCTAAAGATGTTGAGCTTCTCGCGGATCAACTTGCTCGTTGTGAGTTACGACGCCTCAGCCATCAATATAATTTAAGCATGGCCTGACCGTGTCTTCAGTTCCCGACTTTCACTTTTCTCAGTTCCTCCGTCATGTTGTGGACGAAGCGAGACGGAAGCGAGAATTACCGCCGACGTCCGCGCTCCCCTCTCCTCGTATGGGAATGTCAACATTACAAGACACTGTGGATAGCCATTTGGATTTCTCGATAGCACACGATGTCTTCGCCACGGAAGTTTGGATGAACTTCTTAGGCGGAGCGTCACAAGATGAGCAAACGAATGATCTGCGGTCTCATCTTTCTGATGAAAGGTCCTGGTCGATTCAACACCCCCTTCCTGGATCGGAATTGTTGGACAGTCCGACTCATGGGTCGGGGTCTCAAACAGGACCTTCCGGTTCCGGTCTCGATGCCGATGGCTTTCCCTTCGCAGTGGGTCACAGTGATATGATCTGGGATCCCACCAAGAAGCCTTTTTGGTTGGAGTGAGTAGTTCTGGGACGCAGCTCATTTTCTATCTTGTTATACAGTATGATTCGAGATGGTGGAGAATATGCATGTAATCTCCATACATCGATGATATTTGTCAACGTGACTACTTAGCAGGCTGGATTGTGACACTCCCAGTAGACATGGCGCCGTCCGTGACAACAAAGCCCAATGCACCGTCGGCCAATTGGGAATCCCGGGCTTCCAGTGTCACCCCATCTACGCTGCCCTTGATAGTGGGACCCACAGCCTCAATCGTGAATTCGTACTTCTGATCGACAGCCCAATCAAACTCCGTTCTGGCAAGCTCGATCCTCTGGTCGTCGAAGACTTTGACGAGAGCGACATAACCCTTCGGGATGAAGAGCAAGGAATAGTAGCGTCGCAAACCTTGGACTCGGATGGCGACGCCACAAGGGCCACCCAGCTTCACAGAGAAGTCTTCCACTCTCACGCGGTAGTTCGCCCAGTCCCTCGTCCCGTAGGTGGCAATACCTTCGCCACGATCCTGACCAATGTAGACAGTGGACTTGGAAAATTCCATCCAGTTGTCCACACCTTGTACCCACTGGTAGTCCCAGAATCTGTTGGGCTTGCCAAGTGTTTTGGCGGCAGGTCGCTGAACAGTGAGGTTGGGTTCGCCTTGCCATGAGAGTCTGTCGAGCCATACTTGGCCAGCGCTATTGTCCCCGGACGAAATCACGATACCTAGCTCCCCGATTGGGTAAGATCCAGCAATCTCGGGAAGAATCCAGTCGAGCTGGTGAAGCCGATTGTCACCTGGGACAAGGACCACTGAGGCTTCGCCGTCGATCGGAACCAGCTGGTCATCCGAGTTGAAAGCTTTGAGTCGTAAACGGACCTCGACTGGACCGGAGAGCTGGCCTGAGCGAACTGATCCTGTCACCTTCTGACCTGTGTAGACCAAAGGAGACGACATCAAGGGATAATGAGCGGGCATTTTCAGATATTCCAAAGGGGTCGCAGTGTGCGTTAAGACCTCGATCGGCTTTGCGCATGAATCAAACTCGACGAGAAGACCCGGCCCATTTTGCCCATCGACAGCCTGGCGGACCTTGGCGTTGGATCCCTCGGAAACCTGAAAGCCTTGCACCGAACCAGGTAGGGTGAAGTGGTACTGCGAGTCCTTTGGCTGCGGGACAGGAGCCTTGTCGGCAAGACGACGTCCAAAGTTGGTGAGATCGAGAGCGATGCGAGCGGCGTTGTTTATGGAGTAACCGTTGAGGGCACTGGAGATGATGGCCCGATCAGCAATGGGCCCACGCCAGTCGTATCCCTCGCCGGAGAGGCCGTCGACACCATGGATGATACCCATAAGACACCCCACATTGCCCGAATTGCAGTCCGTGTCCCACCCACTGGTGTTGATGATTTCCATCGCTTTGGAGAAGCTATGGCCGCCATACAGTATCGCCATGTGCATGATGCAGTGGTTGGGTATAACGTGACAGGAGCCCTCGAACTTGTCGTAGCCATACTTGGCTTCGATTCTCTCTCGAGTCTTGTACCAGTCTTCATCTTCCTTGACCCAAGCTCGCACCTCGCCCACAATCCGAGCAATCAACGAGTCAGAGGGGATGAATCCGAGCCCGGTATCGATCAGATGATCGATATCCTTGGAGAGGAACGCTTCAGCCTCCATTGCCGCCCAAACGATCGCTGCGTTGACCGATTCCCCATCGTGACTGACTCTCCCAGCAGATCGCGCAAAGTGAGCTGCAAGCCCTGGTCGAGCCGGGCTGACCAGAGCCCAACCATCAATGAAAATCTGAGCTCCGATCTGCTCAGCCACTGTCACGCCGTTGGTAGCGATGCTGCCACTATGAGGGGCGGGGATGCCGTTCTTCAGGTTCCAATAAGCAGTGTGTTCCGTCGAAATTCCTCTTCCTCCCCACCAAAAGATACTTTTCTTCTCCACCGCAGTGTTGAGCCACGTCTTGCCAATCGCTTCGCTGGAAATGTTGGCATCGAAATCGTGCTCGTCCAAAGCTCTCACAAACACAAACGTGCCGGAAACATCGTCGTCGGTCACCACGATGGGGACACCGAGGCGGTCATTCACATAGTACTTGATGACGCCTAGCTCGGACATGATTCTCTGGTGCGACCACATCTCGAACGGACGGCCAAGGTAGACTCCGATGAGCTTTCCAAGGACACCGGCGTAAACGCGTTCGAGATAGTCGGGCGGCAAGACGAACATGGTCTCCGTAGTCTGGATGGGCATACCGGGTTTGACAGAGCTATGAAAGGTAATAATAGTAAGAGAGGAATGATTGCAGCGCTCGTGCACCCGCCATGGCTTGCCGTCGTCGTCCGTTGCTCACTACGGGCAGAGGCGATATCGGCGCCGAGAGATTAAACCGGCAGCACTTCGGCGACGACCATTGGCGATAATACAGACTGTTGGCAAATGACTCGGGCACCGTCTTGCACCGTCTTGCGTGTTGTCCGAGGCTGTGGGCGTGAGGGGGGGCTGCAAAATGGCTCGGTCGGTGGTCGCTCGGCGGTCGGCGCTGGTGCTCCCCCTTCCCCCCGCTTTTTATTAGTGTAAATAGAAATCAGGCCCCGCAATCCTCCCCCCCCTCGCCTTTCATCATGTCCAAGCTGTCTGAACCCATCACTGAAATCGAGTACGCTCAAGGTGGGACAACCACTTTCGAGGACAAATCGGGTGACCACCACCCGCCTGCATTCGGCCACGGTGTGGATACCATCGACATCGAGGAGATTGGAAACGCCTCGGATCTTTATGAGGCCGTTCGATTGGCCACAGAGCGAGAGCACGCCCTCACCCTTCGTCAAGCTCTGAAGCTCTATCCCGCCTCCTTCTGGTGGGCCATTGCGATCTCCTTCACTATCATAATGGAAGGATACGATACCTATTTACTCTCGAATTTCCTTGCTTATCCTTCGTTTGCCAAGAAGTACGGAACATATCAACCAGCGTCTGATACATGGGTCATCGAGCCCAGTTGGCAGGTGGCGTTGAACGACGTCGGCACCGTTGGCAATGTGGTCGGGCTTCTGCTGATGGGCTTCCTCACCGACCGATTCGGACATCGAAAAGTTATCATGGGTGGTCTCGTCGTCATCGTTGCCCTCATCTTCATGACCTTCTTCGCTCCCAACGTTCAAGTTCTGACAGCTTCTCTCGCGTTGAGTGGTGTCCCATTCGGCATGTTTGGAATTATGGGTTCAGCCTACGCTTCCGAGATCTGTCCCCTCGCTTTGAGAGGTTTCCTCACTTCATTCGTCAACATCTGTTGGGTTATCGGACAACTCATCGCCTCTGGAACTCTGGTCGGTCTGGTCAACAATACCACCGAGTGGAGTTTTAAAATTCCCTTTGCAATTCAATGGGTAAGTGACAAAGTATACGCGAATGCCAACTGACTCCCCATCTTCAGGTCTGGCCAGTCCCTCTCTTCCTCATTGCTTACTTCGCCCCCAATTCGCCATGGTGGTTGGTCAAGAGGGGCCGTCTAGCCGATGCCAAAAAATCGCTCGATCGATTGTCATCAGGCTCATCTGAGGTCGAATTGAGAAGGACTCTTGCGATGATGGTGCATACCGATCGGCTCGAAAACGAAATGAAAACAGAGAACAGCATGTGGGACTGTTTCAAGGGCACCAACTTGCGTCGGACCGAGATTGCTTGCATGGTTTTAGCTGCACAATCGCTCTCCGGCGAAACTTTCGCATATGGCTCGACATACTTTTTCACGCAAGCTGGCTTCAGCTCCTCTAACGCTTACAAGTTGAACTTTGGAGCATCCGCCGTCGCCTTTGTCGGAACCTGCCTGTCCTGGGTCCTGATGATTTGGTTTGGTCGACGTACTCTCATTCTCTGGGGCTTTAGTGCCATGGCTCTCGACCTCTTTCTTGTCGGCTGTCTGACCTACGCGGGTTCGCAGGCCGCTATCTGGACCCAAGCCGCGTTGATCATCATTTGGCTCGGTATCTATTCGACCACTCTCGGCCCACAGTCGTTCGGTTTGGCTGCTGAGGTGTCCGCCACAAGATTACGCTCCCAGACTATTGCTCTCGCTCGACTCTTCTATCAGCTTGCAGCACTCGTCACCAATACTATTGAGCCCTACCTAATCAACCCCACCGCCGCCAACCTCAAGGGCAAAACGGCATTTGTCTGGTTCGGTTTCTCAACGGCGACTATCATCTGGTGTGCGCTTCGCATGCCGGAGACCAAGGGTATCACTTACACCGAGCTGGATATTCTGTTCGAAAAGGGTACTCCCGCGTGGAGATTCAAGAAGTCGAAGGTTGATGTTATCGATCATAGCCAAGATGCTGGAGAGTCGCCTTGACGCTTGTGGGGTGCAAGTAAGCTGGTGCGTGGGAAGGAGAACGAGGACGGACCAAGAGACCCGAGGGGTTTTAGGGAGATCTCATTCTTGCCTCTGCCGAATATTATAAATTCACGACAATAACCAGACAGGATTCACGTGAATACTTTGGATTGCGATGCATAGGTGGCTCCAATACTCTACCAAAACGAAGTCTCCACATTCTCCCGAAATCGACTGGGAGTTTCCTTCTGCCCCCGGACAACGTCAAGCCCGCCGCCATGCGGGGTACGCTTCGCAACCCTTCCACTGCGCTCCATGCCATGCACTTTGATCCGCCACACACGGCCGTTCTTCGTCAAATCGGAAGCTGATCCGAAGCCTAGACGCCGATCGGCCGAACAACCCGTCGGTGGAATTCCAAGAAGAATCCTCCGACGGCGCGGGGGCAGTACTGTGACCTCTTCCACTTTGCTCGACAAAATCATCCAACTCACCAGCGTAGACTACTCACACCATGGCCACCGCCGCAACCGCCGCACCGTCTGCACCCTACTTGTCCCAATATGAAGCGGGATACGACCCCAAGGTCATCCTCACCCACCCAGAGTTTAGGCTCCTCAAGGAAGGCGACACGGAGCTCAAGGACGACAAGAGGAATATCGCCTGCGCATATAATCCTAAACACGAGGTGAATATGATCAACAAGCCTATACCCAAGGCACGTAAAGGAGAATGTGTGGTGCATGTCAAGGCTACTGGGATTTGCGGGTGCGTCATGCCGACTAATCAAAGCTCAAACAAAGCTGACCAACAAATGTTCGACGACATTCCACGTATGCCTTCTCCTACGTCCCTCGTAAAACAACGGTTCACTTTGTCCAGTTCTGATGTCCATTTCTGGAAACATGGCCACATTGGACCCACCATGATTGTCTGCGACGAGACTGGAGCAGGCCACGAGTCGGCAGGAGAGATCATCGAGTGCGGAGAAGGCGTGGTCCAATTCAAGGTCGGGGATAGAGTAGCCATCGAGGCGGGAGTCCCATGCGGACAGGCGGATTGTGATCCATGCAGGACGGGAAGGTACAACGCTTGTAAGCCGCCGGCCCCTGCTACTCCGCTGGGATCATGGACTAACTCGTAATGTAAGGCCAAAGGGTCGTCTTCTTCTCCACTCCACCTTATCATGGCACGCTTACTCGCTTCCACGCCCATCCTGCTGCCTGGCTCCACCAGCTTCCAGACAACATGTCATATGAAGAGGGTTCATTATGTGAGCCGTTAGCTGTAGCTCTGGCGGGACTGGAAAGAGCTGGTGTACGACTTGGGGATCCCATTGTCATCTGGTCAGTCCGCCAGTCCTGTTCTCACACAAGCTGACGCAGCTCTCTTGCCCCTCGCAGCGGCGCAGGGCCGATTGGTCTCGTCACCCTCCTCGCCGCCCACGCGGCAGGCTGTACCCCTATAGCCATCACCGATCTCATCTCCTCCCGCCTTGAGTTCGCCAAGACCCTCGTACCGACCGTCAAGACTATCTTACTCAGTCGTGGAGGTAGGCCTGAAGAGGCTGCCAAGCAGATCAAGCATACACTAGGGATTGAGGCAAGGGTGGCGCTGGAATGTACTGGGTTCGAGAGCTCTATCAGGGCGGCCATATATGTGAGCGCTGGTGTGGTGGACCGCGCGAAGTTCATGAACTACAATGCAGGGCAAGGAAGAGTCTGCTGATGTTGCGTTTAGTCCGTCGGGTTTGGCGGAAAAGTCTTTGTCATTGGTGTCGGCCCAACTGAGCAGGGGGTGAGCATACGCGTTGACATTGGAAGTTGGGCTGATCATTGTATAGTACCCGTTCGGTTATTGCTCGGCAAACGAGATAGATCTCCAGTTCCAGTATCGGTACTGCAACCAGGTGCGTCGGTTGTCTGCACTGTTCTCCCGAGAGGCATGCTCACATTCACCGCTTTGTAGTATCCAAAAGCCATCCGGCTAGTCTCAGGAGGTCTGATCAATCTCAAACCCCTTGTCACCCATCGCCTTCCCCTCTCTGAAGCTGTCAAAGCATTCCACATTGCTGCAGACCCCAATCAGGGAGCTATCAAGGTGCAAATCGTTGACTGAGCGTACAGGTACACGTACTCCACTCCCCGCCTCTTTAGATTCGCTTCGCACAATTCTCGAGGAGAGCATTGCGCTGGACTCCATTTTGATGTTACGCAGAGGCGTCTGCCATAAAGGTTTAACAGATAAGCTCTCCCGATAGCTCCTCCATTACATATAGTGTCCTATTGGGTGTCTGCGGGCTCGTCTGGAATGCCGGGAGAGGAGGGAACTTGAGCAATGTCGATGATGGTATCGATCTGATGAGGCGCATTATCACCTGTTGAGTCCATTGGCAATCTCTGGGACTTTGGCTATCTCTGGGGCTATGGCGATCTCTGGGGCTTTGTGATCGTCATAGGGGGTAATATCTTATAATGGAGAAGAGCACCTCCCTATCTCCGTCCATGTGCAGGTTGTGGCACAGATGAGCTGCATGGGCCCGCTGTTGGGCGGGAACGAGCATGGTGGCTCAATCTAGTCTACTACAAGCCCCAATGTAAGCTGCTGGGGTGGGCTGGCTGGAAGCGCTGCTGTGTGCACCTGCACCAAGGACGCGAGATGGCAGAATGAGACATCATCCTCGTTCGTGCAGTGCTGCCAAAGTTGAGGGCATTTAGTAAGGCTTGCATACAACTTGGTCACCTAACGGAATGCCTAACTCAACTCCACCTTTTACTCCCGGTCTCTAACTTTTATCTATATGCATCTCTTACCCACGAGTAATATCGACTCTCTTGAGACTTAGACGTCTCACTTTGACAAGTGCCCTAAGACCCCTCTCCATCCGTCACGTGATCCATCAAGAGGTGAGCAGGATAGAGTAGAGATTCGGTGAACTGGTGACCTCGACGTGGTCCAAAAGGTCCAGGTCGTCCATTATGGGTCACATTCTGCACCAAATCACTCGTCGTATGGTGTATGTACAGTACATGTCTTTGGGCGTAAAGCACGAATGATCATGCTGGAGTACAGCCGCTCCTTGATCGATATCCCCAACAACAGCGAAGCCAAAGGCCACGCGTCAATCTGCCTAAACACCTATCGGGTCTGGCGTAACTTGGCGACTAGCAAAGCATGATCCAAATTCAACAGGCATGAGCTGGACAAATTGTATACACGAGTACTGGCTAACATGAGCTCGTCCTTTCTTACCATGCGCGACATACCAGTGTCCACCAATCCTGCAGAGCGTTGACCCACTTCTCGTCTGGATTGTCCCCGCTGAGTAGGTCGAGAATGATACGAAATACCTTGCCCCGCTACATTCCCCTGTTAAGCACTACTGCACCTCGTAGGAGATAGTGTGACTCACCATACTTTCACCATTCGCTGCCATGTCCTCAAGTGGGATCCCCGAGAGCATGCTGAATGCCGTCCGAGCTATCGTACTACGCTCGTCGGCACTGGCTTGCGATTGCCCCTCGAGGTCCGAAATATAGTCAAACTATTCATCAACCTCTCCTGGGACCGGGCTACTCACCAATGCGAACTGCAACGACGTCTCCGTGACGAGGATATTGGCCCTCTGCATCCCGGTGATAGCTCGATTTACCTCGTCGAGTTTCAGCGCCTCGTTCAGATCTTTGAGGGTCGGCGGAAGACCCTTTAGAATTCCGTCGACGTCTCGCCGTGCCCCGGCGACCCATAACGTCTCAATCTCCGCCTCGATGTCTGAGAGCGGTCGATCATGCGAAACGCGATATTGGTATTGCCGTCTCCGAGCGATAGTGTCGGCTAGTATAGGGAAGAGTCTGATACAGGCAATAAACCCATGCATGGTCGAGTATGAGTTGGGTAGCTGAGGAAAGGCGCCTTGACCAGTGATGAGCTCGTCCTCCACGTCGAGAGGGAGGGGCATATCATTGTCGAAGGCGTTTAGGTGGATCATATGCCCCGCTGAAGCTTCGGTACTACCCGGCGTTAGCTTCTGCGTCGAATACACAAACAGGGACAGACGTGTCAACAGCATAAACATGCCAGAACAGTCGCCTTCTGAGCTGTGTCTCGATGAAGTCAACGTTTTCATCTTGCTCAGCCTTGGAACACAGGAGCTGCGTGATCTGACATGCTTCTGCGAGCAGTGCGACCGCTCGGTTGGTCTTCCCTGTTGACTGGCAGTAAAAGTAGCCGCTGACCCTGTCAGCAGACATTGGGGACTATGGGGCCCAGCAGCACACGTCATGAGAGTTCCGACCTGATTGACTGAGAGTGTATCGTATCGCCGATCGACGATGGCCAGGCTTGCCTCATGACATCGATGTTGAATCCACCGTAGCTCCTCGCGACTATATCCTCCGGTTGTTAACCGACTCAGGGGGCATTGACCTATGGTATATGCGACTGCTTTTCGTCAGTAGTGCTCCAGGCGAGAAGAGAAAGCCATACTCACCCAGTCCCAAGACGAAAGCCCCAAAATTCCGATCCGAGTGATCTAGACGCAGAGCGAGGGCTTGCGCGAAGCTCGGTTTATGCACGAGTGGGAAGAGGGAATGTAGATAGCGAAGGAAGATAGTCAGAAATTCCGAGATGGTCGACCAAGGGATCACGTCGTCCAGTCGTATCCCGGATGTTATGGGTATCTGCTTCAAGCTGGACATCTCCGTTCCTAGCCTGCCACGCTGTGTGGATGCGGCAGGACTTAGTACAGGTATGATGCCATGGAGTGACGTAGTATCGGTATCACCTACGGCCGGAGTAGGGTAGAGTGGGCGTGTAGATACACCGGCCGCAAAGGCCTGATGTTTATCATCGAGAAAGATAGGAGGGTGGGTGGGTGAGCTCGCTGGAGCCTCATCGAGCCGAATAACTTCTTCCCAAAAATGATCGTAAGAGAGTGACAAGGGATCCTGTGCATGTCGAGGCGAGGCTGAATCTCGAGCTGTGTGACTCTGAGCCAGTGGTGCGTCGTGCCCAGATGTCGTTGCATCAGGAGGGAGTGGAGCGGGCATTACCGGCTCGCTACGCCATTCAACAGAACACAGGGATAATACAGTCGTGGAGTACTCACCGCCGTGGTCTGCCTGGTTTGCGATATCCCGCGAAGAATGTACACGGGACCTCTAGGCGAGCACAAGTTGTACATGGCAATGTCAAATCATTGCGCCCATCGCCAGTTTCCAAGTACGATGCAGGGATGCATCGAGTCTAACAACACGTCAGTGTTTGCACCGCATCTCTCACCCGATCCTGATGACGATGTCGCCCACCTTACGCTTTCGACAATGGTCGCATGTGACCTTGAGTGTGGTCATGGTAGGCAAAACGAGACGAAGAAGAACACACCGATCGGGACGTTGATAATAGATTGAAGCTCCGAGGGGAAACGGGTCTCAAAATGGGGACATGAGTATTGTGGCAGCCGGTGTCTGTCGACGCCTGTGCTGTGGCTACGGCAGTGGAGCTCGCTCCTGCTTCTGATACGAGTGGTTTCCAGCCGGAACATGCCAAAATCTGCCTTGCGCACATTACAACGGTCCTGGGTGTTAGGCAAGTGTCATCTGCAGTGGCAGAGTCCGCAAAGCGGCCACGACCGGCGATGGGTCTGGGTCTGGGTGGAACGCGAAGAGGATTCGTAATGTCTCACACACTGACAAGTTTACTGTCAAGGAGGCACAATCCTGTACTTTGAGAGCTAGTCGGCATGACACCACAGTCTTGTTACAAAGGACCTCTCCAAGAGCTCAGCGCGGTCAATCTCATCGCTGCCTCACACGCATGACAACGGCATAGTCTCTCGACATCAAACGGTTCCCCTATGATCCTGGATACGGATGTCGACCCTGCTCAGATGGACTGCAAAATAACAAACAGGCTGCGTGATAATTCCTTGCTATATCTGAATCCACTTCTTCTCCATCCCGTGACGGACACCGGTTCAAGGCCGAAGCTCGTACCTAGGCTCTTCCGCCCCTTGGACGTTCTTCGAATTCGCAAATTCAAGCTCCATGACCTCGCCTTTGTGGGTTGCCTCGAGATCGTCGGCGTGGATGCCTTCCGCCTTTTCGAGTCCTGCAATCCTGCCCGCAGCTCCGGTGGAGATAAATTGGCTGAACTTCCGCGCAGGAACGCCTTCGAGGAAGCACGCGTTGAGCTCTTCGAGGGCCCGATTCTTAGTCTCGGGGATACAAAAGTAGCTGCGCTAGATTAGAGTGGGATTCTGCGCTGGGATAGCAGGGGAAAAATGACCTCACCCAAAGACGGCAGACAAGATGGCCACTGTTCCAAAGATCCACCCGACATTGCTGAGCAGATCGGCGTACGGCTTGTCAAGTAAATATGGCAATATGAACGCGACTATAGTATTGATTGTCAGCCGATCAGGGGACCATTGTGGAGCCACGGGGACGTACTGAACCAGGCCGAGAAGACGTTGGTGGCAGCCGAAAACGCAAGCGTCTTCTCCCTCATCCTCCTACAAGCCGGATTAATGACGCACCTCTGTCAGGAACGCTAACGACTTACGGAGTTCCCACTTCAGCGGCCAGAATGTACGGGATAGGGGCAAACATGGATGAGTAAACGATTTGATCCAGCATTACGCATGCCACAAACAAGTGAAGCGCTCCGCTCGAAGGCGATTTGAGAAGGCCGAGGCCGGCCATCAGGAACAGAAAGAATGTTTGGAGCAGCGAGCCGGTGATATACTAGCCACATTGTTAACGGCTGAGCACCAGACAAAGCACAAAGACACTCACTAAGGGTCGTCGACCCACCATGTCAACGATAAACGACATCACCGCGCAAGCGAAGAGATTGCACACGTTGACAATCAAGGCGTAGGTGAAAGCCTGGGCTCCTAGCCCCTCCGCCGTGTAGAACCGCACCCCGTATGAAGCGGCGAACGCGATACCCGTAAATTGGGCAAAGTTCATCGGGACCACAGCAATCATCGTCCTACGACGGTTGCCTGGGCGGAAAAGTTCGATCCAGGGGCCTTTTTCCACTTGACCGTTCAGTACCTCTTTGATGACTGCGACTTCGAGCTCGCAGTTTCCGTTCAACTTGTCCTCCTTGGGGCGAACCATTTCGAGCACTTTGACCGCTTCCTCGTCCCGGCCCTTGGCGATGAGCCACCGTGGTGAATTTGGAACAAACCAGATACCGCAGAAAAGGAGAAACGGAAATATGCCACCGACGCAGGTTGGCCACAACCATCCCGCCTGGCCAGTGCCTTTGGTAGACTCTACCTTGTTGATGATGGCCGCAATTAGACCGCCAAAGCCGTTGAAGAATACGAGCGTGGCGATAATGGCGCCACGAGCGGGACCAGGGACGAGTTCAGCTTGATAGGTAGGGACGGAAACCTCTCCAAGCGCCACTGACTGGATCGATGTCAACTGAGATCGCGGGAATCGGTTACGCGAGGCTTACAAAGTAGAGGATGATCCGACCCCAGAAGTACTGGATGTAAGATGTGGACGTCGCTTGAATAATAATTCCGATCATTCCGATAGCTCCCATGGCGGCCATGACATAGCGGTGACCAAACCTCGCAACGGCTGGACCGGCAACAAAGCATCCGATGACTTTTCAGGTTTCAGTATGCTACTGAGGTTTATTTGACACCGATGCAGACTCACATTTGCCCACGTACGCGATGGACTGTATCAGGCTCACCCTAGATGCCGATAAAGCATATGTACCGTCTGCTTGTTGGGTTCCGAACTTTTGAATGAATGCTGGAAGAGAGTTGACCCCACCAAATGACTGCTCGTCGTAACCAAAGATGATGTTGCCAAGCGAGATGAACAGGCAGATGGCACATAGCCTCGGTGTAACCTTGGCAAAATTGCGCGGGGGAAAACTGAGCGAAAGAAACGGCATTGCTTGTCAATAATTGACCAGGAAATGTGTTCGTTGCCAGAACTAGGGGAGCAGGGGTCCCGAGGTTTTGTACCAGAGGTCGGGGTAACGGGGAGCCACAGGGAGCCCCTATCGGCCATCGGATGATTGTAGCGTTTAAACAGCGAGCCGAAGAAAAAATAGACCGACGCGCAGCCACCTCTCACTGGCAACGCCGAGACGGCGACTCGGCCAAGCAAGACTCATAACATCTGCGCGAGTACCGGTATCTTTGACAAGTGCTGTTGAGAATGGCGCAGCCACTTCACGATCTCTACTCTCTCGACATCCTTCAGCGGCAGGGCAAGGGCCACTGGCCCCTCAAGCCAGACCACCCCGACAAGCTCAAACAAACACCGTTAGCAATCTCCGTTCACAATCTGGTCAACCCCAACGAGGCCCCGGTCTCGCGCCTGATTTATGGCGGCTTCCTGGAGCATGTTGGAAGATGTATATACGGTGGGATCGTGAATGATCCAGATGACCCTAGAGATGTCGAGGTCTTGATCGAGCAGCCCGGAGGAAGGGAGTCCTGGTGCAAGGACGTGCTACATTGCCTACGGGATGAGCTACAAGTACCCTTATTCCGATGGCCGGGTGGTGAGTGGTGTCGGACAGCCTGCAGAGATTTGGACTGACTCCTGGTCTTCTAGGCAACTTTGTTTCTAATTATCATTGGCAAGATGGCGTGGGCCCGATCGAGTCCAGGCCTAAACGAACAGAGTTGGCATGGTTCTGGACCGAGACTAATCGGTGCGCTCCACATCTGGCTGGCGAGTCGATGACTGACACTCAAATAGCTTTGGGACGGATGAGTATATCGACTGGTGCCGTGCGGCACAGGCAGAGCCGTTCATATGCCTGAATAGTGAGCCTAATATCCCCTCTACCCGTGCAGGACAAAGACCAAGTGGATTAGTGGGTACTGGAACTCTTGAAGAAGCATTGGCGTGGCTCGAATACTGCAATGGGACGGGCGACTCTGCGTGGGCCAGCTTGCGTCGCAAAAATACTGGCAGAGATGAGCCGCACAGGGTCAAATATTGGGGCTTGGGGAATGAGAGTAAGTCTGAGAAGAGCCCATGATGCTATCTTTGTCTCACTTGCCCTAGTGTATGGCCCTTGGCAGCTCGGTCAAATGGGGGTGAGGCAATATGCTCACGAGGCGAAGCGTTGGGCTCACGCTCTCAAATGCGTCGACCCCACAATTGAGCTCGTCTCTAGCGGTGATACAGTGAATCTCAGATCTGCTTCCCGAGGTGTTCCCGGACTCGTATTGAAAGATGTCCACAGGGAGTAACCGACTGGGATCGACTAGTCTTGCAAAGCGTCGTTGGGTATGCCGACCAGCATTCGATACACATGTAGTATGTCCCAGCGACATCCTTAGCAACTGGGAGCATGCTCGCTCACACCTCTTCAGCACAATGAGTATGGCGCAGCAAAGGTCCCATGCGCCAGAATGTGCCTACGAGAATAACGTCTTTGGACCCGCCGTGAGTTCCTCTGAGCGAGCAGAGATGCTGACAAGATCACAGGCTGCCGAGCACAGCATCCTCGTCTGCAAAGCACTGTGTGATGTGGCCAATCTGGAAGTTAATCGGCTGGGCGTACCTGTGAAAGGCATTAAGATCTGCTTCGACGAGGTGAGGGTCCGGCGTTCCCTTGGAAGACAGCTGACAAAGCTAAAGTGGAATGTGTGGGATGAGACAAAAGCCCCCGCCCGTGGTCATCCGAAAACAGATATAGAGCAGCGATATGATTTTGTCGACTTGTTGGGATTCACTGCCTGGTTACACGTTCTGCTCCGCCAACATAAAAGCATCGCGATAGGGTGCATGGCACAGAGTGTCAATGTTGTACGCCCACACAAGATTTCATCATCAAATCCCTGCTCACGCATACATAGATTGCACCAATAATGACATCCAGAACAGGACTGATAAGGCAGACCATCTTTTATCCGTATGTCCCGCTCACATCTCCACCTAGGTCCGGGCTGATTCTGAACGTAGTCTGCAGATATTTAGCAGATACATGCACTCTGGTTTTCTCCTTCAACTTCCAAATTTTCCAGACGTCTATACCGGCCCGACATTCCCAGTATGGATTCAACAGTGCGAACTCAAACCGAGCTACATCGACGCTGTCGCGCTTCAGTCAAAGGAGAAGGATGGTAACGGATCGACCATCAAGTTGAGCGTGATCAATCGGCACCCTACCGCCACCTGGAACGCCGAATTCCACTTTACCGGCTTCAGTGGGTCATTAAAATGCCAGCGTGAGACGAGCAGGACAAGCTGATCTTGTAATCACAGAGGTGAGACAGGCCCAAGTGTTAGTAATGCATGAAGAGGATTTGACCTCATCGGTGGGTCATGTGCTCCTTGAGTAACTTCTGCTTGGCTCAGACATGTCACAGAATTGGTATGACCAGCCCAACGCTGTTCTACCTAAGATTAGAGACCTTTCGCCGGAGGAGATTGCAGATTCAGCATGGAAGCAGCCAGTCCGGGAACACTCTTGGGCATTCTTTACCTTCCATGGCGAGCCAGACGAGTGAGGTGCATCTGGAGACGCTGAGATATAATCTAGCTGCGATAAGAGACCCCAGATTAGGAGAAGACAATGCATGCCGCTAGAAACATGCGGCAAAGATTAACTCCCAATGCGCTACATACCCATTGATCCCGTCATATAAACAAGATTCTCCTATGATCATCACGGATATTATTCAACCATCGTATAGCTCATTGAACAGCACTCAACTGAATGACCGACAAGGAAGGCGGGCCCTCCGGTCGCCAAATCGTTCTCTGAGCAGAGAAAGTTGTCCTACACGACGGGCCCAATTCCGGTAGAGGCACCACCTGCCTAGTGCAACAACCCCAGACATGGCCACCAGACAACGGAGGTTGGTTTCGGGCCCCGGTCGGGCCCCGTCTTGGATTATCCACCGACCCGATTGTTTTATCCACCGACCCGATGCGTGTTGTGCCCCGAACATGGTTATTATGCATGGGTCAGAGCGAACCCAGCAGTTTAACTCCCCACCATGTCGTTTCTGGAGTACGCGCAGCAGATATCCGAGGGCACTCACCCTTTCCAGCCCAACCATCCCGCAACGCTCACTTCAACGCGGATTGTCGTCGACCCCACGGCCAAATTACATCCCGACGAACCGGTATCACCATTGATATACTCTGGCTTTATCGAGCATTTGGGGAGGTGCATCTATGGTGGAATCACGGATGACCCATCAAATCCTTCTCCCGAGCGACTCCTCATTCCTCAAGAAAAAGGGCGGCTGGGGTGGAGAAAAGATGTGATGAAGCTGTTTGGTGAGGGGGAGTTGGAGATCCCCATGGTACGGTGGCCCGGCGGGAATTTTGTGAGCAACTACCATTGGACCGATGCAATTGGTCCAGTGGAGAAGAGAAAGAAACGGCTGGAGCTGGCCTGGCGGACGTCAGAGTCGAACCTGTGGGTACTTAGTCTTCGTAGCCTGTGGGGCGAACCTCTGTCCCTGACGCAGACAGCTTTGGGACGGACGAGTTCATCGATTGGTGTCGTGCCACCAAGATCGAGCCTTTCATATGCTTCAATATGGGCACCGGCACACTCGAAGAAGCCTTGGCCTGGGTCGAGTATTGTAATGGGACGGAAGACACAGAGTAAGTATCTCGCGGGGAGATAACGTAGATCTTCCATGGTTATAATGCCTCTGACACCGCTTAGATGGGTGGATAGGCGCCGCAAGAATACTGGTCGCGAGGAGCCTCATCAAGTGAAGTACTGGGGTTTAGGTAACGAAGGTGAGCTTGCGGGAAGTAGCGCTCACTGAGAACCAGTGTGGGGCCCGTGGCAGGTCGGCAATGAAAAGCAAGAAGCGTATTCGAAGCGGTGTAAACAGTGGGCTCAGGCATTGAGAAGGCTCGATCCCGACATCATCCTCATCTCCTGTGGAAACACGGTATGTCTGGTCCAGCATCGCTCTGCTCATTTGTCAGGGTATAGGGGACTGGGATCGGCAGGTACTAATGGAGAACGTTGGACTTGTGGACTATCACTCGATCCACCGATAGTGAGAAGTCATCCGGTCTTATGCTGTGTTCTGACAAAGAGTAGCACGGTTCATGAGGCAGATACACAGCCGCGTTTGAATGGCCTAGACTACGAGGTCAACGTTTTTGGCCCAGCGGTGAGTCGATGCCTTGGATCAGTGACTTACTCATCACAGGCTGCAGAGTTGTCTATCACCACCTGCAAATCCCTCATCGACATGGCCAACGTCGAGCGATCCTTCATGGGAATCCCACCTAAGGATGTCCGCATCTGTTTCGACGAATGGGGAATGTAAGCTTCACTAGGAGTTCCATGCTCATAACTAGTATCGATGATAGGCGTTGCGACATGTACCATGGTCATCAACAAGTCTACAATTTTGAGGATGCCCTTGGCTTCGTAGCCTGGCTGAACGTCCTGGTGCGGAAGAGCTATGAGTGTCCGCTGGCTTGTCTCGCGCAATCCGTCAACGTAGTCAGTGTCCTGGGATGTCAGACCATTCAGAAGCTAAACCATTAGATCGCTCCTATCATCACCAGACCTGATGGACTGGTTAAACAGACCGTCTACTATCCGTGAGCAGGCGCACCCCTCCACCAGCTCATCCCATTCGCCACATAGGCTCTCTCTCTTTGGACGCTTCATGAAGAACGGATATCTCCTGAGCCTAAGCCCGACTCCAGATAATTAGTAGGTTGATCGCGTCTTGTGCTGGGATTGATGTCGCCTCTCAGCACAGGACCCACTTGGCCATATTGGATCCAGCAGATGAACCTCTTACCCAAATACGTGGATATGGCTGCTATTGTCGTGGAAGACGGTGACGAGTCAAGCATTCGTTTAAGCGTACTCAACCGCCATCCGTCAGCAGACTGGGAAGCGGACCTAGTTTTCTCGGGATTCGGTAGGTCGTTCTTTGCGTATAAGCTCGAGATACTGATCTGGTAAGCCATCAATCAAGTCACTATCCACGAGATGTACAACGACGATCTGAGCGTTGCGGTATGTGCCCAGTGTCAGCACGGAAATACACCTAACAAATGACTTAGAACACCATGGATGAACCCCAACAGGTCGTTCCGGCCGTTCAAAAGCTTTCAGCTCCCGAGTGGGCTTCCAAATCGAGGCAGTTTACTGTGCGGAAGCATTCTTGGTGTTTTTTCATATTCGATGGGGTCAGGCAGACTTGAGCTGCGGATGGGTAGTCTCAAATGAAGAACTGGGCCTCGACCGGGAGGGCAGCAAGGATGGCGTGATCCTTGTTGTCTATTGCGGGGATTAGACTGGCAGACCTTGTTGCTGACCTGGTCACTCGGTATTCGAGGCTGAAGATTCCGAGCCTCGCGATGCTCCCGAGGCTTATATAGATGGCCCCAGAATGCGACGTTCAACCAGAATGTCGACGATGGTAGTGCGTGGTATGGCTGAGTGACGGTGTATGGCCGTGTCAAAGGCGACTGTGACAATGTGTCACGATGCTCCGGTCTAACTTCGGCGACCTGGGCCTGTCTCTCTGCCGCATGCAACGTCGTCAGACGTTGCAGGCACGGCAGAGCGAGGCCACGTGAATTTGAGCGAAAAAACTCCTGATTGGGAAATTTGGGTGGCGAAAGCCACCCCAAATTGGTTCCGGTGCCTGCAACGTCGTCACGACGTTGCAGATTTCAAGATTTCAAGCATTATGACCCTCATTCCCGTTTTATGCATGCATCCCGGCTTTCATACCACACTTAAGGTGCATGTTAACGCATGGACAGGTAGAGATGCTTCCTGGCTCCAACCCTATGTAATTTCAAGCATGCGTGCAACATATTGCATGAGCCGTGGCGGTTCTTATTTGGCAGGTCAGGATTTTGGCCAAAATCCTCTTTTCTGCGTCCCACAACACCGTATCCAGGATCTATATTGCTCTGCAATGTCGTAGAAATTTCCTTGTATCGCTCTGAGAGTTATATGGCTGGATAGCTGTGATTCCAGGCTTCACCGCGATGTGCTTAAAAGTCCATGCAACCTTCGAAAAGTTGCATCTGAGATGGGGTGACCAATATACAGCACCTCTAATGGTTGTGATGTCTTTCCCGACTTGCAATGTCGTAGAAATTTTGGATTCTGATGCAGCGAAGCATACAGCTATGTTCCCCTCGAGCAGAGGAATCCAGCGATGCCCCATATGCATCGAGTCAAAAGACAAAATCATGCACCGTGAGGGGATTAAGTGTTTTTCTTGGGGGTCCTCACCATGGTGATGACCATCTGCTACGGCACTGTGCAACGTCGTAGAAATTTCATTGCAGCGGGATGACAATCGCATGGCCTGAAAGCTACGATGCACAGCTTGTAGCTGATATGCTTGGATTGTGATGCATGGTGTGGAAAATTGGCACCAGAGCACGATGAGTGTGGGAGAGCCAAAAATTATGGCAAAAATTCTTTGTCGGCTTGCAACGTCGTGGAAATTTTGGATTCCCGAGAATCCAAGCATACTGACGTGTAGCTATTGAGCAGGAGAATCGATCCATATATAGCATGCATCATCTTGGTAGTGAACATGAAGCATGATAGACGAATGATTGATTCCTCGAGTAATCAGGCCTGTCGAGAAAGAAATCCACTTGATTCACATGATCGTGACATCACTTAAATCAGAATATTCATTACCGTGCAGTCATGGCTGTATGCTACAATTGCTACATGCTATAATTACAATGAGGTACGACGCATCAAGACTGTTCTGTTGGCAGGGTTACCCTGCAGCAACCACAATATCAACCGCCATGGGTTTGCAACCTTGAATGTATCCCAGCCTCTGAGCCAAACCAACAACTCCTCCTCGGAACCAAATTCCTCATGGATTGCTATGTAATGAATCGCAGCCGGATTGTGCCAAGCCGTATGAACCAGCCTGGGGCCAAGTGTGCCATGCCGACAGTCGACAGCTGGCTTTCCCGGATTCCTCTTGTTGCCACATACAGCCTGAGGCATCCAACAGGTCCAGCAGTTTCCACCCCCTCCACCGACAAACGTGACTCTCCGCTTCCACTGGCTGCAATCACTTGCATACCGATCACGCCAATTGAGCCCATCTGCTCCGCCCACCTCACACAGGTCAGTCATGTGGCACACGTCTTCCTTTGTGATTGCCCAGCACATGGGACACCAGTTGTCAGGCTGGCTAGCCATCCGTAGCGAGAGACTGCGTGTGATCATGCCCTAACCCACTGAGCCAAACTGAATGCTGCATTCACACTTGGGCATTTGCGAAGCAGGGTTAGGGGGTTAGGGGGTTAGGGGGTTAGGGGGTTAGGGGGTTAGGGGGTTAGGGGGTTAGGGGGTTAGGGGGTTAGGGGGTTAGGGGTTA